>OY759209.1:100239195-100718011 GCA_963662105.1 Meiosimyza platycephala | reverse complement strand
CGATTCAGAGAACTGAAATACGACACATAACCACCTTTGAAAGTAATAAAACATACCTAATATATGTACATACATATTTAGAATATTTGACCGTTGCACCGATATGGCTTTCCTGGACTTAAATTTATTTCCGCTAAATTATGTTTTCCTTTCCATTGGCATTAACAACTTTCAAATTGACGCCACCAAGGCCCGTTATTTATATTCTTTAAATGCAAAAGCCACCGTTTTAACATAATCAGTTATTGATAAGTAAATTTTGGCAATTGGTCACCATATCTCAAAACAGATAAGGGATAACGCATGCACTGTCCAGTATAAATAGGGCGAACGCAAAGACTTAAAATTCATAAGCATCCAGTGTTTAATACAAGATGAAGGTAATTCTAGTTCTCGCTGCTCTTTTGGGCGTCTCTGTGGCCAACAGGATTGTCTTGTACAACAACTGTCCATTCACTGTCTGGCCCGGTATTTTGGGTAATCCAAACAAGGGTCAACCCGCAAATGGCGGCTTTGAGCTCCGCGCATACAACTCCAGGAACTTAGATGTTGCTACTGATTGGGCTGGTCGTATCTGGGCAAGAACAAACTGCGATGGTAGTGGACGCTGCGAGACTGGTGATTGTGGTGGCAGGATTGAGTGCAACGGTGCCGGTGGTGTACCACCAGTATCTTTGGCTGAAATCACCTTCGCTGGTTGGGGCGGTATTGACTACTATGATGTCTCACTTGTCGATGGTTACAATCTACCCATTAAGATGGATCCCATCAGTGAGTATTCGCATATTAGGAAACTCTTATTGAACATTTATTTATTCGGTTTTTTATATTAATCTTCTAGGTAATTACAAGAAGACCAATTTTGGTGAATACGATTGTAACGTTGCTGGTTGCGTTAAGGACTTGAACGCTATGTGCCCACCTGAATTGGCTGTCAAGAACAACGACGGCTGGACTGTGGCCTGTATGTCCGCTTGTATGAAATTCAACACTGACGAATACTGTTGCCGTGGTGCTCATGATCGTCCAGAAACATGCAAGTCATCCATGTGGCCTGTCAACTATCCAGCAGCATTCAAGCAAGCTTGCCCACAAGCTTACTCTTATGCTTATGATGATACCAGCTCTACCTTCACCTGCACAGGTACTCCCAACGCCGACTACGAAGTTGTCTTCTGCCCTTAAGCAGTTAACACTTTCACACATTAACTTTTTTAGTGATTGAATAAAATTATCAGTTTAAATTAAAATTACTTTAATATTTTTATTATGTGGTTTTGCAAAAATTTTAGCAGTTTATTACTAGCCGGCCTTGCGTTTCAGAATCAATTCCTTTTAAAAAGCTCCTTATTAGTCTGACTTGTGACAGAAGAGGGTCAGACTTATATTCATTTCAAGAGTAGTTCCAAACAATTTTTCCTCCCTCATGCATACGGAAAAATTAACGAGAAGAGATTCTTTTGTGTTTGAAGAATATAAAAATAAAACCAGCGGGCATAAACTTTCATGAAAAACCACACTTCGGTTATGATCGATTTGAAAAATTTTCGATAGCATCACTAGGCAATGAAAATAAATTGAATATTCGTCTTTGAAAACGAATTTGAAAACGTCTTTTTAGCACAATACCTTTTCTTCAAACATCATTGCATTACAACTTGTATATGCAAGGCTACAGAGGTCGATATAAAATGAAGTATAAACTTATTTTACGCTGCAGTTATTTTGAGCAGTGTACAAGTTTTGAGCAACATTTGGTGTTGGTGTTTCAAAAAATTCCCGAAACCTATTTTTAAAATATCATTATTTTTGAGCAGCACACATTTGAACATTTTAACAAATTGGAATTAGTCTCAAGCAATCTTCTTTCAAGCTTATGATAATTGTCCTGCTTAAAAAATGATTTTTACACTATGCACCAATTACTATCACACAGTGTAATTAGTTCAATCCAAGAAGTTATTGTTATTGCCAAGAAAGAAGACTGCCAGACCGACTGAAGACGCTTTTTGTTTTGGTGATTCTATAATATTATGATGCATCCCAAATAACTGATGCTATCCACTTATTCTACTATTTCTAAAATTACTGATGGCACTGGTCGGACGGATGTATGTGGTTTTCGTTTTATTGATTTTCGGACCTACCTCTTCCTAATAAAATTTTACAGTGGAAAGATTTGCTTGCATGTCGATCTGTTTGGTGACGGCGAGACATACATATGTCATCGACATAAGCCAGGTCTTCCAGATATTTGCTAAAAGCCTGCTGAGAACATCGTCAAGATCTATCATATCATATCTATCATAAAGTTCAAAAAATTTCCTTCGTATTGAGCAGTGCTAAGGTTAGTGATATTTGATGCTGCAGCTCGTCTGTTTAATATATACGATTGTTCAATGCTATCAAATGTTGTACTGTAGTCTATTAAGGTTAATTGTAACAAAGTCTGTCACTCATTTATCTGCTCCACCAGAATGCGAAGGGTATTTACTTGATCCATACACGATCTATTTTTGCGAAAACCTGCCTGCTGTTGTGGTTCTTATTTGTCGCTGACTCTGGTTAGAATGGTTTTCTCCATGGCCTTGTATAGTATTGACAATATCATGGCATAGCAAAAAGTAGGATTTTAACCAAGGTTTCTATGGGTCGGTCTTCAATTAATCGTTCTTTTCCTAAACGTAAAAATTCTCAAAAACATTCGTTAATTTTACTTAGGTACAAAACTCTACTGGATTCTTGGGTTATTCTAGTTCAGAAAACAAGTTTGGATTTTAAGTGCTACAAATGTGTTATTGTTTTTATTGTTGATACTGTTGCTGAAATTATTCATTTGTTGTTGCTGGTGTTCTTGCTTTTGTTTTTTCAACAAATCCCAATATTTCAAGTAAATTTCTACAGCTCGTTCATTTTCCTTCCTTTAAAAATCCGGTTGGCCAAGAAAACCAACTTAGAATAGCACACCATTTGAAAGGACTTAAAATGCGCTTTCTTATGTATTAATTCAAATGTTTACTTAATAAAAGTCTTTCCAAAAAAATAACGGTTTTTATAAAAAAAAGTTGACCAGAAACTTAGATAAATTGTAATATCTCAAAAATTTTCAAAAAATTTGCTGAAATTTCAAACTTTTATCAGTTCATAAAATTATCTTTCATATGACATCCATATTTTGTAAGTCGATCTAGGGGTTCCCAAATTATGAGAATGATTTCATTAAAAGCTATATCCCCGACTTCTGATGGCTATATCTCATAAACTAGATGCGTCACCCAACTTTTGATTCCATATTCGTGTTCTGTATTGAAAACCTCCTAAGAAAGTAGGATTTTATCAAAATATGAGCTGCACTCCCAAAGTAAACTTATGCCATACAAATTGTCAAAATACTTATGCCGCCCACAAAATAGTTTTTTATATTTTAAATATACTGCAGCACTTAAATCAACAAAAAAAAAAAAAAAAAAAATACTCAGCTTTTTTGTTATTTTTGACGCTTAGCATGCGTTATTGTTTTTACATAAGTATATAGTACCGTTGGCATTGACAGTTAGCCATTGCAGAAAAAACACTTAAACGCACATATTTGTTAAAATATATATGCCGACCACTGTACTTTAGTTATTTAATATTGCACACTTTGCTCTCAAGTTACCTTGCTTAGAACGATTATGATTATGCTTATATTGAACCTACTTACATCATTATAGGATTAATATTCTTAGTTATAATTGCAAAACTTAAATTTTTTTGGATTCTAAATAAGTTTTTGTTGGATTTCTTTCTTCATGCTACAAGCATTAAGTTTTATAATCTAGTATTTCTACAAGATAATGATTCACAAGCCTTTAGAAAACAAAAACGATTGCGATTGTTATTTTTTCCACTAAAACTACTGAACAAACAGTTCTTTAAAATACATATTGAATTTTACATTGTTCCAAAAACACACGTAATTCTCAAGTGCATTTCAAAAAAATTAATAACAATCTTGGGAATGTAAATACATATTACACACTTATTGTAAATTGATGACACTTGTTACAATATTTTCATTATTTCTTCAAGTAGTTATAGATAATATGGGAATTCGCCAGTATAAATAGAGCAGCCTAACAGGTATCGAAATCAAAAGCATTTAGTATCCTGCACAAGATGAAGTTCATTTTAGTACTCGTTGCTCTTTTGGGCGTTTCTTTGGCCAACGAAATTCGCTTATACAACAACTGTCCATTCACTGTGTGGCCCGGTATTTTGGGTAATCCAGGCAAGGGTCAACCAGAAGGTGGTGGTTTTGAACTTGGCTCATACCAGACCAAGAGCTTGTGGGTTGCTAGTGATTGGGCTGGTCGTATCTGGCCAAGAACCAACTGCGACGGTAATGGACACTGCGAGACTGGTGATTGTGGTAACAGAATTCAGTGCAATGGTGCCGGTGGTGTACCACCAGTCTCTTTGGCTGAAATCACTTTAGCTGGATGGCAAGGTCTTGACTACTATGATGTCTCACTTGTCGATGGTTACAACTTGCCAATCAAAATGGATCCTATTAGTAAGTACTGATTGATAACTTTGCTGCAAATTTTTTGGATAATTTTTAGCACATTTCCTAATAATATTTCTTATACAAATTAAATAAAATATTTTGTTTCTTAAGGCGATTACTCCAAAGGCGATAACAGCTACTATGATTGCACTGTCGCTGGTTGCAAAGCTGATTTGAACGCTATTTGCCCACCAGAATTGGCTGTCAAGAACTCCGGCGGCTGGACTGTGGCCTGTATGTCCGCTTGTATGAAATTCAACACTGACGAATACTGTTGCCGTGGTGCTCACGATACACCAGCGACATGCAAGTCCTCAATGTGGCCCACCAACTATCCAGCCATCTTCAAGCAAGCTTGCCCAGATGCTTACTCTTATGCTTATGATGATACCAGTTCCACCTTCACTTGCAGAGGTCAACCCAATGCCAACTATGAAGTTGTTTTCTGCCCTTAAGCAATGAACATTTGAAATTTACTTAAAGAAAATAAAATATTTTGTAAGCGACTGTTGAAATACCAGGCAAACTCTGTATTTTGGGGGGTTCATTCCACTGGAACATTAAATCCCGTTCCCGATTTTTCGAGTTGCAAAGAATTAAAATGAGAAAAAATTTAATAATTTCATGAAAATGGATTTAATGTTTGCATGGAATGAACACTGCCAATGGTTTTAAGGCCCCTGTATGAAACAACAGTTTCAGCTATTAAACAAAAATTATATCGCTTTTTTATTAACTATTTCACGAAATGCAATAAAGACGAAAAGTTCTGTATTAGAGTTAAAAGGGAAGTAAGGGGAGAAAAAGAAAGAAAAAAGTGTACTGACTACACGTCAAGGACTCAAATGTCCATATCAAGAAGCTTTTTTTTAGAAAGTAATATTTTAATCGAGTTTAAAATAATTTAAAATAAAAGTCTTAACAAAGTCTGGTACTGATGCAAAAGTAAGATTCGTGACTTCAAACTCTTCCGAAGTCTTATAAAAATCATCTTAATGATGTTTGACTAGTTTGATTCTGATTCATACGAAACTTCCAAAAAATAATTCCAGTTTTCTTGATGGAAGATTAAACGATGTGAAATATTTTGCCAAGATTTTTTCGCGAATTATGACACATGGTGCAACTTTCATAAAAAATAACGACAAAAAAGAAGCTTAAATAGTTTTCGTTAAAATTGTCAAAAATATGTTTTAAGCCACGCATGCGCCGTCTGATTAACAAAATCGCTTAACTATTTTATTTTGAAACTAATAATGCATATAGCTCTTGATCTTTAAAAAATAAACGATTCTTTTTATATCACTGGTGCCAAAAATATACTTTAAATTTCCAAGCATTCAGAGTGGTCAATTTTGTGACCTTTTCATAAAGTGAGTTCTGTTAATAATCACAACTAAGACGGGGACCTTGTTTTAATAAATATTAAATCTCTCTATTTTAAGCATTTATAAAATAATTTAATCTATTGATAACTTTTTTGACCTTAAAACAACGTATACCTGGAAATTTTTGATGCATTAATGCCTGTTGCAATGATTTAATCAGTTCATCTGCCAAGCCTTCATCTGTATTGTTTTTCCATCAAAACACCTGATTTATATTATTGATAATGATATTTTCATAAAATAAACCAGGCATATTATTTGTTATTTGCTAAAAGTGTGCAATGAAAGTTATGTAAGAGTGGAAAGCTCATCATATGAACTAAGAAAGTAAACATATAACACTGACCTGCAAATGCTTTAATTTTTATTTTCGAAAAAGATGTACTCATACCGGGATTGCTGTTAAGTAATCTGTACTACAGAACTTTCAGTACCACAGGTTTTTTTATTTATCATTATATATGTACATGATACTTTTATGCCGAAACCCAAAACGTTGAAAAAAATAATTTCTCTGCAATTCGTCGTTGGTTTTTATCCTTAACCGTATTTTGAATGCCAATTTGGTCTAAGTTGAAATGAGAAAAAAAAAATCTTAAGTGCAAATCTTTCAGCTTTCTGTGATAACTACTTCACTGAGTTTTCGGTTTCAAAGTTTCATGTAATGTCACTTTGGTCTAACTCAAAAATTCTTTTCTACTTTAACTTTGTTCAGCTGTGTTGTCTAATTGGATAATAACTCGAAAGTAATGCTTAGAAACATTTCAATCAGCCTGCATGGTTTAATTGAAAAAAAAAAATATATTAATTTTAAAATTTTCATCTCAGTGTGTAAAACTTTGTGCACCAGTGTCACTTAATAACATTATTATTTGAATAAAGCCTACACTATTTAAGAATGAGCTTTATAGTGCGCTTAAAAACATGCAACTAGCGTTTAGCTATAAATACTCAGCTAACATCTGAAACGAATTACTTGCATTCCTGTGATTATAGCGTTCGCTAGAAGTTGCATACGAAATGAATCTCTCTGGAAAAAATGTTATCTTTGTTGGCGGTCTGGGTGGCATAGGCTTAGAAACATGCAGGGAATTTATGCGTAAACGTCTGGCGGTAAGTGATATACTATACGCGCATTATCTAAAGGTTATATTATTACTTTATTCTTTAGAACTTGGTGATTTTGGATTTTATTGAAAATGCAACGGCTGTCCAAGAACTTCAGAATATTGACAAAAACTGTAAAGTGGCATACATTAAAATGGATATTACTGACAAGAAATCAATTAAGCAGGCCATTGGAAAAACTGTTACTTTAGTCAAATATATTGATGTTTTAGTTAATGGTGCTGGTGTTATTGCTGATCGTAATGTTGAGCTAACAATGAATGTTAATCTGACTGGTTTGATCAATACAACTTTCGAAGCATGGCCATATATGGATAAGACACAATGCGGTCGTGGAGGGATGGTAGTTAATATTGCATCCGTGTTGGGATTAGAGCCATGTCCACCAATTGCAGTTTACAGTGCTTCAAAGTTTGGTGTTATTGGATTTACGCGTTCGTTATCAGTGTGTACTATATAAATCATGAAATTAAGAGATATTACACTAAATATTTCAAGGGTTGATAATATTGTGAAAAAAATCTATTTTTTTTTAGGATCCTATTTATAACACTCGAACTGGCATATCTGTGATGGCCATTTGCCCGGGTATAACTGAGACACCAATGGTAGTGCATAGCTTAGAAGGTAGAGATACTTTTGATTACGTACGTCCTTTGTCGGAGGCATATTTGGCGCCTAAACAAACTGCCAAGGCTTGTGCGCAAAATTTCGTTAAGGCAGTTGAACAGTGGCAGAATGGAGGTTTATGGATCTGTGATCGTGGCACACTTGAATTGGCCGCACCTAAAACTTTTTGGAAACCATGATTTGACGATATCTAAAAAAAGTTACTGAATTTATTTTTATATCAAAATTATGAAATGTTTGCATTTGAATAACAATTTAAGAACTGCAAGTACATAATTTTTCAAAGGGTCTTTTTAATCATAAATTTCTTCCTTTTACATATTTACAGAGAAAACAATTTAATATTAATGGAGACTTGGTAATATTCATCCATGTGACATAGGTTGAGACATATTTCTTTTTTGCAAATATTCACTTGTTATTAATTACCAAATGGTCAAATGATCATAATGATCTAAATTTGATAAATATTAAATTTCTGTTAACATCATCTGGCTTAGAAATCTCTTCTGAAAATATATCGAAAATAAGCGCTGCTAGCTTTCAAAAACAGCGTTCAATTTGCACAGCCTGCTCCAAAAAAAAAAGTTTCTGATTGAAGCACTGTGTTATCAACGCTATGGAAAACTACTTGAGAACGCTCGAAAATTGAAGCAATGTATTATTTAGCTTATGCAATTTCTGTATCAACTACTCAATCAGCAAAATATTATTAAATTTTGGCTGATGCAAAGAAGTTTCGGCCCACCGTGTAAGCTTTATTTTTTTTTCTAAATATAAACCACAGAATAGGTCGATCGATTGAAAATCGATAGAAAAACGCGTCTGATTACATCAGAATGAATTGTAGAACACCCACCACACGTACTCGTACAGCACGATACCGCATTATTTTTGATTTCATGCATTTCTATTTCCATAAACACATTCCAGTTGGAGTAATCATAGGAAAATATTTGGACTTTTGTTTACATTTAAGGCATTTCACACCTACCGATCGAAAGAGAAAAAGCCTATTAATAAATCTCATTGCCGTAATATGTATCAGCATCGGTGCAGTAAAAATGCTAGCGGTTGCCCAGCAATGAATTCATAGAGCACCGAGTCGATCGACGTAATCAACAGCAGCAAAGTGGCGTGGTGGTGGTTAAAAATATGAAATATCTACGAGGCGAATATCCGATCACTGTTGTTGTTTTGTTGTTGGCTTCGTTGTTTTTGCTGTAGGAAAATTGGCAGCAAATTCCTTCCTTAATTTAAACAAACAATACAAACAATTTTTTTCATTTTCCAAAAACGTTAACGGGAACAGGGGAGTAGGCTGTTCTGCAGTTGATGATTGTTGGTTTGACGTCAGACCGCGTCGTACGTTGGTCGGATGAACGTCATTCGTCAAGATAAATGAGTCAATTGATCTAATTTGCTCACTTTGCGCATAACAAACTAAACACACAAGTAACAGAAACAGCAACAACAACAATTACAAGAACAAAATGATGTTAAAAAAAAAATATTAAAATCAATGAAAACCGTAATGTACTTAGTAGATACCGATCGTGGCAACTAAATTTGCTTGGTTTACCATGTGGCTGTAGCACTTTGAACAATTTATTATTATTTGTTAAATATTTTTGACGGTTTTTTCGTTTTAATTTCATTAATATTTTGAGGAAATTAGTTGAACTTTAGTTAGATGTATTCAAGAGACAAAATTTAAATTTTATTTACAGGATGTGACACGTCATTTTTGACTGAAATTTGTTGAAAAATAAATTCTTTAGTGAAATTTTTCATTGGCACCAATGAGGTTGCCGTCATCTTTAAAAGGTTGAATTTGGATTTTCATTCATTTACTCGTATTATTGAGTTCTCTGACAAATGGTTAAGCAGGTGATTGCTGAAAGCCTTAAATCGACTTTGCGCTGACGCTGGACATACACAGAGAAAATGCAGAACTGGGAAGCAGTTTAGTTTCGTTTCCATACCATAAGGTTGTCTTACTAGAAACGTGGCTTGATATAAGAACTTGAATTTGGATTAAATTTATCTCGAGTAAAGTAAAGTAAATTTTCAACAACTGTTAACTTGAGAATATCAAGCTATCCTAACAGTATGTCGACCTATTTGTAAAATTTTTAATTTTCCGGTACCAAGACGAATCCATACCGAGAAAGCAAGAAATTACTTTTCCATAGTATTCGAATTTGTGCGGAAGAAATATATCTTATTGGCAAGCAACCAAAACAAAACGCTTCAGAAAAAATAATACAGCACAAAGAATTTCTGTTTTGCAGGAATTTATCTGACCCAGGTATTAATACGGCATAATTTTTGTAGAAGAAATTTGAAACATTTCATTTCTCATTAAACTTGAAAGGATAATTAATTACAAATTGAACTTTATTTAAAATTATGGGTTTCAATAGATTGGGGATCAATACATAATTTTTAAGAAATATCAACAAAATAAGTAATATGATTATAAGATGAAATCCATTCTACATAATATTTTTGGTCTTGATAATTTAAAAACTAATTTCACACTTTATGGACAGAAAACAACTTCATAGTTGGCATTGGGTTGACCTCTGCAAGTGAAGGTGGAGCTGGTATCATCATAAGCATAAGAGTAAGCATCTGGGCAAGCTTGCTTGAAGATGGCTGGATAGTTGGTGGGCCACATTGAGGACTTGCATGTCGCTGGCGTATCGTGAGCCCCACGGCAACAGTATTCGTCTGTGTTGAATTTCATACAAGCGGACATACAGGCCACAGTCCAGCCGCCGGAGTTCTTGACAGCCAATTCTGGAGGGCAAATAGCGTTCAAATCAGCTTTGCAACCAGCGACAGTGCAATCATAGTAGCTGTTATCGCCTTTGGAGTAATCGCCTTAAGAAACAAAATATTTTATTTAATTTGTATAAGAAATATCAGTAGGAAATGTGCTTAAAATTATCCAAAAAATTTGCAGCAAAGTTATCAATCAGTACTTACTAATAGGATCCATTTTGATTGGCAAGTTGTAACCATCGACAAGTGAGACATCATAGTAGTCAAGACCTTGCCATCCAGCTAAAGTGATTTCAGCCAAAGAGACTGGTGGTACACCACCGGCACCATTGCACTGAATTCTGTTACCACAATCACCAGTCTCGCAGTGTCCATTACCGTCGCAGTTGGTTCTTGGCCAGATACGACCAGCCCAATCACTAGCAACCCACAAGCTCTTGGTCTGGTATGAGCCAAGTTCAAAACCACCACCTTCTGGTTGACCCTTGCCTGGATTACCCAAAATACCGGGCCACACCGTGAATGGACAGTTGTTGTATAAGCGAATCTCGTTGGCCAAAGAAACTCCCAAAAGAGCAGCGAGTACTAAAATTATCTTCATCTTGTGCAGGATACTAAATGCATTTGATTTCGATACCTGTTACGCTGCTCTATTTATACTGGCGAATTCCTATATTATCTATAACTACTTGAAGTAATAATGAAAATATTGTAACAAGTGTCATCAATTTACAAGAAGTGTGTAATATTTACATTTCCAAGATTGCTAATCAATTTTTTGAAATGCACTTGAGAATGACGTGTGTTTTTGTTTTGTTAAGGCTTGTGAATCATTATCTTGTAGAAATACTAGATTATAAAACTTGTTACTTGTAGCATGAAGAAAGAAATCCAACAAAAACTTATTTAGAATCCAAAAAAATTTAAGTGTTGCAATTATAACTAAGAATATTAATCCTATAATGACGAACGTAGGTACAATATAAGCATAATCATAATCGTTCTAAGCAAGGTTACTTGAGAGCAAAGTGTGCAATATTAAATAACTAAAGTACAGTGGTCGGCATATATATTTTAACAAATATGTGCGTTTAAGTGTTTTTTCTGCAATGGCTAACTGTCAATGCCAACGGTACTATATACTTATGTAAAAACAATAACGCATGCTAAGCGTCAAAAATAACAAAAAAGCTGAGTATTTTTTTTTTTTTTTTTTTTGTTGATTTAAGTGCTGCAGTATATTTAAAATATAAAAAACTATTTTGTGGGCGGCATAAGTATTTTGACAATTTGTATGGCATAAGTTTACTTTGGGAGTGCAGCTCATATTTTGATAAAATCCTACTTTCTTAGGAGGTTTTCAATACAGAACACGAATATGGAATCAAAAGTTGGGTGACGCATCTAGTTTATGAGATATAGCCATCAGAAGTCGGGGATATAGCTTTTAATGAAATCATTCTCATAATTTGGGAACCCCTAGATCGACTTACAAAATATGGATGTCATATGAAAGATAATTTTATGAACTGATAAAAGTTTGAAATTTCAGCAAATTTTTTGAAAATTTTTGAGATATTACAATTTATCTAAGTTTCTGGTCAACTTTTTTTTATAAAAACCGTTATTTTTTTGGAAAGACTTTTATTAAGTAAACATTTGAATTAATACATAAGAAAGCGCATTTTAAGTCCTTTCAAATGGTGTGCTATTCTAAGTTGGTTTTCTTGGCCAACCGGATTTTTAAAGGAAGGAAAATGAACGAGCTGTAGAAATTTACTTGAAATATTGGGATTTGTTGAAAAAACAAAAGCAAGAACATCAGCAACAACAAATGAATAATTTCAGCAACAGTATCAACAATAAAAACAATAACACATTTGTAGCACTTAAAATCCAAACTTGTTTTCTGAACTAGAATAACCCAAGAATCCAGTAGAGTTTTGTACCTAAGTAAAATTAACGAATGTTTTTGAGAATTTTTACGTTTAGGAAAAGAACGATTAATTGAAGACCGACCCATAGAAACCTTGGTTAAAATCCTACTTTTTGCTATGCCATGATATTGTCAATACTATACAAGGCCATGGAGAAAACCATTCTAACCAGAGTCAGCGACAAATAAGAACCACAACAGCAGGCAGGTTTTCGCAAAAATAGATCGTGTATGGATCAAGTAAATACCCTTCGCATTCTGGTGGAGCAGATAAATGAGTGACAGACTTTGTTACAATTAACCTTAATAGACTACAGTACAACATTTGATAGCATTGAACAATCGTATATATTAAACAGACGAGCTGCAGCATCAAATATCACTAACCTTAGCACTGCTCAATACGAAGGAAATTTTTTGAACTTTATGATAGATATGATATGATAGATCTTGACGATGTTCTCAGCAGGCTTTTAGCAAATATCTGGAAGACCTGGCTTATGTCGATGACATATGTATGTCTCGCCGTCACCAAACAGATCGACATGCAAGCAAATCTTTCCACTGTAAAATTTTATTAGGAAGAGGTAGGTCCGAAAATCAATAAAACGAAAACCACATACATCCGTCCGACCAGTGCCATCAGTAATTTTAGAAATAGTAGAATAAGTGGATAGCATCAGTTATTTGGGATGCATCATAATATTATAGAATCACCAAAACAAAAAGCGTCTTCAGTCGGTCTGGCAGTCTTCTTTCTTGGCAATAACAATAACTTCTTGGATTGAACTAATTACACTGTGTGATAGTAATTGGTGCATAGTGTAAAAATCATTTTTTAAGCAGGACAATTATCATAAGCTTGAAAGAAGATTGCTTGAGACTAATTCCAATTTGTTAAAATGTTCAAATGTGTGCTGCTCAAAAATAATGATATTTTAAAAATAGGTTTCGGGAATTTTTTGAAACACCAACACCAAATGTTGCTCAAAACTTGTACACTGCTCAAAATAACTGCAGCGTAAAATAAGTTTATACTTCATTTTATATCGACCTCTGTAGCCTTGCATATACAAGTTGTAATGCAATGATGTTTGAAGAAAAGGTATTGTGCTAAAAAGACGTATTCAAATTCGTTTTCAAAGACGAATATTCAATTTATTTTCATTGCCTAGTGATGCTATCGAAAATTTTTCAAATCGATCATAACCGAAGTGTGGTTTTTCATGAAAGTTTATGCCCGCTGGTTTTATTTTTATATTCTTCAAACACAAAAGAATCTCTTCTCGTTAATTTTTCCGTATGCATGAGGGAGGAAAAATTGTTTGGAACTACTCTTGAAATGAATATAAGTCTGACCCTCTTCTGTCACAAGTCAGACTAATAAGGAGCTTTTTAAAAGGAATTGATTCTGAAACGCAAGGCCGGCTAGTAATAAACTGCTAAAATTTTTGCAAAACCACATAATAAAAATATTAAAGTAATTTTAATTTAAACTGATAATTTTATTCAATCACTAAAAAAGTTAATGTGTGAAAGTGTTAACTGCTTAAGGGCAGAAGACAACTTCGTAGTCGGCGTTGGGAGTACCTGTGCAGGTGAAGGTAGAGCTGGTATCATCATAAGCATAAGAGTAAGCTTGTGGGCAAGCTTGCTTGAATGCTGCTGGATAGTTGACAGGCCACATGGATGACTTGCATGTTTCTGGACGATCATGAGCACCACGGCAACAGTATTCGTCAGTGTTGAATTTCATACAAGCGGACATACAGGCCACAGTCCAGCCGTCGTTGTTCTTGACAGCCAATTCAGGTGGGCACATAGCGTTCAAGTCCTTAACGCAACCAGCAACGTTACAATCGTATTCACCAAAATTGGTCTTCTTGTAATTACCTAGAAGATTAATATAAAAAACCGAATAAATAAATGTTCAATAAGAGTTTCCTAATATGCGAATACTCACTGATGGGATCCATCTTAATGGGTAGATTGTAACCATCGACAAGTGAGACATCATAGTAGTCAATACCGCCCCAACCAGCGAAGGTGATTTCAGCCAAAGATACTGGTGGTACACCACCGGCACCGTTGCACTCAATCCTGCCACCACAATCACCAGTCTCGCAGCGTCCACTACCATCGCAGTTTGTTCTTGCCCAGATACGACCAGCCCAATCAGTTGCAACATCTAAGTTCCTGGAGTTGTATGCGCGGAGCTCAAAGCCGCCATTTGCGGGTTGACCCTTGTTTGGATTACCCAAAATACCGGGCCAGACAGTGAATGGACAGTTGTTGTACAAGACAATCCTGTTGGCCACAGAGACGCCCAAAAGAGCAGCGAGAACTAGAATTACCTTCATCTTGTATTAAACACTGGATGCTTATGAATTTTAAGTCTTTGCGTTCGCCCTATTTATACTGGACAGTGCATGCGTTATCCCTTATCTGTTTTGAGATATGGTGACCAATTGCCAAAATTTACTTATCAATAACTGATTATGTTAAAACGGTGGCTTTTACATTTAAAGAATATAAATAACGGGCCTTGGTGGCGTCAATTTCTGAGATGTTAATGCCAATGGAAAGGAAAACATAGTTTTAATGGAAATAAATTTAAGTCCAGGAAAGCCATAGCGGTGGAACGGTGAAATATTATAAATATGTATGTACATATATTAGGTATGTTTTATTACTTCCAGCGGTGGTTATGCTTCGTATTTCAGTTCTCTGAATCGCCTGAATGTGCAAAACTGGAGTACGCGCTGATGGTAGATTCAAAGAATATTGATAGTGTTCAGATTTATACAAATTATTTTAGTATTTAGTTATTTTGGGTGTTAAGTGTATTATTTCTGTTTATTATTTTCACGCCTTATGTTGTGATAAATATTGTGTTTTGGGCGTTTTTTAATATACTCAAAGTATCAAGACAGTCGAAGTATCACATTTTAATTAAACGCTACATATTTTTGTAAAAAAAAAGATTATTGATGAGGATTGAAAAAAAAATAAAGCTATTGATAAGTACAAGTGCAACTTGCAAAAAAATTATTAGGTACACACACATACATAAATTTTAAATTTAATTAAATTAAAATGTTTTCTTTCGACTTTAGATAGATATACATATTGTACATACGTACTTATAATTTAAAAAAAAAAAACAAATTTAATTGCTTTATTCTTTTGGCTTGAACTAAGCCAACCTTGTGACCAGGAGAGTTCTAATGTGTAACACACGTAAAAGTTGCTCTGATTATACTTAAATTTTAAATGAGATATTGTAGCTATTCGAAAGTAAGTTTTTAGCAACTGTTAACTTAAGAATATCAAGCTATCCCAACAGTATGTCGACCTATTTGAAAAATTTTTAATTTTCCGGTACCTTAGCAAGAAGCAACCAAGACGAATCCATACCGTGAAACAAGAAATTACTTTTCCATAATATTCGAATTCGTGCGGAAGAAATATATCTTAGTGGCAAGCAACCAAAACAAAACGCTTCAGAAAAAATAATACAGCACAAAGAAATTCTGTTTTGCGGGAATTTATCTGACCAATACCTGGGTATATAAAATACAATACGGCATAATTTTTGTAAGCAACGGATAAAAAAAAAATTTGAAACATTTCATTTCTCATCAAACTTGAAAGGATAATTAATTTCAAATTGAACTTTATTTAAAATTAAGGGTTTCAATAGATTTGGGAGCAATACAGTATTTTAAAGAAATATCAACAAAATAAGTAATATGGTTATAAGATGAAATTCATTCTACATAATATTTTTGGTCTTGATAATTTAAAAACTCATTTCACACTTTAAGGACAGAAAACAACTTCATAGTTGGCATTGGGTTGACCTCTGCAAGTGAAGGTAGAGCTGGTATCATCATAAGCATAAGAGTAAGCATCAGGGCAAGCTTGCTTGAAGATGGCTGGATAGTTGGTGGGCCACATTGAGGACTTGCATGTCGCTGGTGTATCGTGAGCACCACGGCAACAGTATTCGTCAGTGTTGAATTTCATACAAGCGGACATACAGGCCACAGTCCAGCCGCCGGAGTTCTTGACAGCCAATTCTGGTGGGCAAATAGCGTTCAAATCAGCTTTGCAACCAGCGACAGTGCAATCATAGTAGCTGTTATCGCCTTTGGAGTAATCGCCTTAAGAAATAGAATATTTAATTTAATTTTTGTACGAAGTATCAGTAGAAAATCAATCTGTACTTACTAATAGGATCCATTTTGATTGGCAAGTTGTAACCATCGACAAGTGAAACATCATAGTAGTCAAGACCTTGCCATCCAGCTAAAGTGATTTCAGCCAAAGAGACTGGTGGTACACCACCGGCACCATTGCACTGAATTCTGTTACCACAATCACCAGTCTCGCAGTGTCCATTACCGTCGCAGTTGGTTCTTGGCCAGATACGACCAGCCCAATCACTAGCAACCCACAAGCTCTTGGTCTGGTATGAGCCAAGTTCAAAGCCGCCACCTTCTGGTTGACCCTTGCCTGGATTACCCAAAATACCGGGCCACACCGTGAATGGACAGTTGTTGTATAGGCGAATCTCGTTGGCCAAGGAAATGCCCAAAAGAGCAGCGAGTACTAAAATGATCTTCATCGTGTGCTGGTGCTAGATACGTGTGGTTTTCTAACCTAAATGGCTGCTCTATTTATACTGGACATTATCTATTATCTATTCGGCGCTATGTAAATAATTTACAAGATAATTACGTACAAGTATTTTATTTACATTTTAAAGTTTGTAAGCAATTTAAGGGGACTAAGCTATTAGGATGAGCCGATAAACATATTTTTTTAACTTAAATTTGTAATGGTGATTGAAAGTTTCTCTAATGTGACTCTTATGCTACATTTTGGGAAAATTGTTTTGATTTAAACTGAAATGACATTCCAAACTTTCTTGAATGGTATTTTTGTGTACTATAATTTCGGTTATATCATGTTTGCAAATATTTCCATAATTTGTTTTTTGACGTTCGTGGGAGTAACTTGTCAGAAAACTCGAAAAACGAACAACAAAAAACAGGTGCGTTTTGGAAATCAGTGTACTTTTCAAAACTTTTTTCTGGGTTTTGCACAACATAGCCTGCACAATTGGATTCTTAAGGTGATTTACATAAAGAATTTGTAGTAAGCTCAATGTCATAAAAAATTGATCAGACAGCGTTTTGGAAACAAGCGACTACAGTCATATATTTGAATTATGAGAATTTTTTAAAATTGACAGAAATTTTTTTTGGTTACCAAAGGTAAATAATGAAAAACTGGGAACAAGTTCCATACTTTCTGAAAATATAAGATGTAATTTTTTAATATGTTAGCAAAATAGAAGGTTATTTATATAAGTTAAAAAAAAAACGGTTTTTTGAAAAAAAACAGTCCATTAAAAAATTTAAAAAAAAAGTAACGAAAACAGGGGCTACCAACCAATAACGATTTTTAGAAAAGATATGTCTTGGACTTCTGATTTCATATTCGCTATAAGTATGAAATACAAGATTTCTTGGTCAAATTACGAATTTTCAAGGTCAACGCACGGACTGAAGGCGTAATCACAATTTTTTGTTTTAACATGCAAGTTTTGAGCCTTTTTAGCAATATTTTTCACTATACAAAAACGAAATTTGAAGAAACGTTTAAATTTTCCACCATAATGTACATACCCATATATTTGTCAAAGTATTCGAAGTAGTTGTGATGTAATTGGCTGTAAACAATAGTCAAATTATGATATATTTTTTTCAAAGCGATTATACATATATAGAATGATCAGATAAGTTTCTTAAGCTAAGTAATGTCCTTCAATATAGGTTATACTCGGTGCTGCCCAGAATGAGCAGATGCTCAAAGAGCGTAAAAAAAACGTAAAGAATGTAAAAAAGCTTGCACATATACAAAATCATCAACACATGCTTATCGTGGCTTGTGGTAATGGGCAACATTGATTATATCTAATGCGAACAACTTTATATTTTTAAAAGGATATTACTTTAGCTTTGATCCCGATTCTTTTGAATTTCTGTCGTATTTTACAACAAGAACAAAACCCCAACAGAGATTCGCGACCTTGGGTAATGTCTATATTTAAAGGTGTAACTATAATAGACGCTGTCTTACGTCACAAGAAGGGGCGAATGAATGAAAATGTTTGAATATATTTGTCGGGCATTCGTTAAATTTCATTGCTTTTTTTAACGAAAAAATTGTACGGAGTTAAAAAAAGTACAGCTGTTGTGATAATTAGTGTTCATTTAATATTTTCATGAAAATATTTTTATAGCATTTATCCATGCTGAGGTTTACTTATTTTTGGTATTTATTATTTCTTTTCTAATGTTCGGCACAAATATATACATACAGGTATTTTTTACCCTTTTTCTCCGCGCACTTGTCCTTTGCCAATTTTTTTCCAGAAAATGAAATAACCTTTAATATCAAATTTAAGTAGATAGCATTAGTCATAAACAACTCAGCACCCGCAAGTTGGTAACTATGCTTAGCAAAGAATAAAAACTTCGTATAAAGATAAAAAAAATGTTGACTTTTGGCTTAACAAAAAAAAATGAAGTTTCAAACATTTACAAAATTTATAGCAGAATTGGTGCATGCATAGTTTAGCGTTTATCTGGTGGAAAGCACCTCTATCTATCATGCTAGTCACTGTTTGTGGTTAAAAGCTGATAGAATATCAGAAAGAAAGATTTTTCTTGAAGCTGCCACTTTTCGCAAGGTGCCATGAAAAAATTATCAACCTTTACCGTTGGATCTGGAATTAAGCTCTATTTCTATAAAATCAAGTAGTGAAGTGAGGTGATGTCAATGAGAAGAGCCTGACCCAATTTCTATATGACCAGTTGAGCTTAAGTATCTATATTGTTATAAAAAATTATTTCTGAAGCTAGTTAAAACACTCTTTCATTTAAAAATACAATAAGTGTGTTGTTAAAATACTTTTTCACTTAAAAATACAATAAGTGTGTTCAAGTATATTGCACTGAAGTGTATAATAATTTTTAATTATTCGCCCATTGGCGAGTATCTTCCACGCTTATATGCTGCATAATTGATAAGATAATGTACTCGTACTGTATTGCATTTACGTGCTTTGAGTTCGTTCACGCATTTACACTAATAAATTAAACTGAGACAAAAAAAATACTAAAAAAATCGCTATTAATAATATAGAATAATATTAATTTTTCTTATCAAGATATCGAGAGTAGCAACAAATTGAAGTTTTATTATTTATATTTATTAATAGGCAATACAGTGGTGCCCCAAATTAAATTGATACTATCATAAATAATCTTGTGATTTCAAAATTTAAATAAAATAGAAAAAAAAACTTTTTCACATAATGACTAGAAAAGAATTTGCATAAGACTTAAAATCCCTTGCGACTAAAAATTAGCATATGAATAAGAGGGACATAAAAATAAAAATTCGCATAATATAATACTAAAAAGTGCTATAAAGTCGCATTAGACTAAAAAGTTGCATGCAAATAACAAATCGCATACTGCTCAGTGCTGGCGTTTGTACTACAATAGTATTTTTGAACTACTCCTTAGCCGTTACCAACCGTAGTTTGTACTATCTTTATACAGAGTCTTCAGAAATAATTTTGTTTTTATGAACAGAATTTACATACTTATATCAATTATAAGTAGCAAATCCAGAGTATCATATGTAAGTGTGCATCATATGAAAACTTTAAGAGGACAAACCAAGTTCACAAATAAAGCACTGCATATTCAATTAGTGATTTTATTTATTAATAAAGAAAACTAAATAAAACATTTATTTAATAATTCGTACTTACCACACAAGTTTTTATTGAGAAATATTCGCAAAGAAAATACAAATTACTGAAACGTAATAATGAGCAACCAAAAAGCACAACTTAAGTATAATTCCAAGATTTTTACTTAACTTCTACGACAAGTCACTTAATTAAACTTTAGAAAAATATCTAAGTTTTGCCAAGTTTTATAGTATAAGATAAAGCGGATCTGCTTCAAAAATTACATCAAAATTATAAAAAAATTAATTTAAAAAATGCAAGTTTTACAAGTGTTATAGCTTCTTCTTTAAGAGTTGAGCAAGTATTATTCTAAAAATGACAAATTTTTGTGAAAACTGTTCGATAAAAAATAATTAACCAAACTACTGTGGGTGTGAGATAGATATCTTCAAATGTTTCTCAAAACAACGTTTTTCTCACTTACAAGCAAATAAAGGGTGTATTTACTTAGGGGTTAGGTTTTAAATTGCAAATTGTGGAAATTTACTAAATACGCTGAAATTTAAACTTTAAATTCACTCTAAATATCACAGGATCTTTTGCAATTATGAAGTCGATTGGCGGCCAAGATCGTGTGATTCGGTCCCATTGGATTATTTTTTCTCCAACAATATTTGACGCTTTGAAAATCTACATAGCCCGTGTTTTTTTGCAAATAAGTACTCAATTACTCGTGAAAGTGATCGAAAGTTTGAACTTCAGACTTCGTTAAATATTGGCGAGTTGCGGCCCTTAGCCAAAAGTCAGGTCATTTGGACAATGTTTTGTGTTTCATTTCAATTCAAAATTACGACAATCTACAAAAAACACCCCATACCAAAATTCCGACGTAGGTAAATTAAAAATAAAAATCTTTCGAGCCCTATCGGTTTTGATCTCTGGGTAAAGAATTTGTATACCTATGTCCATCCATTTTACCGTTCAAAGTAATTTATTAACACATGATTCAAAGCTCATATATATTTACCACAGTTCTAAATTGAATAAAGTGCCACAATTTTAATTAAAATCAAAAATCAAAACTGAATAAGACGTGGCTAAAAATTTAATAAATTGTCGGTAATTTCTAAAGTAGCATCCTTCCTGAAAACGTCAGGTAAGCACAAAAATTTGATTCAAATTTTTTCAGGACGGTACAGAGTGCTGAAAAATTCTTAATGAACAATTGGCCAAAGTTCTTTTTCAAAAAGTGTACGTAACACAATAAACTCCATATGCTACGACGGATTGCCGAGGCAAAACCAGCACATACTGTTATGTGACCTCGATGAGCTTTTGAAATATTCAATTGGTGAAAAGAAAGTGAATGGTGTTGGAAGTTTATAAATAGAATCTATGCCTTTTTTGTATCACAGATTTTTCTTTTATATAGTTGATATCATTCCTAGCAGTAAGTTAAACTCTTTAAGTGCAAAGAGATTTAAGCCCGAGCTCGCTGTTTTCTAAGGAATGTACGAGAATCAAAACGAAGCATAAAAGAAGTGAGTGAGTGCAAGCCATGTGATGTATGAACTTAATGATGGTCCGTTATAGTAGTGTATGTAGAAAAGTGTCATCAAGCAATACGGAAAACAATAACGAAAAACATACAATTCTCAAAAAAATCGAGAAATATAACATACTCGAAAATTTTTGGAAATCCGAAAAATTAAGGAGAAGTCAAAAAAGTATCGAATAACTAGTCAAAAATGTTGAGAAGTTGATTGAAAATGATAGTATGTAGAACGTATTTTTTAACTTTTATCAACATTTTTGATGTTATTCGATATATTTATACTAACTTATCGGTATTATTTGACACTTTTTAGATACCTTTTGACGCTTATCGACTCATTCGATACTTTTCGATATCATTCAAAAATTTTCGTTTATTATTGATCTTTTTGTTAGTTTTCGACTTTTATCAGCTTTTTCGATCATTATTAAGCGCCATTTAGTGCTCTGTACTGCTCAGTTCTACTTAATACTTTTTGATACAACAGTAAACAATAAAATAACGAAACATCATCACACACAACGCTGCGAGTTTTAAAAGGTTATACTGAACCGCAATTGTCATTGTTGCACAACGTCCCCAACTTTCAACATACAACATTCCACAACAACATTTCTGTTACAACAGATTACAAAAATTTTTAATTGAAAATTGATTCTTAATTGAATGCATATGAGGAGGCACAGTAGTAGCTAGCGTCAATTGAAATTATTACGTATGTAGGTATATAGATATGTACATATCTGTGTAGGTATGTATGATATTTACCCACATCTAAAAATGAAAGCTCCAACAATTGAATTCTGTGAATAGCACTAGAATTCGTTTATGTGTGATACTCCCTTAGAAAGCATTCCATTATCATGGAAAATAAAAACCAAAATGATTTTTTACTTGTTACAAATCACGAGTTGCGATTTAAAGCTTAGTTTCCCAGTGAGGTTAATTTTTTAAATTAGTCTGAATGTATTTTTTGAATAGTGAATGTATTTTTGGCTATATACTGGTACCTGGCTTTTAGTTCTTGGAGCTCAGAAACTTTAAAGTGTCAATCGTTAAGGCTAGCCGATTGACTGACTGTGTTGTAAGGCCTATACTACCTATATACTATATATCTATGGCTCATAATAATATTAAACAAATTTTCAAAAATGCATAAAAACTAAGTTGCCATAGTTGGGAACGCTACAGATCTGAGACCAAAACTTTCACATATGCAATTTAAAGATTCAGCTAGCAGGCATAAGTATTGAAAACATTGCAGATGTGGCCAGACTCAGAAATATTCTAACCAAAAAAGACGATGTATCCAATACCAAAATTTTCGAAAAGTAACGATAAGATTATCTTAGTCCTTATAGATTTGAATGCTCCTTTGAATAATAATAATGAATTTTTGGATAAATTTGTATCCAGTGCGCACAAAGTTTTTAATAATTTTTTACATAATTTTATCACATAATCCATTTTCATTGAGTTCACTCGCAATCAGTGAAAAATGTAAATATATAATATATGCGAGTAAACATATATAAAAATTGCGTGTTGCTTTGTTGTTGTTTTTTTCTTAAACAAGAAACATATACCTATATTTTAAAGTGATCATTATTATCGTTGTCGTCATCAGCATCATCATCATCAACATCAACATCTTCTTTGACAACGCAATAGAGAAACACTCAGAGTGTTACATTTATGTTCTCACAGACTCAAAATACTCACGATTCTCTTGTTTTAAGATAAATTCATGTATCTAACTTGTAGAGTTTTCGTTATTACCTACGAAATAGTTGCACATTCAGTTGATTTTCCAACATTGAGCTGAACGGTTGCATTAAAAGAAAAACATTTTGATTGAAATTTATTATTTTCTGAGTGCATTTAATGAGAATAGCTCAGTTGAAATAACATAATAAATAAGTTACGTATTGACAGTAAAATTAATAAGATAAAAAGCTGCACGCGATATACATATGTTCCAAAGTTACTCGATTTTTGAATAGTAAAAGACTTATACGAAACGCGAATAACGAGAAATGCACATTCATCCAAGCTCACCAAACTCAGCAACTTCGCCGCAATCGGAAGAAAGTGCTGCCACCAAGATACAAGCAGGATTCCGCGGCTATCGTGTACGTAAGCAACTTTACCAACAGATACGACCCTCAATTAACGGTTACAATTATCATAATCTACGTTCCTCGTCACATCGTCATCGACGCCAATATCAGCTAATGGATAACAATAGCAATGGATCTTCTGCCGGAAGCATCAATGGCGTTCCATCGGCAACCGCACAATTACGTGATGAACGCAGTAGTGGCTCCGAAGGATCTTCCGTGGAAGATCGTTGTGCTACAAAAATTCAAGCCGGAGTGCGTGGTTTTCTTGTGCGAAAAAAACAAAAAATTGCTACCGATGCAGCAACGAAAATTCAGGCTGGATTTCGTGGTTTTAAGGCCCGCAAAGAAGCACAGAAGTTAAAGCAAAAGTAAGGTGTTTGAAAACATCGGACATTCACATGTCTGGGAGAAAAGAGAAAATAACTTACAGAGGGAAGTTGTAAGAGATGCGGTAAAAAAGATGTATTGTAGAGAATAAGCAATAAAATAATACAAATAGACAGAACATAAATTTCGATAAATGACCGTGCCTTTCTTGTGAACAAACAATGGTCCTCCTATGAATGAAAGCAAAAATCCGAATTTATGACATTTAAAAAAAAGAGAAATGTTATGCAAATTTTAGAAATAGTTTTTTTTTTTTGTTTTAACAATATTATACCTTAGTTATAGTATATATGTAGTTCTTGTACATTTAGCTTTTATTTCATAGCATTTAGACAAGCGTACTTGTAATGTAGTATAAAATTTGCCAAATAAATTTATATTTAATGTATGACTCGAGTATATTGATGCATTCAATTTAAAATGAAAAATGTAAAACTTTAAAGTATTTCTTTTATAAACTACATTTTTTTCAATATGTGTAAGGTAGATTTTAAGCTTTGAAAATATCTTAAAAATGCTAAAATTCCTATAGATTTTAAAACATGTAATGAAAAATCTCAACTATATTTAAAAAAATGATTTTAATAAAAAACGTAAAAAAATTATATTATAGAAGGATTATAGTGATTGGTTCATTTTCCTCGGGTCATTAGATTTTTGAGGCATTCGACACAATGTCTGCAGCAGTACTTCTTCAATATATTAACGATACAATAATACTTGGGACAATAACACGTTTGTTAGCTAATTACGGTAAACAAATAGATGTAACTTGAAACAGTGCTTTTTTTCACCATCGCTATTCAATATATACATCAGTAAAATATCACCAACAGCAAGTCTCTCGCTCATCTCGTGCGCTTATAATTGTATGATGGTGACAGCCGGAACTAACTTAAATTAAATGTGATACACACTCATTGACAACTTTTACATCATTAAAAGTTGGCTGACATTTAGAAATTTGCAGCCAGCAGTCGAGAAATCTAAGGCCACGCTTTTCACCTCATGTTCGAAGGAAGTGAAGACTAACTTAGAGCTACGTGTAACATGGTGAGGTCATTACAAAAAATTTGAACCCAATAATACTGAGGGTTATATTCGACCCACTTGTGATATTTAGTATCCACGCGGCAAACATTTCGCGCAAACTAAAGAGACAAAACACAATGCCATAAGGTCCCTAGATGAAAGCGACTAGATTAGAGAAACTTAACTTTTCTTTTTTGAAAAATATTGCAATTTAGGAGATAAGCTTTTAAAACGTGGGGTGTTAGCTTCGAAAGGAGAAAAAGAAGAGTGGAAGTGAGGTTGAACTATAGAGCGACTTATTCTTATGAAAGTCTTCTACATTTCATAGCAATATAGTATTGATATATGTAGCTCTAATTTGAATAAGGCTGCATTAAGTCTCCAACAATTTCAGAAAAGGTGAAGGAAATAATTAGAAAATGTGGAAATATTATTACCCTTTCTCCACCGGGAATCAAACTAGAGGATCTCTGGGTTACAAACGCAGTACAACCTGTAAGGCGATTAGAACATTCATTAACTACGTTGCCCCCCATATGATTTCTCCAAATATGGGAATCCACGGAGAACAACTTCGAATGTGACACAAAACCGCAGACCGCAAAGCCATATGCTGCCACAGACACACACACCCAAATAAAGATATTCTGTGACTTTGATCTCTTTATAGATCAATAGGGAAAGAACTAAGGGTACACAATACTGACATTCAAAAAGTCCACACCGGAAACCCGAACGAAAAATACTCAATGTGACTGAGATATTAACGAAATCGATTAACAAGATTTTTAAATGCACTCCTCCAAACTATTTATTGAGAAGAACTGAGAGTGTCAAAAGAGATTAGAATTAAATTTTCCCCCAAACTTGAAAAGAACTGAGACTGTCAAAGGAGACTAGAATTAAATTATTTCAACTCTGTTAGGAATATTCCAATATGCACCACATAAACGAAATTTTGAAGGCTATTGGTCCAAGTACCTTCGGGCGCCACTTGGCATGGCAAATTTATTCAATTACCAAGTAAATAAAATAATTTTGAAAATATTCAATCTGTGATTGAACCCTTGATAGAGGGCCACGGTATGGCTTATGCGGCTTTTACGACTACAACGGACTATTGGAGAATATGGTAAATTAATTTTGCAAGAACTACCAATTGGAAGAATAATTGTGATCAGAAGTTAAAGCCTCCATGATAGAGTAGAAGTAGTCAAGTTTATCTGATGCCTTATAAAGGTTTCAAGGATTCAATTGAAGGTTACAACTTAAGTTCGACAATATTTTTTCATGTCAACTATTTAACTTTTTTTTAACTAAAGCTAAGTAACGATCATTTAAATTTTGCAAAGAATACTAATAATTATTTTCAATATGCACGCTTACTCAAAACTAATAAATTCCAGAAAAAATTTCAATATTTTCTTTTTGTTTATTTATCAAGTTATAAATTTAGCTAAATGAGTACACAAAATTTGACTTTGAAAACGCAATGACTGCACTATGAATGCAACGATCACGCAATTTCTTAGGTATGCAACAAGCACATGCAAACTTTTACATTACATGTAGATCTAATTTGTTCTAGATACTTTAACGATGCCGTCGTCATAAGTGTCCAAATCTAGAGCAGACAGTTGTGGTGTACATGAAGTCATGATTTTAGCACACAGCATTACGTCATATCAATGAAAATTTAATAATTATACGTATGTATAAGTATCTTAAGTGAAAAAACCATCTTTCCTCGAAATTTCATTAATTGATTAGCAAAATTATAATGTATGTAATTTAGGGTCAAATGTTTGTATCGAAATCTTATTGAATGATATCAGTTTAAATTGGACATACGCGACATGACAGCACTCTTTTCAAAACATTTCTCTGATCATGAACAGCGTGGCAAGTATCTCATATGATAAAATCAACTGTGACAGTTCAGGGTCATTCATTTTATATGGTCATTGAAATGCTCAATAAAAGGCTTGTAATTGAAAAATTTCAAATAAGAGATAAAGATTTATAGGATTCTTATAATAAGTGAAAATTAAATGCATGTTTTCATTTAAATACAAATAAGCTACATGGGCGAGCCTTGCAAGATGTTTTGAGTTTAAGAAGTTATTTTCTTCTATACTGAGGAAACGATTGTACAACAAATGTACATATATTTGATATAGAGCAATCAAATATTTATTACAGACAACTAAATTTTATTTGAAATAAATAGTGGCAAGCCTACGTTTGAGACAAATAAATATTTAATTGCTCTATATCGAATTTAATTTGCTTTTTTAAATTTTAAGGTTTTCTCAGTGTGTTTCTACATAAGCGCTTAAACTCAGTTCTCTAATTTGGTACTTTTAAGAAGATAAGTCTCAATTTTAAGTATTTTACTGGTAACAAAAGCAGACGAGTGAAAGCATAAGCAGCGTTATGTGTGAATTTAGAACCATTTTGAGATATTTCAACCATATGTGTATGCATTTTGGTCATTGCCATTTTTGCGTTTCTATCTCCTGGTGACTTTAGAGTGGAATATCTAAAAATTCTGAAATGCAAGATATATTATATGGCCAGATTTGGACTAATCATTAAAATATCTATGTATATAAAATAATTATTTCTTCTTTAAAGTTCCTTCGATATAAAATGAGTAACGAGCAAAAAATAATGCGCTTAAAAGCCATATGAATTTGCGTGCATAATAGGAACAATGTGTTTGCAGTTAGAGAAATAAATTTTTTCACAATTCAAAAGTTAGAGTCCATGCGAGATTTGCGTCAATTTGTATCTGTTGCTATAACATAAAATGAAATTAAAAACATCCTCTGTTGTTCGTGATCGACTCGATAAACAGATTTTGCAATATAAAAATAAAATAAAAAAATTATTGGAAAAACAAACATTGTCGTTCACTATCAAAAGAGAAAGAAATCCATAAACTCAATCAGCAGTTGTACTGAAATTTTTAAATTGTGATCTGTAAATGTTTGATATGAAAATTTATTGCTCTCTGTCTGAATGAATTCTTGTATAAATTGGAAAACTGCGTCGGAGTAGTGGAAAAACAAATTTTATTGTGTTGTTATCTTAGACATTGATTTGTTTTCCTTTCAAGGCTTTGGCTACATACATAAGGCGATCAATCAAAGTTTCCGAATGAAAACATTCAACTAAATCGATGCAATCTCGGAAAAAAATTCACCATAAAGTACTTATATGCGCAAATAAGATTATAAGACTCTGTACAAACAATAAGAATTATATATACCGCACAGATGTAACAACAATATTTATGATTTACGCTCTGCGATAAGTTTATACAAAGGAACAATGAACTTTTTGACTGTGAAATTTATCGAATTATTGAATTAGTTGCAATAGATTCGTCAGCAGGACAGGATATTTATATAACTTAAAGGACATATTGCTTTAAGTCAAAACAAAATAATGTGAAGTAAATAAAAAATGATAACTTCGAAGTTTCATTACGTCCCTGTCGAGTGACTGATCTGAGCAGGATGATGGCTTACTGCTGTGTTTTTTGTTACAAAGTCCGATTCACACAATTTTCCTTAGTGTCTTACAGTTGGATGCCGTAATAAATTTCAATTTTGATAGTTAGGCAGCTCAATTTGCTCAACAGATGCCATCAAGATACTATTTAAATTCAAATCAAATGGCGCAAAATGCGATAATCACCAACTGAAGTTTGCCAGCAAGCATTGAAGTCGTATTCTCAGGTTAGCAAAAAAATTCAGCGGCCGAATAAAAAAATAACAATTAGCCTATCTATCGCAAACTGCATATGAA
Source organism: Meiosimyza platycephala (assembly GCA_963662105.1). NCBI lineage: Eukaryota > Metazoa > Arthropoda > Insecta > Diptera > Lauxaniidae > Meiosimyza > Meiosimyza platycephala. The sequence continues at coordinate 100,688,900 of OY759209.1, read as the reverse complement.
ACATAACACACAACACCCTGTATACTTTTTAAGAACATTAAGTAGAGAGCTAACGAAAGGTGTCAATATCCGAAAATGGGCATTTAAGTTTCAATGCATTGATTTATTGAATATTGCATTAACGTAGATACAGAAGTTTCTAATTTGGCCTTGTCAAGCTAAGCTGATTTATGTGTGTTTCGAAAGATTTATTATTTTTATTTGATTTTTACTCGTATTTGTCAAGTGGCTAAATATTTAATTGAAATTAGTTGAATAGAACTGAGTATGTAATAGATTGCCGTCATAATCGACGGCTTGTGACAGTTCAATGCTATTAAGTACCAGATTAGTTTCTTTTGTAAAAATTTAAATTTAAAGTTCAAAGAAATGTTTGAATTTATTTAAAAAGTCAATATAATAACTATATTGAGATAAGAGCATGAAAGCTTCCATCAAATAAATATATTTGGTTAACAAATTCTATAGATATTCAATAACAATAAATTAAATTTGGGTAAATTATACTATGTCTTAAAAGCACAGTCACTTAATTTAGTATGAGAGCAGGATTACTTCCCGGTCTCATACCATTTTTCTCAAATGGTAAAAAGTAAAATTCCTTATTATTTCAGAAACTCGACAAGTCAATCTCGGTCACTTGGGAACCTTGTTTGAGCGTTTGTTAGCGTTCGTAGATTTATTTTGTTTTGAATTCACATCGTTTTAATATGATCTTATATAAATATTACCTAGATATACATATGCTCTTTGGTAAACATTCCAAATACATCCAATATAAGGATGTCACGATAGGGAAAAACATCGATATATTAATGAAACGATTTGTTCTAATGTTGACTTTTGAAACTTCTCTAGGCGCACCATGTTGAACTATTTATTTAAAATCTCATACAAAATTTATCAGTAACAAATGGTTCAAGGTTCAAATGGTCAATGTGAAAACAACCTTCAGACTACATATAACGAAATATTATACGACATTGAACAAAAGCTTTTTAATTGGTTGACGAAAAAAAATATATACCTACATATTATTTTTAAACTAAAATATATTTTAAGAAAATAAATGTAAAACAAAATTTGCTAGCCCTTAGTCAACACAGTCGTGACGACAAATTTTATTTTAATTTTTTTTAACCACAATTTCCCTTTAAATGATGACAATAAATGACAAATATTTTTAATGAAGCTGAGAAATTCTGAAAAATTTATTGCGTAAATATCGGCGCCAAATTGTACCGCATCATACATATATAATTATTATAACGATTAAGTATATTAAAATTTTTTCTCGTATAAGTAAAAGCAAAAAATAGCTTTAAATGAGTTTGCAATTTTTTGTGAATTCTGTCATTTTGTTTTTGAATTATCTTAATTTATGTTTATTTTTATTATGTTTTTTAACATTTTTATGGAAAGTATATTTGTTGATGTTTTTATTTTTGTTCTTTGTCCTTAACTTAATCTTTCAAGACACGCAAACGTTTCTTCATCTGCGATTCAGCGCTTTTGTTACGTTTACGCATGTGTTTCGGAATGACACGAAATACTTCCGACTCTTCGATTTGAACGGGCATTGAATTTTGCCTCAGTGAGATCCACTTGAGTTCGTTGTCAATTTTCTTTTTGGTGTTTGCATCAGCGTTTAATGCGTTTGTTGACGATTTAACTGAAAAGATAAAGAACAACATATACATAAATACGTAAATCCCAAAACTGTCAGATATAAATTAAAAAAAACATTAGTGTTTATTGCTTCATGCGGAAGAAAACTTTTTTAATGTTTTTAACTCTTTAATTAATAAGATTGGACAGTCTCCAAATGACATCTCTCCTACACTTTTCTTAGATGATGTATCTCCAAATTCAAAATTGTAAACATTTCAAAAATTTTCCAGAATAAACTGTTTTTTTGCAAAATTTCCCCCCTAATTTTTGTTTCCGAAAACTTTCGTACCACAAAATGTTTGAAAAAACATTCACAATATTGAAAACGCAAACAATATCAATGATCTAGAAACACTGATGGCTTATATCAGCGATGGGCAAGTACAGACACTTTCAGCCCTCATGTCCCTTTCCGTTATTCAACGCACAAACAAGCAACCAGAAGTTTGCAGAATTTCAACGCTATCGGCGCACAGCGATGAGTTTTGACGAATGTAGCAATTGTTTTTGTTTACAGTGCAATTTGTTTTTTTTATATTTTTGGGCTGTTGGCGAATTTGGAAATGAAACCAAAAATACTTTAAAACTTAGTTGGTGGTTGCTTGATGTTGTTGTTGTGCCCTTTTGCTAGATTGCCGTGCCCACCACTGGTTTATATTGGTTTATATTATTGGATATTATTGGTAATCAAAATTTGATCTCAAATTTTAGTTACTCAAGTCAGTTCAACTTTCGTTATTGAATCATGCAGGCGTCTTATGATAATTTTCTTACTCAAAAGTTAAATTAAAAAGTAGCAATAAAAAGTCAGTAGCAGCATTTTTTGGAAATATGGTAACCCTCAAGTATTATTTACGAGGTCATATGAGTGATGGCGTTTCGGTACATTTGTACTTTTTTCAGTACATTATAGTCGTGAAAAATCGTCATTAGTACATTCGAAAAATTTTAAGTACATTTGACGCATTTTCAGTACACTTGGATTATATTTAAAAAATGCCAATTTTCTGTGTGCTTTTTTTAGTAATTTAGCTGTTAGCTATTACAGGGTATATATTGACATTTTTTTTTTTTTTGACTTGTTCCAACTTGTTATTATTATTTATTTGACTTTAGCGCTAACAAAATTTCTCTTATGGCAAGCACTAACATTACAATGACATGCCATGTAAAGATTAAACAAAAGTGAACATTAAAGAAATTTGCATAAAAACAATTTAATAAATATTCTTTTTATAGTATTTTTTACTAAACTTTATATTAAATACTATTAAAATAATATCATTGCAGGGTTTTCCAAAAAAGAGTAACGTTTTTCCCACTTACTATCAGCAATAGACAATAAATTCCCTGGGTGGTAAGCGAGGCAATTTTCTTATCTGATTTAATATCGATAAATTTTAACATAATTGATCAAACAAACTTAAAACGCAATAAGCGCATTAAAATATTTTTTTTCTGACAATTCGTTATCAAAAATTAATTAACCGAATTAGAAGATTATCTAACGGATAGTATGAGTAGAGTAATGGAAATTTTTAAAGAAATAATTAAAATTTTTGCAAGCCATAAAGCGATCATCGATCTTGCGAATAATTGAGTGCAAATTATATACATAAGTATATAGGAAGTTTTATAGTTATTATATTTGATTATTATTCATAGAATAGATTGCAAATGCAAAAATGAATTTATAAAAAAAATAAATATATAGGAAGTGAGTATAAGGTTTTCAACACTTTTCATTTGCATATTCTATGTGTAGAAAGTTTCCATTAATAGGGTCATGATGAGGTCCGAGAATGAAATTTTTTTATAGAATTTTCTGTGAATGCCGGGAGTAGAAGGTGAAAAGTTAAGGCAAGAACCAGATGTTTAATTGTTTCCCTAATATTAGAATCAACATATCTTTAGTACTAGGGCAATAAAGTGCAATATTCTGAATATATTCTCAACTTACCTAACGAATCCTCGATTTTTTCATCAGCAACACTTATATCTAAAGCGGAATCTTCATTACTTGGCTGATTTTCTATGATTTGCTCATCTTCAATTGATTCTGAACCACCGATTTCTTCACTTCCTGGATGGGTATGCATTGAATTGCTCCCCAGACTAGATCCCTCAGTATCATTACTTTTGTCAACACTCTGTTTCAAGTCGTTTCGAGATTTTTGTTTTGACATTTTATCTGATTCATTTGAAATACTTTCCACCAGCTTCACATTTCCATTGCCATTGTCTTCATCGGGCGTTGAATCATTGCGTAAAGCATCACCGCGCTGCAGTGTAAGACGACGTGCTGCCAATGTACTCTCAAAGCCTAACAAAACATGTGCATCTTCTTCGTCATCAGTGTTAGTTACTTGTCTCTTGTCTGCATATTTCTCTCCAACTATTGATGTCGACAAATCTTTTTGACGATAATGTTTCCTGTAAGCATGTTGTATTTTTTTTGCAGCCTCCTCTTCGATAAGTCTCTCCAAAGACTCGCTTATAGCAGCATTACCGAATGAAGCTTTGCTATTATCCGGTAAAGTTGATTTTGTGCCACCACTAGCGCGTCGAAGACGTTTTCGAGTTAGAAATCCCCGAGCACCTGCCTGAATTTTCGTAGCCGCTGAGACGATAGTTGATTCTGTGTCTGTAGATGTACCTGCTAAATCAACCAAAGCAGTACTTATATTGAAATCATCCATGTGAAGTTTTTGCTTCCCCATACGTGTTGTAGCATCCCCAGCATCATTGTCAAAAAAGTCTGAATCTGCTTCAGATAGTGAATAGGCCATCATTTTCTTACGAATATTCTCTGATACATCATCATCCAGGCAAAAACTGCTGCCACTTGTGGCAGTAGTATCACATTCTGGAGGTTCAATATACTGCACAGTATCATCGATTGTAACTGATTTAAATAAACTCTTGGGATCATCTCCAGCGATGGTGTGAACACGCTGCAGTGAAAACTTCATCATTGGTGAATCTTTAAACTCTGGGCTATTGCTTTCACCAAAAACAACCACATCACTTTGTGCTGAACTTTCGCGTGTATCTTCACGTTGAAGACGATTGAGTATAACCGCTACTTCTTCGTCTTCAAGTTCACTTGAACGATTTCCTTGTAATTCCTGCATTGATTTAATGACTGGTTCATCAAAACTGAGTTCATGTGTAATTTTGCCATCATCATTTGAATTAGATCTTGCTGTAGAAGCACGTCTAAGCTGCATTCTCTCAATGGTTACATCAGCTTCATGTAGTTTTTTCGTCATTGACTCCAATGAATCTGTTGAACTTTGTTCGGTTTCTAGATCCAAGTCAGCTGTTGCTGCTACTTCCGATAACGAGCTTTCCGCTCGCTGGGCAGTTTCATCTATAACGGGTTCTACGAGATATGTAGTCTTTTTGGTATAAGGTTCTTCTAGCTTTGTATAAGGAATGTCTGATTCCCAGTATTTCCTTTCTAAGTTAATGAATTGTGTTAAATTTTTCATATCCTCCAAAGAGTGAGCACTCTGAATTTCCATAGTTGCCGCTGAATTTTCACTACTAACTGTTTGAACTTTATCAATATTCGAAATGCCTTGCTCAGTTTCCAAGAAGTCAGTTGTTTGCTTAACGATGTCCTTATTTGAATCAGTTAAGTTTTCTATCTTTTGTTCTTGTTTCATTTTTGTAGCACTTTCAAAGCTTTCTATAACTTTCAAGTTTTTAAGCTCATTACTTTCCTCTACTATATGCGCTTCTTCAGAGCTTTGTGATTGTTCCAACTCTTGTTTGGATTCATCATCGACGCTTTTATGCAATTCGGTTGTTTTTTCTTTATCTTTTATGTTGTCAGTAGCATTATCTCCCACAGCAACCACTTTAATAGCTTTTTCGGCAAAAAGATTTTCAATTGATGAGTTTTCCTTCTGTTCTGGTATGTCAACTTTAACTAAATCTGAAAATAGTTTCGACTACTCAATACTTCAAACGCACTACGCAATAGCCACTTACCTGTAGCGTCTTCTATAGGCTTCTTCTCTCCAGCTACTTTCTTACATTCTTCAATGTCCTCCACAAACTTACCTGCTTTGTTTTTGCTGGAGTTTTCGATATCTTCTGATGCGTCCACCGCATTTCCAATGTCAGCTTGACGTTGTCCATTCACGGCTTCAAGCTTCCCGATCTGTGCTTCTAGTGCTGTCAAAGACTTAGATACTGATTCTTGTGGATCACTTTTGCTATGCTCAGCTGCTGCTAAAACTATTTCATCAGAAGATTTTAAAGTGGATATATTTGATAAATGCTGAATATCGGGTTCAAACAAACTACTAGTACTATCTACTAATTTAGCTTGCACAAAAGTTACGCTAGAAGTTTTTGCAGGTTCTACTGTAGGATTGGGTTCATTGTTGTTATTGCATGCATCCTTAGTTGTAGTGGTTAGCAAATTGTGACCTTTTTCTACAACTACCAGTGAATTATTAGTTACCAAAGCATCAGCTATGTTAACACCCGGAGCACTTCGTACAATTGGTTCTTCGCCAACAAACCAATTAACTTTGTTACTTTCTTCATCATGACTTTCACTATGATCTTCTATTACCGGAGCGGTTGGCGCCATATATTCACCGCTACGTTTTTTGGTGAAATGATCATTACCATGATTTTCTATTTGGTTATCACTCAAAGTAGTGATACTTAAGCTTGCACCAGACTTGGCAGCGTTTAAGTCTTTGTCATTAAATATAACAGTAATCTGAGATTCATCTAAAGAGTTTTCGGCTGTACTACCATTTTCCTCCAAGCTTATACTGTGATTCATATTAGAAGTATCACTTGGCATTATGTTACTTATTTTATTTGCTTTATAATTTTTGTAAGCTCTCTGTATAATTTGTGCCGCATTTGCAAGTTTGTTAGCATCTTCTCGAATAATTTCTTTAGGGGCCATATTTATTGTATTTTCTTTAGAGTTTTTGAAATTAATTTTCTTATACCTTCTGTAGGCTTTTTGTATTATGAACGCTGCCTTTGCTTTATCAAAAATAATTTCCTGTTCATCTCTAATAATGGAGTCTACAGTGGCAGTTTGTTGAATTCCCTTTAATTCGTTATTATTATCTTTTTCATCTGATGGTAATTTTGTCAGTTGATTCATTGTTGATTTGGCTGTCGAAGTTACTGATTCATCCAAATTAGTGGTGTGATCATGTGAGTCGGTTGAAGTTTCATATAAACTTATTGCGCTGTCTGCTTCTGCTTTATGTAAATTTACCTTATCAGCGGCATCTCTGTACTCAATTTCTTCATCAGATAGTTCACTCGTTGGTGGACTTGGCGCCTGTGCTATTAATGCTTCTAATTCAGTTAACTTCATAGCATCGGCTTTAAGATCGGTTATAGTTTTTTCAACAAATTCCAAATCTTCTTGTTTAGAGACAACGAAAGTTTCATCAAAAGATCTTGCTGTTTTTTCCAAATTTTCATTAACATCGGTTAACAAAATGTTCAGACTATCCATGCTGTTCTCTGAGTATGAGTTTTCTTTATAATTTTTAATTTCTTCCGTAGTCATTGGTATATTTACATTGTTTTGAAGGCCACCATTTTGCACCAATAGATATTTTCCCTTGGCTGCGTCACTAATAGTATCAGCAACATATCTCATCGATTTATTATTTACTTCGTCTTCTGTTGGCTGTTCGATGGCTGAGTTGGTTGACGAGGATACTGGTTCCTGTAAATTTGTAGAATTAGCATGTAATTCGGTATCAGCTTTATCTAAAATTTCTGTGCTCTCTGGCATTGTAAGGCTTTTTGTATAAGTAGCATCCAACGGTTTAACAGTTTTTTTATTCTCGACAGTAATTAAGCTTGTTGTTTTAACTATTTTGGGATTTTTGATCGGATTTTCCGCTACTTGATTATCAACACCTTGAGGTTTTTCCACTTCTGATTTTAAAGTATTAGTGCCACTTCCCTCATCTACCGAGCCAAAGTTTATCGAAGCTAAATTTGTTGACGGTTTTATTGGTGAATTTTCCGTTGGTTCAACTGATTTCTCTAAAATTGACACATCGTGCTTTAACTCAGCGCCCGTTAGTGCTGAATTGTCCTTTGTAAAAGTAGCATCCAACGGTTTCACTGCTTTTTTTAATTCAGTTAACTCTGGAGTTTCAAAATTTTTAGCTATTTTTGGCGTTCTGACCTGTTCTTTCACTACATTAATGTCAACATCTTGAGGCTTTTCCACCGCTGATCTAGCAGTATTGTTGCTACTTCCCTCATCCATCGGATTGCCATTTTTCGATGTTAATTTGGTTGACTGATCAATTAGAGAATTGTTTGTTGAAGATATTGGTTTCTCAAAAGTAGACGTTTCATGCTTAACCTCAGCGGCCATTGGTGTTGAGTTGTTCTTTGTAAAAGTAATATCCAACGGTTTCATTGTTTCCTTCAGATTTTGCTTTCCATCGAATTTACTTTCGACAGCATATAAGTCTGGTGTTTTCAAGCTTTTGACTTGGGAATTTTCCATATCTAGTTTTGTAATTTTATTGCTACTGCCCTCATCTACCGACTTAACGTTTTTCGAAGTTAAATTTGATGACTGTTTCATTGGTGAGTTCTTTGTTGGTGATACTGGTTTCTCCAAAGTTGACGCTTCATGCGTAGACGCTGCGCTCTCTGGTGTTGAAATATTCTTTGTAAAAGTTGAATCCAACAATTTCGCTGTATCTCTTAGATTTTCAATATAATTGGATTTACTCTCATAACCTTTTTTTTCACTTGAAATGTTGTTGCTTCCTATCTTATCTATCAATTCATCATCTTTTGCCAAATCGCAACTTCTTGGTCTAATGATTGCAAGTTTATTTGTAGTATCGTCTTGTGATGTCTCTCCAAGGGCATTACTATCAGTTATGACTTTTCTGGATTGTGCTGCTTGTTGATTTGAGTTACTATTTACTTGTTCCCAAAATTGTGTTAATGTTCTATTATCATCTTTCAAATCAGTCAATGGCTCATCCACCGAATCCATATGACTTTTTATTAAAGTTGAATCTAATGGATTTGGTGTTTCTTGGAAATTTGAAATATTTACATCAGATGTAATTTTATTGCCCGAAATGTCTACTTTTTCGGGAGATTCCGTAATGTTTACCTTAATAGGCAGCTCCTTCACTAACTGACTGTCAGTTTCAGGTTTAGTTTTTTGAGGCTTTTCCAATTCATTTTGCACTACTTCGTTATTATGCGCTTTTGTTAATTCCAACTGATGTCTTCCATTATCTTTTATGAAGTTTTCAGTTTTACTGTCTTTAATTTCATTACCAGCATATGACGACGAATTATTATTAATATCGTCTGCATGAAGTTTTGTTGAACTGGGCAATTTTTTCTCCAGTTGAGTCAATGTCATAGTATCGTCTTTTATATCAGTAAAAGTTTTATCAACAGATTCTGTATCAGCTGGGGTTGCAATGACTTTTTTCATCGTAGCATCCATTTCTTTAGCTGTAAGGACCAATTTTTCGTATGCCAACTCCGTTGTCGGTTGTTCCTCCAGTTGAATGTTCAACAACGTGTTTGACTTAGTGTCTTGAGAACTCTCCAATTTTTGCTTTGAGTCATTATTTTCAAAACTTTTCTCTATTGTATCTGTTTCTAAGTCATTTGCACATCTATTAGTTATTTGCTCCTTGAAAATGCTTTGATCGTCGTCTTTAGCTTTCTTATCACGTTGGGGACTATCATGCAACTGAGAATTGGTATAGTTAACATTTTTGGAACTTAATGAGCTTTTCTTATCCTTTGCCGCAGTTAGTGACTGAGTATTTTGTTCCTTAACTGGAGTTGATTTAATGCTATTTTCAATGAGCTCAGGCGTGTACTCTTGTGGTGTCATATTTTTTGTTAAAGTAGCTTCTAAGGTTTTAGCTCCTTTAGAATATTCGTTATCAATAAATATACCTCCACTATCTGGCCGTTCTAAGTCTTCAAGATTTGCATCTAGTTTTGTCTTTGTCATTTGCGAACTTTTTAATACAGCTTTGACATCACTACTTTCATTTGTGGTTAAAGGTATTATATTTTCATCTTTATTCTCACCTATACTTTTCGAAATAGTTTCTTTAATTGCAGATGAACTGTCCACTTCTGCATTACTAGAAGGTGTTGGCTCAATATTTTGCTTTTGGTCTTTTTTTGTCATTGAAACATTTGATAAAATAGTAGAATCCAAACTATTTTCTATCTGTTTGGATTCATCATCATTTGTCAAAAAATGTTTACTCGAATCCATTTCGTAAATACCACCCTGTAATGTATCATTGCCGGTAATGATAACACTGGATCGACGTCTATGATAATGATCATCATCGTTGGTATTCTCATTAAGAAATTCATCAGAGAAGAAATTTTCATCTGTTTCTTTTGAACATGTCCAACTACTGGTTAAATCACTTTCGTTGTCAGAATTTGAACCAAATTCCGATGGATCAAAGTTTTCACTCAAAACATTCATCATGTTTTGTTTATTCATTTCTTCAGGTATAATTTTATGTTCAGCATGTTGTAGCAAGTCAGTTTCATTGATTTCAGCAATGGTTCTCAATATACCATCTGGTGTGGTACGTGCATTTTCCAATGTACTATTATCAGCATTTTCGGCACTATCTTTTATTTCAATATTATGATTTTCACTAGGTATATCGATATTTTTTAAAAGTTCTGCTTCTTCAGCAGTAATTGTAGCATCCAACTGTATGCCCTCAACTATATTTAGTTCAGTGAATAGCTTATTGGGGGATCTCAACTCAATTTCACTTTCAGCACTATACTCATTTTCCAGCAAGTTCCTGTTGAGTTCGTTTATTTTGGTATAAGTTTCATAGCCTTGAGGGACATTCTCAATTTTATCCTTATCATTTGAAATAGTATTGTCGTTTGATATTTCCATAGCTACTTGCTCATGCAGCTGCTTAGTTTGTGTGAGCTTCTTTGGACGATTATCATCAAAAGGTATGGTAAATGTTGTCGCAGTCTTTTGGAAATTTTTCCTGCCAAGCGTTGGAGTATTGCGTGGCGTATGAATTCCATACAGATAAGTTGCTGTGCGTTCGTTTTCCTGTGGTCTTACAGCAGCATCACTTTGATTTTCAACTTCATTCGATTCAACTATATTAAACTCCAATAACTTTGTGTCTGTGGCAATAATTTCGGTATTTGCAATTTGATCAACAGTTACTGCAGCTGCTAAAACATTTTCACCCAACTTATTTTCATTCTTTTCAGCCGGTTGTTTATGTTGTTGTTGTTGTTGTGTCTCCATTTGCGTAGTACCATCTAAAATATTTGATCTATTAAATGATTTTAAATGAATTTCAGCAAATAATGGTTCATGCTGTTGACCAGTGATGAATGATTTTTTTGTGTTTTTAAAAGTGTTAGAGCTATCTATAATTTTAGATTTACCAACTTTTACTTGTTTGCTACTCGTACTATTAATATCGTTGTCATTTTTAATTTCATGCGAATTTTGAGTGCCAATATCGAATGAATTCGGTGTTGCAGTACTAGTATCCTGCTTTTAAAAAGTGTAAAACTGTTTTAGCAAATAGGAATTTAAGTAACCTTACCCAAATTTACGTATTCCTCCGTGAGGTCTTGATTTTCATTAAGATTTTTCGTTTGGAGATTATCTGCACTTTCATGCGAAACTTTCGATTTAGTTGCAACATCTAAGCGGTCTTTTGGCTTAACTGTGCCAAATGTGTCTTTATCGTGTTCTTTTTGGAGCACCTCGACATTTTCTGCTTCATTTTCACGTTTAGTAGTCAGTTCTGTTGGTTCTTTTACGTCATCTGTAAGATATTAGCCAATCAAAATATGTTGGAGTTCTATTACTGTTTGGATCACTACTGAAGCTTCAACCCCATCAAAAAATCATTGGAAGCAAATGAAGCTTAATTTTTTTTAAGCCAACAACATGACCTCAAGTGTAAGAACCTAAAGAATAATTTGCTTTTTTCTAAGCAATTAATGCTTTCGGTTTTATAGCAGAGTCCTTATCCGTCTCAATATTCTCAAACCCTTTTTTCCTTTTTATAAACAACAAATTTCAGATTTGTGTATTATATTAGGGTGGTCTACAATATCAAAATTTTTCCCCAGTGGCAGATAATTAAACTAAGCAATGAATTATTGAAAACGCTAGGAAACATTGAAAAAGTCGCAAATGTTGGAAAAGTAGAAAAAAGTTGAGAAAGTCGAAAAATGTTCAGAACGTCGATAATTTTGAAAACTCGAAAATTTTTGATAAAGTCGCACAAAGTTGAGAGACAGAAAGGTCAAGGTTCTGTGAGTACCTATACCTACTCAAAAAATTCCGAGTGGTTAAAAGTAAATTTTGTAATGAACAAAGTCCGGCAAATGTGTTCAATCCAATTTTAAATAAAAAAATTAAAATATAGAGCCAATTTTTTTGAAAGAGGCATTACTCTTTCCGTTGAAGTATCATGTCTTACACTTATATGAAAGTATTTAGTAATTTACTCTTTAAGAGAATTATCATCTTCATACATACCCGTAGAATTCACTGGAGTCATAATAGTTCCTATGTCATCAATTTTTATATTTTCTAGAAATTCGAAAAAGATTGAGATAAATTCAAAAAATAAATATTTTATAGTTTACCCTTGTCATTTATTTCTGAAGTGGAAATTGCATTAGAACCATTTAATTCTGAAGCCTGGTTTTCTGAGTGGGCATCAAAAGTTGAAATATTGCTGTGAGTTTGATCAACTCCAATTAACTCAGTTTTCTGTTCGAAAGAAATGATATTTTCCTTATGCATCATTCGCTCATCAACATCCTTTACGTGCTCATTGTGATCAGTTGATTTGAATTCAGTGACTTTGTCATTAATTCCTATAATTTTATCAATTGTAGTGCTATCAGCAGTCGATGCTGATCGGTTTTCGGAATCTGCAGATATTTGTTTTTCAACCTTTTCTTCTGGTAGTTCATGCTGTTCCGTAAATTTGGCAGAAGAGTTTTCAGCGTTGCTAGCAGTTTGTACGTTCGAGAGAACTACAGATTCGGGGTGTGTCACAACTTCATTATTCTCAACCACATTTGTAATATCTCGTGGTGGTGCTTCGTTGCTTATAACATCAATAGCATTGATAGCACTATCCATTTTTTCGTTACCATTTGTGCTGCCTGATTTTCGTAAAGTGTCTTTTTCTGCTAGCTCTGCTGAATTAGTTCGACCAGTGTTATTACTTTCATCATTATCAACATAGCTAATGCTTTCCGGAATATTCACACTACGTTCATTGTTTGTTAGTTCTTCGTCCAATAATTTTTCATCTGAGTTTATTTCAGCTGCACTAAGGTCTCGACGTATTCGCGAAGTACTGTCTTTACTATGCTGCTGTATGTCACTTATATCTATTTTCCTGTCTTTGGAATGAGCATTTGAATCGTCTATTTTATTATTTTCTAGTAAATTATCGACAATATCATCAACACTTGCACTTGTATTTTTGTCGTCTGTCTTATGAATTTTGATTGTTTTAACTTGATTTGCTTCTAAAGTCATCTGGTCAAGGTTTTTTGCAATTTGATTTTCATCAGTAATTTCTGTGTTATTTGCGTCTTCTTTAACAGAATCTAGCGCATTTGATTTTTGATCTTGTGATTTTTCAATGAGGTCTTTAAAAACTTCCTCTGTAGTAGACTGTTGTGTTTTTTCTATTACATTTGCTGACGTTGAGTCTATTGATTTTTTTTCTACCAAATTATTGGTGTCTAAGCTTTCGATTTTGTTTGCTTCAGCAGCAGTTTTTAAAATATTGTTTTTGTTATCTGATATGTTCTCGTATGAATCTATGAAGTCACTATTTTGCAAAATTTTAGATTCATCATATTTTTCAGTTGGTAAAAGCTGAGGATCAACTATTTTATGCTCTTCCGTTTTTTCAATTCCTAAAAGATGATTTTCACCTTTTTCCGTGTGATTGTTTAATATATTACCATTTTGTTTATCCAAACCATCTAAATTGTGGTTTTCTTCTTGAGGTACTTTCGCATCAATTTCGACTACTTTACTTTCAGCATTTTGATCGTGATTTTTATTAACTGATTTGTTGATATCTCCTGTATTTTCTTTTTCTTCAAGAATCTCTAATTTGAAAGCTTCATTCGTCCCTGAAATTTCACGAACAGAATCATCGCTAAAGTGTTCTTGCTCTTTAATTGTTTCAGTATCTTCTTCAGCATTTTCAGAAGAATCAACCATATGCTGATCGACATGTTTTGTTACTATTTCGTAAGCAATATTGCTTGAACTTAGAGATACTTCATCTTTAGTTTTTGTTGTTTCTACAGTCGCGTTTATATCGTCATTCTTGTCTTCGTTCAAAAATTGTTCTTTTTTAATGCTATCGTTAGAGTCTTTTGCTTCGCTTGTTTTATTTTTCTCAAGATTTTTGTTAAGTGATGTTTTTGCAGCCATATTGTCTTCATCGACATCTTGTGTTGAGGTCTGAATAAATGATGCATCAGATGCAGTTATAATGTCGGAATTTAGATTTTGAATATTATTACCATCACTTTTATTGATCACCTTAGAATCTACTGCTAAAGTTACAATATTTTGTTTATGAGGATGCTCTTCGTTTTCGTGAGCAGCATGAGCTTTCTCATTAGCCTCCGTAATTGTTTCCGGATATTGTTTTGGATCTGCACGTTCGCTGTCTTTTTCAATGACAGTTTCTTTTACGATTTTAGATTCAACATCATTTGGTTCCTCTACAGTATATTCCTCTAGTTGTGCTTCTTCACTACTTACGATGAGATCATTAAAAAATCTTTCTTTAACTACGCTAGCAAGTGCCTCGATATTTGTATTATCGGCGTATTTTGGTTGTTTTTTTAATTCGGAATTGAGTTTGTCGTTATCCTCTTTTGGAATCATATCATTTACCGCTGTCACAATTTCTAATCTTGTTGCAGATTCTTCTGATTCCGTTTTTTCAATTATTTGGATGTTTTCTTTTGAGTTACTTGAGTTACTCTCACTTTTTGTAATTTCGGGCTCATTTTCACTTACTTTCATATCCATAGATTCCGTTTTCTTAACTTTATGGGTATTTTCTACTAATTCACTTTTTATATCTTCGGGCTCATTTTCACTTTCTTTTATATCCAATGATCTTATCTCAATAGAATCACTCTTATCTTCGCGTATATCATTCATTTGGATGTTTTCTACTGATTTACTTGAATTACTCTCACTTTTTGTAATTTCGGGCTCATTTTCACTTACTTTCATATCCATAGATTCCGTTTTCTTAACTTTATGGGTATTTTCTACTAATTCACTTTTTATGTCTTCGGGCTCATCTTCACTTTCTTTTACATCCAATGATCTTATCTCAATAGAATCACTCTTATCTTCGCGTATATCATTCATTTTTTCTTCCACCGGTAATAACTTCATTTCATCTGCATCATGTAAGGCATTCTGCTGTGAGTTTTGGCTTGGAATTTTTTCTTCGGCTATACTATAATTTTCAATTGACTTGAAAGATTTGAGCTCAGTTGGACTCATTACAGTTGTAGTTTCTTTTTCATGTGTCTCATTTACTTTGCGCGTATTACTTTTCAAAGTGCGCTCACTGGCATCTTTATCATCTGCTTTTCCAATAACTGATACGTCTGTGATGTTACTTTTTTCATTGTTTTGGATATTGTTCAAAATATTTTCAACATTTTCTTCAACGTTAGTAGTTGTAGAGTTGAGAGTATCGTCGTTTTCATCAACAGACTGAGATTTAAGTTTATTGTCTTCATTTTTAGTAATCTTCTCATGATCGAGTTCTTCATGACTATCATCTTCGCTCACAGTCTTCTTGCCACTTGTCTCTATAGTTTTTTCCTCACTTGCTATTTTTAAGTTCTCGATATTGTTGTCCTGTGTAAGCTGTTGTTCCAATTGTAAAGAGTCTCTTTTCAAGTCCGATGCATTGTTTTCAATTTGGTCAAAATCTGCAATTATATGAAGAAATTAAAATAAATTATTTGAATACCTGAAGAAAGAGTAAATATTATGCTGCTCATGGACACAAAAGTGCCAGAAATTGTGGGATATTAAAGGATCTTCCAAAATGAGTGGAGCGAATATTTTTATAAAAAAGTTAAACGTACTCACAAATAAACAGATTAGTTAAAAATTTGATAAATGGCAATTGTAAAAGTATTGTGTTCAAATTGATTTTTTTTTTATTGGCTTATGCTGAATAAGTTGACGGTGAATTAATTGAAGGAAAGTTTGTATTTTCAGAATAGCTATTTTTGTGATTTATTCAGTTATTCCGTAAAACAAATCATTAATCTGAATAAAAAAACTAACTTCCATTGAAACGTCGTATCCATAAGATATAATTAAATATTTCACTATGCACAAAACGTTTCTATGCAACACGAATTGTTATTTACTTTTATCACCTACTACTCACCATTTCCATCAACTGATTCCATTTTGTTGGATTTAACGATTTGTGATTCAATTTGTCCTATAATTAGAGGTGTCGCAATTTTGTCGGCTGTTTGCTGTTTGTTCAGTTTTCCTTCTAAGGAATTCGTGATTTTATCGGAAATTTCTTTTGATTCTGCTGCCGAGTCATTTTGTTGTTCTGCGCCTCCTTCAATTGTATGAATAACAGCTTGTTCCTCAGAAACAATTGTTCCAATTTCCGGAATTTCCCTTTCCGTTGTTTCACCTGTCGACTCTGCAGACATTTGTACAGTAGAAGCTGATGTATATGACGCTGCTTCTGAAACATTATCGTTATGTTCCTCCAAATGCTGCATATTTTCTAATTGTGGAACTATTGGAATGTTTTTATCATCCTTGTGAAACTTTGCTGTAAAAAGTTTACGCATGGAACGTTGTATTATAATTGCAGCTGCTTCCTCTGACATTTGTGTAGAGGATTCCTCATTTTGTGTCGACCGCTTTTGCTTGAAATCTCTGAGGGTTTGTTTTCTTAAGCAACGTTTAAAGAAACGCTGTATAACGTATATGGCAGTTACGTAACGTTCATCGTAAATTTTTGCGTAAGTCACAGATTCGTTGCTGTGCAAAAATGTTACAACGTTGGGCTCGTCGCTCGATCTACTTTCTTCGGCGGTGTTCTCACTTTCGCAATTTGATGCATTTTCCAATTTTTTTGCTGAAAAAGCAGTAATCTTGTCTAGAGATTTATCTATTGGAGGTTTTATCTTTTCATTTTGAGTGTTTTTCTTTGAAAATCGATTTTTATTGTTTTCTTTTTCTTGAGCCAATCCTTCACCAAAAGTTCTGCCACATTTGCATTTCACATAGGGCGTAAACACAAAACGTTCATTGCTATTGAAATAGTTTTCATATGCTGTATACTGAATGGTGCCATTTTTGATATTGCCAACTTTTTGTATATGGCGAAAGTAATCAACAGCAAATTCATAGAGATTTTTTGGGTTTTCTCTGAGCACAGCTTTGATGAACTCTTTGATCAGCTCGGTAAGGCCTTCTGGTATAATTTTAAAGACCAAAGCGACAGGAATTTGATTTCGTTCCTTAGCTTGAAAAAGATTTTCATAAGTAATAGCTGGTTCGTATTCCTTAACAATGAAGTCCTTATTTTCTTGAAACAATGTCTCAAAATAATGTGCCGAAAATTCATAAATATTTGTTGGTTTTTCGCGTAAAACTTCCTTTGTAAGACCTTTCATAAGATCACGTAGTCCTTCAGGGACTCTAGGATTTACTACAGGCATTTTAGTTTTAGTTTAATGTTCACAATTTTTTAAGTTTTTATGCAGTTGTTAAGAAAAGCAATGCTTCACCAGTACTGACCAGTAAAATTTTGCTGTTTGTGCATCGAAACCACAACGACCAAACACTTTGGTTTGTTGCCCTAGAAACATATGTGCCAAACAAACATTGAACAGCTGTTGTCGATAAATTTACGATTTATAAATAAAATGGTATATGTACGTCGAAAATAAAATCAACAAGCGAAAAATTGTGGGTTAATAACCAGTAAAGGTAAACAAATGGTATGTTTTACTCTCACTATTGAAGTTTTGCGCAAGGTCAAGTGTAAGTTTGGTCCAAACAGTTGTTATGAATCAATAATTTTATGATAACCTGTTGCAGACATAAATGAATTGTTGATATTTCATGTCAAATAATTTATATTTCGCGTGATTAAAAATCGGAAACTATTCATTTGACATGCTATTCTTGACTGGTGTTCAAATGGTGGACTTAAATAAAAGGAAATAATTATATATTCTTTTTATTTTTTTGGAAATGTTTGAGATGATGGCTAGATCAGTAAAATTTAAATTCCTATCATTGACAATTTTTAAATAAAATTATACAAATTCGCTGAAGACATTAAACTTTCAAATTTATCTTCATAATTTTTATGTAATTTTTGGCTCCGAACATGGTATTTATTTATTACTATCTTGTCCGATTTTGTAAATAAATGGCTTTTAATAAACGATTTTGATCCTTTTCGTACACTTGTACCAACAACACTAAATGCTCTGGAGCATTCCTGAGTACACAAAAGTTAAGTTTGTAGTTGATTTTTTCTTTAAAATCAATTTAAAAAGTGAAAGTTTACTTGATATTTATTACAATAATTTGACCATGGAAGGGTTAGGGAACTTTAGCTTCTGGGAGCCTCTTGGACACCTTTTAGTCCCGGTGGCAGTGTAGATGCATATACAATATGTATTTCGAAAGACAGCATAATCAGCAAAGTAAAAAATAAAAATTGAATACTTAAGGGAAAGTTCACTACTTAGATTTTGTAGAGCAATTGGTGTCCTTCGTACAAATGCATGAAAATGTTCAAAACTGGTGTTTTTGACACATAACATAGAAATAACGAATGATGCAGAATAACAATGATCAGGATAGAATGCAACTAAACTAAGTAAGTAGTCAGATAAAAAAACGAAAAAGTCTTAAATGTTCAAGCGGTACTGCCAACTTCATTAAGGCGTTCACTCACGAACAACCAAAAAAATAATCTTAAGTTCATGAAATTCTTATGAATTACGTTTACTTGTGTTTTTGATTTTTTAATATACTCTTTTTATTAACTGCTAACCGTACATAATATATATGTATTGAAAAATATATGTTGTATATATTATATACATCGTGTACATATTCATATATGAACCTGTCTAACTCTTTGTCGTACGAAAGTGCATACATATTACTCATCATGTGGTTCTGTAATACGACAAATTATAGGAATATCCTCAATTTTAGTTGGATTAGAATTCAAGTCATGATCCAAGTTACTTTGAACAAACTTTTCCCTGAATTTTAGCCATTTCCGTGTTTTCAAAAAGTTTGTAAAGATTTGTTGTCTGGACGGTATTGAAGTATTTATTTGAAAGAGTTTTCTCCGCCACAAATTTCCTGGATTTTGTGCTTTTTCGAGAAGCCAAAATCGTGGTAATACTAGACATTGCACAGTGGTGCGTGCCATTACAACGCGATGTTCATATTTTTCACCTAGTCCAAAAATACCTCCATACGTTAAGGAACCAACGTCAAAAAATCGATTTTCAATGTCTTTATTTTGCTGAAAGGAAAATTTGAACAAAGATTTCTTTTATTTTTCGTTATATGCAAATTGATGATTGTGTATACCTCAGCAATGGATTCATCACTATCAGAAGGGCTTACGATTTCATTAAGAAAATCGAAGGAAGATGACGATGCTTTACTTGGTTCTTTTTCTTCTTCTCCGTTTCCTTCTTCTTCGTTTCCTTCTTCTTCAATTCCTTCTTCTTCGTTTCCTTCTTCATCTTCTGCTTTTTCGTTTTCTTCTTCTTCCTCTACAGTTGTTTCTTCATGACTTGCCAGTTGCAAATCAAATCTCATTTGGGAGGATACAGTGTGAAAACCTGTCTGTATCTTTACATTAGCCTTTTGAACTTTTTTTTCATTATTTGTGGCTTCATTATCATAACTCAATCTCTTATTATATTCTTCAAGTCCTATTTCTAGCAAAATTCTCTTTTTATTTTCACATTCTTTTTCTATTTCTCTGATGTTTCTCTCCATATTCTATATAAACATAAAATGTATAGCATAAAAATATTTCTTCAATCTATGACTTGACTTCATATTGCAATTTGCTTACCCGTTTTTTCATCATCGTCTTTTCATTTTCAAATGTAGCTTCTAATCTATCAATTTGCTTCTGAAGAAGATTCTTTTCAAGTGCATCGAGATTATCGTCATGTACCATCATTCTTAGTGATAAAGTTCTTCTAAGGAGTTCAGTTGTATCATCGCCGCCTAAATTGACCAATTCAAATGACTTAGTCTTTCCCTTCATTTTAACCTTTCAGGATAAATGATGAAAATTCTTATTAAGTTGGTTTTCGATTTGGAATAGTCATGTTACCTTCATTTGCAAACACTGTAGAATAATGCATTCGCCACTTAAAATGAAATATGTAAAGCTTTGCGTACCCTTATCTTCAAAGTAAATTGTTTCGAGCGGGTGAAATTGTTTTATATGACCAAAATTACAAGCTGTCATGATCTGCAAATAGACAGAATATTAACACAACATTGGATATTGCAAATATCGCAAATTTCTTATATTATTCCAAAATTAAAACTAATACATACACAGATATATGGGAAAATCTCATGAATTGTGAACTTTTTTAGGGAAAACAATTTGATTTGCAAAGCAGGCGTCTACAATGAATTATCATTTTTCATGCTAAGAGACGTAGATTTTACCCCACGTAACTCATATTTTGCATTTTCTACTCGATTTGATTATATACTCATGTTGTGTGTATTAATGTGTGAGGAGAAATCGGCCCGAAAGAGTTTTCCGATCTCACTCTCCCCCCCAGCCCACTCGGTTTTTGGCAGTAACAAAAATAATGATCCTCTTTTATGTATCACTATAGTTATAGGTTGTTTTGTATTGATCAAAGTCGCCTTACAGATGTGATAGTTTGGCATTGTAAAAGTCGAACGGGAGTGGAGGCAGGATGCTATCTATCGGTCTTGAAGCTTTCCATAAGTTAATTCTATAAAAACCATTCTAGAGCTAAGACTACTTTGGCTTATGCCATGGTTAACCTAAGAATAAATTATATTTTATCAGTGGTTCTGCGGTTACACTTCCGGATTTGTTAGTGTAGGAAGCAGAAGCACATCTAAGGTCTTGGCCGCAGAAGAATATAAGGAAAAAGGCTTGCAGCATTTCCATTGGAGAGGTTGTTTTCTTGGTCTCAGCAGTAACACCTTAACTGCATTCCATAGGAAATTGCTATATGCCAGTATGTTTCAATAACAAACCTATGTCGTTGCAATTATGCAGCTGGACTGCTATAAATTGTATGAAAATAAAATGTCCCGTTTCCAAATTTACGTAACCTAATTAATGGATTTCTTATTCGGATCAGTTATTCAAGAGTTAGAGTAAGGCATTCACAATTTTCAAAAGCTCGTATTCTCGCTTTGTTCAGATGTATTCGTAATTTTTATAGACTGATAGATAAACAGATATGACAATCAAAGAGGCGGCAAAAACCGGAATGTCTGAGATCTTTAGATAAATGTAGACAGTACTTACCTGATCCCTTGTGAAAAAGTTGAAATAGTCCAAACTTTTAACTGCAGTTCTTCTATCTTCCCAATGTCTTGCGCAAGTAGGTCTTAAAATTCGGTCAAAATCATCATCACACACAACAAGAAGTTCAACATCCGCTTTAAAATTATTTTCATTGAAAGAATTAATTAGGAATTAATGTTCACAGCGATAGTTTAGTGATGCATATAATTGTATATATGTACATATGTGTCAAGATTTCATTATACAGTTAACGAAAGTTATGTTTGGTAACTTTGAACATTGTTATTGAGTCATTGTAGTGATTATCAAATCACATTCATTTGATAAACGTTTTCTCAAAAGCTTGAAAATATCTAATCAGAGTGGCAAACCTCTTTTAATTCGAAGGAAGGGATTAAAGTTAAAAAGTTTCATTAACTTTAAGGAGCTTTAACCTCTGTCTGTTGTAGTTTGCTACACATCAGAATTACGCAAGTGCAGATCTTTTTTCAGATTTATAAAAATATTTTTGTCGTTAAATCATCAGCTCATCGAAAAGTCTAGATTTAGGCACCTTTGAATCGAGATAGTCTCCTACTATGGCACAAAGCGCAAATAATCCCACCAGTAACGACAAATATTTCTTTTAGTGAACACACTAAAGGTCCAAATATTTCAAAAATCTTTTATGCGACTTACAGGTTTAGGCGGAAAATTTGAAATGTGAGTCCAACCAGGCCCGTTTATAGGCACATTCGGCATTAGACTGGGAGCCCCGAGAGAATGCTCAATTATGGTATTTGCTAAGGCTTGCACCCCGGACTACGATATAAGTGTGACACAAATATGGCACGAAGTTGTGTGAATGTTTTTGGATGGCTGTCTTGTGGGAAACGAAACACTAGGACTTTTGTTTGGTTTTTTCTTTTGCTCATCAATATGGAATTTTATATTTTGATGGCATTTTTAGGAATGAAAACTTTTAATTTTGAAATTAAAACTTTTAAGTTTAGTTTAGTTACATGATGCCTCATTCCAGTTTTTAAACTGTTTTAAACTGACACTGTGTCCAACAATATTGATATGTATGTTATTTGAAATATACCCTTTAGTGTTTCAATTTTTTTTTTTTAAATACATTGATTGTGCACACTGTTCAAGTTTCTTACTAGGTTACCATTTTCAGAGTTTTATATGTAACGTTCGCACACACTTGATCTTCGGGATAAATATCCAAGTCAAAATTTGATTACAAGCAAAAACTTTTTAAGCGATATATAGAAATCTTGAATATCGTGGGTATAGTGAATTTACTTACTTTTTGCCTTGTAAGTAAATCTCCTCGGTATATTTTCCATCATTTCGGTAATACCAACACAATCTCCCGCACGGTATAAAAACATATTTTTATTTATATAAGTATTTGTAACCTAGAATTGTTTAAATACATCAAATGATTTTTTTTTTCTTGCATAACTTATCGTTTCACTAATGTTATTACACTGTCAAAAGATTGTCTCGAAACTTCCACCTCACCGGAAATTATGTAGTACACAAAAACTGGGGGGTAATCATTTTGTCTTATGATCACTCTGCCAGGACGTAGTAGAATAAATTTAATTACAGGTACTAGACGAGCACGAACTTTCTTTATTTTTTGTGTAAACGAAAAGGAAATTAAAAGCTCAATAAAATAAAGGTAAATATATATTGGTACCGGTGGTATTTTTGAGAAGCAACTTAGTCCTGCCACTAATTTGACTAAAGCTTTCCGATCTTGAATACTTCGAAATTCATGTAACCTACGTAGCAATGTTCTTTCCTGCAATACATGCAAATTGGTATATTAAAACTTGGATTGGAATAAAGTAAATGCTTTAACTAACAGTTAGCGTTAATATGCCGACTTTTTGTTCGTTGTGGACAATAGATGAAATATTTTTACTGATATTTAGAGAAAATTTTTCTTCTTCTACTTCAGTTAACCACATTCTGTTGTACATAACCTTTCGTACAAATCTCTGAAACTTTTGACGAATTAATTTCCGTCGTTTCATATAGTCCTCTGCTCCCCTCACACGTTTCGCCATATTTATAAATTATAAATAAAAACTTAAATAGCTATTTAATTGCGAAAATATAAAATTATGTGTACAATAAAATATATGTATTTTTTAAGCAGTTCAAGATTGTGTCAAACTTGTCGAATATCAAAAAATGATTTTGTGTTGACATTTTCTAAGAAGGTTGAATTGTGTAGTGCTGAAAATTGTTTGTATTTCTAAAAAAAAAGAATCTGTTCGCAAATAAATGTAATGCTTGCTCTACTGGCCCAATCCTCACCTACGGCTGTTTAGTATGGTGGTCGGCCATTGGCAAGGGCTACAACCAGAAAAAGTTAGCGAGGGTGCAAAGAACTACTTGCTTCAACGTCTTCTTACACTTGGTACCTCCTAATATCTTCATTTAAGCAATCGGGTCCTGTAGCGTGATCCGACTGCCTGCTGGGCAGCGAAGCAATACGGATACTTCTCCATTCTTTACGAACTGCCAAACGCACTGCCTAGTCTTTCAACCGATTACTCCACTCAACTTCAAAGAAAAGTTTTTCCTGTTGCTATGGCTATTTCACCACGAGATCTCTCTCTTTCCGACAAAAGGACGTAAATTAAGAATTTGTTTTTTTATTAAATAAATAAGATTTTAACTTGTTTGTCTTCAAATTCTTTACATAAAAAGTACAATTTTTAATAAAAAATTCCTTAATATATTTATGCTCCAGTATCTTTGTATAAAAATAAAACAATTTTACAATTTTGTATATCTTTAATAGATGAATTATATAAATATATACATACATACAGGTATCATCACTCCTATCAAAACTACTAGCTTCAGAATCTTTTCATATTCCGAGACATATTAAATACGTTTTACGTAGTTTATGAAATGACTGATTGAAATTTTGTGTGTTCTAATCATCGTTCGCTTCAACTATGCGACAAATAATAGGAACATCCTGGATTTTTGTTGGATTACCGACCAGATCTACCAAGTTACTTTGAATGAATTCCGTTTTGAATGCCTGCCATTTTCGTGTTGTTATAAAATCCTTAAATAGTGACTGTCTCGATGGTATTGTGCTGTTCAAATAAAATTTTCTTCGTTGCCACATATTGCCGGGGTTTTGTTCCTTTTCAAATAACCAGAATCGTGGCAACATCAGACACTGAACCGTTGTGCGTGCCATTATGACGCGATGTTCTAATTTTTCACCAAGTCCGAAAATACCTCCAAAAGTCAAAGAACCAACATCGATGAAATGATTTTCCATTTTTACTTCTGTATCCTGGGGAAACAGAGTTTGAGAAAAATAAAAAAAAGGAAAATTTACATTATTAAAGTATTAATACCTCAATTAGAGTGGTTCGTTCGGCAAGAAATGATGCTTCTGATGTTGATTTTTTGCTACTTTCGCTGCCATAGCTCTCTAGCTCCTCACTTTCTCCGTTTTCGTCTAATTCTTCTTCTCCTGACTTTAACTTTTTTTTCAAAATATTTTTTCCGCTTCTAGATTCACCTCTTTCTTTCCTAGTATTTTTGATTGTCGATTTACTGGCTTTGGCTAATATTTCTTCAGGTGTACCATATTCATACTCATCATCATTTTCTTCTATTTCTTCATTTTCTTCTTCACTTTCTTCTTCTTCTTCCGAATCTTCTTCCATAATGTCATCGTTAAGCAGAGATGATCGATATGCCCCCGAAAAGCCATTTTTGTCATCAGTGTTTTTCATTCCTAATCCACATTTTATTTCTATACTTCTAAGAAAACTATCTCCAGTTTCCTTGTAAAAGAAGATAAGGTAATATGTAAGTCTATTAGAAGCCTAAAGTGGTTTGAAAGCTTGTACTCAAATAGTCTTTTTCTGAGTTTACTACGTAGTAGAAGAAAATCTAAGTGATTGAAATCGAAAACCACGGAAGATTGAAAAATTATTCAAGAGTTTTCGGCCTACCTCTATCATCGCCATGCCATTTATCGGACTGGTGTTGGCCTGCAGCTTTATGCTGAATCCGAAAGGCAATAAATGAAAAAGCAAATAAAGCTCTTAAAAAAGCGTAAAGAAATAACTCTTAAATAAGTGGGTTATGTGTGTGAATGAGAAGTTTATTAAGATGAAATATATAAGGGCTTGCAACCTGTTCCATTTGAAATAAATTTCATATTGGGGAAATCCACGATACCTTTGACATTTTTGATACTCGGTTGTCTACGCATGAAAAACTATTTAAAAGCATGTACCAAGCCTGTAGATCTTTAGTTCGCCTACACGACGATCCGATCTGATGATATGTATAAGGACGACAGTTGATAAAAAGTTTTTGGAAAGCTTTAAAAAATGAAAAACCTCGAAATTTACACTTTTTCAAGCGATACTCTGCAAATCATTTTTTTCATTTTCTAGATAACTTTTTGAGGCGATAATGAATCGTTCTGAAATTGTTATGAGACTTTACTTATTGCAATGAAAATTCAATTCATAAGCGTAAAATCAGTGTGCCATTCAATGATTCATAATGATTAGCACTCAAAGTAGCAATACTCACTCGCTATAGGTTTTTAAGGTAACTTTTTGAGGTATGATTAAAAACGAGTAACACCGACTATGATATTATTGCTTCAAAACGTCTAAGAAACATTTCTAACAGAGTTAAAAATGTGTGCTCCAAAATTTCAAATTGAGTTTAATTTTTGTGAAAAGTCAAAGGTTTCGTGGATTTCCCCATATGTACATAAGTAGCATCCTGCAATCTACTTACCAATGGTTTATTGCCTCTGCGCTTTTTTAGTGCATTTTGACTTGGCGTTTCTTCCTTTTCTGGAATTATATTTTCTGAATGAGTTTCCTTCATCATCATTTCCAATAATTCTTGCTTAGACTTGTTTTTAAACATTTCATCGACATCTTGCTTTGTTATATCCACCAGTTCGAAAGACTTTCTTTTCTTATTTCTAACCTGAGAAAAATAATTTGTAATGTAAAAAAAATATCAATAAGAGACGGAAGGGACACTTATTGGAATAATCGGGAGTGGAAAAGATATAACAGGCTGGTTTTGGGGCCTATAGCGTTCGAAATATACTTAACATAGGTTTTTTTGATTAAAATAAAATGAGTTATTCTAAATATATTTCCGCAGAAGGGGTTGGCATACCAACTGTACTTATTTAGTAAGTGAGATTTCCCCATACATCAGATGTGTGTTTTGGGATTCAAGTGAAATGTTTTCACTACTATTAAGTAAATTTTGAGGTGAGAGAGAAAAATTTTTAATTTTATTTACAGTAAAAAATATTTTTTGAATGGAAATAAAATTTAGTGTAATTTCAAAATGTTTGGCATACTAACTAGCGATGTCTTTTTTTAAAAAAAAGTTTGATTTTGAAAACTATGATATTTTAAAAAAATGTAACTATACATACATAAGTGTATTTATCTTTCAACTTATATTACTTTATCGATTTGGTACATACCCTAGCGCGCATTTTTAAACATTGCAGTATCATACACTCGCCACTTATTATGAAATGCACAAAGGTAACAGCTCCTCTGTCCTCGTGATAAATTGTTTCCAAAGAATCGAATTGTTTCAAATGACCTAACTTGCAGGCAATAACAATCTGTTCCAACGAAGAGAGAGAGAAAAAAATATAATATGAATGGACGTATGTATGTAAGTATGTAAAGGGTGATTTTTTTTGAAGTGTTTCAATAAGGATAGCTGTATGAATTAAAGAGTTTCAGAAATATCTAATTGGCAGTTGTTTTGTTTAAGTTTCGGATACTCCAAAAAAATCGCCCGCTATATTAGCGTTTTTTGGAAGTTTTTGTTTTTTCCTAAAATCTACCGTTAATATATAAAAATAAATCTATTTCCGAAGAAAATTCGAATATTTAGATGCCAATGCCATCGCAGTTTTGCTTAAAATAAGAAAATTTTAATTTTCAGATATGAGGCTACTATTGATGTCATTATTGTTTCTTAATAATACCATAAGAAATTGCTCTAGCTATATTTTTAACATCATAGTAAGAGGCATCTAAAGTTAATTTTTGATTTCAGTAATTGGATTATATAAACTTTCTAAAAACTCAATAGAGTTAAGAGAAACGTTTTTTGTGACGATTTAATTAATTTTAAAGTGGTTATAGCTAGTCTTTGGCCCCGTTTAGATAAAACAGTCAATGCTGACATTTTAAAGGACAATTATGGTATTTACTTATTTATTTATAAATTAGTAATTATCCTAATAATTATACTAACCGTAGCCCCCTATATACGAAAATTCGACTCAGATTTCCTCATTTTAAGTAAAAATGATGATGCTGCCGTACACTTGGAATAATCAAACTCGGAAATATCCTTGAGTTGGATATATAACTTACTAAGTTTTCAAATTAAAACAAGACTCTTAAATTACCCTCATAATTATACATATAAAAATATTTTACTTAAAATTATAAAAAATACCTGTTCATCTGTAAAAAAGTTGAAATAGTCCAGACTTCTTATGGCTATCTTTTTATACTCCCACTGTTTGGACATAACAGGTCGTAATATGCTGTTGAAATCGTCCTCGTCGTATAACACCAATAGTTCCGTGTCGGCTAAAAGAAATTTTGAGATTAAAATAAAAATTGTAAATTGCAACGAGTAAAAGCACGAATTTAACTGGTACAGCCTAAATATTTAGTAGAAGGCGAAAAACAAAAAAAAAAAAAGCAACAAAACCAAATAATGAAAGGAAAACACTTTTTTCTCAACTACACAAATCCAACAATAAGCTAACTATAGATGGATTTGTACCATGTTCATTCAAAGTTTTTGTTTCTGTTGATAGGCAGTCAGTCATTCACTCAGTTTCGTTTTTTTTTTTTTCTTTTTGAATTGTAATAAAATGATTGAATCGAATTATGTAGGTCTACAGGTTGTACTACATATACACGTTCAAATATATATGTATGTTTTTATATAGCTATTTTATTGAGCTAATCAGTTCAATAACTTTTTTGTGTCAAAACACCAAAAAAATTACACTTACAAAGATAAACAAAAAGAAAAAATGGGCTAAAGCTAGTTATACTAGTTTCTTCTTCTGTTTGGAAGAGTCATCAGTAACTTTTATGTGTTGAAGAGAATTGGGACGGAATAGGAAAAGCGGCAACGGTAATCCACTGTCAAAAACTATAACACACTTGACGATATGAAATTGAACAGAACCTACCGACGGATACCCGTCGATTTAGATTTAATTCTAACTTTTTTGACAGCGGATTTCCGTTTCCGCTTTTCCGATTCTGTCCCAATTATGCTCAACACATAAAAGTTACTGATGGCTCTTCCTAGAAGAAGAAGAAACTAGTATAACTAGCTTTAGCCCATTTTCTCTTTTTGTTTATCTTTGTAAGTGTAATTTTTTTGACACAAAAAAGTTATTGAACTGATTAGCTCAGTATAAAAACTATTTTCTGTTCGAACAAACAACTAAAATATGTATGCTTGTTTATATACATATCTTTATCTAGGACTCATGAAGAGCCTTGTACAGCGGTAGCAGAGTAATAATAATAACTTTTACTTCAGCAAAATGGGTGGGTAATGGTGTGCTACGATTTGAATATTCAAAAGATATGAATTTGCGCAATTCGTGCCTTGCAATTATAGATTGGCAATTTTTATTTTGCCATTTTTCAAGAACAATAAAAAAAGAATTCATTTTTTTTTTTTGCAGACGTAAATAAAGTATTTAAAGGGTATACAAAGGAAGGCAATTGAAATGTTTTTGGGTATGCAAACATCTAGTTGTAATGAAGTTTGACGCCAAATTCGTTCTTTGGGGTTAATACTAAAGCAAAAAGTGCAAGACCGAACTCTTGGATTGGTAAGTTGCGTTTCGTGAAGCAAACTGACATATCTAATATTGCACTGTGAATAAAATAAATATCATAGCTTCCAGTGAGAAAAAACTCTTGAGTTCCTTGCTATTTTTTTTTTTTTTGCCTAATGAAACATAAGCTGCAATTTAATTAAATTAGCGTATGTCAGACCAAGAGCTGACGTCATTGTGTTTTGCGATGGAGTCAGTTTTATTGAATAGAGAATTTTGTAGTGTGTTCAGAAATCACTGATCGGGCGAAAGTTTTCGTTCAAAAATTGAGTTTAATTTTTTCGAAGAACTTCATGTCATCTAGCATAGCATATGTTGAAATAGCCCGGGCGATTCTAAATTCAAATTGTACCTTTTATGTAGAAATAACAGTTTTCGTAATATTCAGTTCAAAGTTCAAAAGTTGTGTTTTTTTTCATTCTTCTCACTCCTACAACTGCTTAGCCGGATTAACGCCAGTTAACAAAAACGTTTTTCTGAGACACAATTTTATCTAATTGGGAATAATGTAAATTTTATGAGTTCTTTGAATACATATATCTCGTAACGTGTACACATTTTAACATAAAATGAAAGCTTATAAAATTCACTTCGATAGCATACGATAATTTTCGACCTACATAAATTGACATTTTCGACTTTTGTAGACCTTTTTATTTGTATTCGCACTTAAGAGATGTAACAAAATTCGTTTTTCACTTACATACCTCGAGACACATAGGTACTTTTGCGGAAAGTATTTTCAAGTAATGCAATATCTCCAACGTAATCACCTGGACCCAAAATAAACTGTATTTTCTCAATATATTCCTTTTTCACCTGAAATAGACAATAGTAATATGGTACAGTAGCATATAATAAAATTATATATTATTTAGACGATTACATGATCATAAACTTTTTTTGTTACTTCCACCTCACCGGAAAGTATAAAAAATATCATATGCGGCTCATCACCTTCTCTAATTATGGTTCGTCCAGATTTGACTAACATAAATTTTACATATGGTACCAGTCTAGCGCGCACTTTCTGTGAGAACGTAAGAAAGTTGAACAGGTAGTCATAAAAATTAGGCATTTTTATATACCGGTGGCAATGTTTGGAAGCATGTAAGTCCAGCTAATAAAGTCACAAGTATTTTGCGATCAGCAATGCTTCGAAAACCATGTAAGGTACGAATTATAGTTTTTTCCTAGAATATATAGAGATTATTGATTTGCCATATTGCAATAAATACCTAGATAGCCCACAGCAATTGTCAATGTTCCGATTTTTTCATGAGTCCGAAACAACATTGCAATATTCCTTTTCACATTTAGCGACATCTTCTGCTCCTCAGCATCAGCTAACCATATTTTATTGAACATTACCAAGCGTACAATGGTGCGAAACCTTTGACGAATTTCCTTGCGTCGTTTTATTTCATCAGGAGCTCGACGTCTTGTAGCCATAATTAGTATATTATTTTATGTTTAATTTAATGTATAATGTTTGTGGTACATAAAAGTATATAGGTGTATATGTTATTTATTTATTTAATGTAATTGTGTTGAACTTAAAAAAACGACTAGAATTTTTCATTCAATAAATGAAAAATTTTAGCTTGACTTCTCTTCGTTGAGAATTTTTCATGTCCAAAATATTCATGTTTGCTGAGGAATTGACCAAAATAAAAACTGAAGTAGTGAACTGCAAGTATCGCATAACCCATGTAGAAGAAACCTTTGGATAAAAAATTAACTGATCTGCAATGCACTGCATAAACGTTTAGATCGTGCCCACAGGGGGAATCTATTATATTTATCGTTTTGACGCTGTGAGTGCCTATTTCAGACTAAGAACGGGCGAGTCTTATTTTTACTCAACATGCGTAAAGCTTAATGGTGCACCTTCAACACGAGTAAACATTTACGATTATTTGACACCGGCAGTCAATCGAATCAACGTCATATGTTGAAAGTAAATAAATATAAAAAAACTAATCCATAAGACAAACTGATCCACTGTAATATTCCAAAGGCCAAAATCATCGCAAGAAATTTTATCAACACCTGTATAAATCGAGTCAATAAACTACAAATGTATTATATGTATATAAGAACTGTATATATTGAGAACTGTTTACGTTCTATGATGGGATTAATGAAATAAAATATCTCTATTAAAGTAGGTGTTATATAATTTTTTAATAGAAAATTGGTAGCAGAGTGCATAATGAAAAATGTGCTGATTAATGCGAGTTTCCAGAAATGTGAAAAAAGGTATCCAGTTCATGGGAACATTAGTAGCAAAATAAAACGATACTCAAAGATGCTGCCAACCTGGGTCTATTCTAGACTCTTGATTCATAATGTGAAGCGACAAACATCATCGCCAGTCCTTAGCGGAGGAAACAAATTAGGAAAATAATTGACTTACCCGGATTAAAGTAGAAAATTTTATTTTGTTATTATTTTATTATTGATGGTTTTTTTTAGGGACACATCCCCGTTGTAGGGAGTTGTTGTATATAGTAGCACCAATTAACAAACCTCCTACGAAATACACTTATTTTAAACCAGGAGATAGGAGTATATACAGTAATCCCTCGCACTGTGCGGTTTCGGACTGCGCGGTTTCGCAGTTGCGCGATTTTGTTTTTATCACCGACACATATGACAGGTTTTTCACTTTTTAATCGTAATACGATTGATGTTCATATGAAGTTCTTTTAACCGTTTTTTAAAATTTACTACAGTAGACGTCCAATATAACGAACTAATTAATGCACGGGACAGTCGTAATATCGTAAAATTCGTTATATCGAAGTGTTTTTTTATTAAAGAAACTGACTTTTATTATAGCATATATTAACTCGTATAAACGTTAAATTAGATTTTGCAATGCTTTTCTTACTGGCGATCACCTTTACTGGTAAAAAAAAGTTATTTCAGTTCAACAGTAATTTTTGAATTAAACAATGTTCGTTATTAGGAACGGAAAACATTTTTAGCGTTCTTAATTTAGAGACATCAATGGAAAAGTCTCAATTTGAAAATCTGTTCATTAAAATGGAAATTCGTTATATCGTTGTACGTTATATTGGAAGCCTACTGTATTTTAAATTCTTCGTCGCGATCTAATGATTCTGATTTTGGAAAACTCTAGACGATTCTAAAATCGCTTTGGCGAAAATTCGAATAAACATTTTGGGTCGCTGAGCGACCACATGAAAATTCGAAAAAGATTCGACGATGATTCTAAAATCGCTTTGGCGAATATTCGAATAAACATTTTGGGTCGCGACCACATGAAAATTCGAAAAAGATTCGACGACGATTCTAAAATCGCTTTGGCGAAAATTCGAATAAACATTTTGGGTCGCTAAGCGACCACATCAAAATTCGAAGAAGATTCGACGACGATTCTAAAATCGCTTTGGCGAAAACTCGAATAAACATTCTTGGTCGCTTTGACAACCACAATCAAAATTCGAACGTGTTAAGGGGACGTCCACGTGAGCTAAAATAGGGGAATGGGGTCTGGCAAAATCTCACCAAGGGGGGAGGGGGTTAAGGAAAACCTCACGTCAACTTTTTAATGCATAGAATTTACATTAGAAATTATAATTTAAATCTCACGGGAGGGGTCCGGCCAGATCTCACCAAGGGGAGGGGGGGTCCGAATTTTCAAAAAACACCTCACGTAATTAATGGACGTCCCCTAAAAACGATTTAAGTCTTCTATACAATTCAACGTTCTCGGTCGCTTTGACGACCACAATCTGGAATCAACAATCCGGTTGCCAAAGGCAACGACGAGTACGCCATCTATTATTTAACGATATATATATTTAGTACCGCCATGCGACACCAGTCTTCTAAATCTCTAATGTCACACATCATCCACTGTGTATTTTATAAGTAAGAGTGAGACAACTGTAGAGTGGTTGGTGTCAAATAGGGTATAGTGTGTGTGAGAATGAATATGCGCACGCAGACGGTCCAAGAATACGAATATTAAAATAAACGCGGTCATCGTCTAACTCGGCACAAAAACGAACTTACAGAAGAAAAATCAATCTACAGCAGCAAAATTTTTCGTTTAATAAATATAATTTTAGAAATAAATTAAAAAATGTCTGAACTTCAGTCATCATTGTTGCTAAAAAAGCAATTAGCTGGTAAGTTACTATTTTATAATACATAAAATGATTTTCGTCTACACTTTTAGGTAGCCACATAAAAATTTATATAAAACTCTTAGAATGGAAGAAAAAATAGTAAAAAACGAAATAAGATGTGAATATTCATCCACAGCTAAATTCGAGTCTAAAAAAGCCGCATATTAAAACTGATGGCTGCAGCTAAACGCCGTAGACACCGTGAAAATAAAGTCTCACGTTTGCAGTGCCTCAAATGGCCAGTTCACAAAAACAAAAATTTTCTTTTGTCACAAATTTCTATCAATAAGCCGTATTCACAAATTTAGTATAAAATTTCTACATTTTCGGTACCTATAAAGCGAAAACGTGCTTTTTCGGGTGTCTTCATCTTGCAGTAAGTAAATTTTACCCATAGCATGACAAAGGATTTTGATGCAATGGGTAAGAGAATTATAGCACACACGTACATAAAATCGTAGACGGTTTTTTTTCAAGCCGTGTGTGATAGAGTCAGTGACCCGGCAAATAAAGGTTGGTCAAGCATTTAATGAATTGTAGCAAGACGGACTTTCCTAATTGGACATTAATGGATTTTGTTTTCTTGAAAAAGGTTGGAAAGTGCTAGACATGAATTTTTTCATTGCATCTCTTATATTTCTTTCGAGGTTTAATACTAATAACGAAATGTTGAAGGTAAAATCATCTTAAGTCGCGCATTAAGCTTTTCAAAAATCATAAGCTAACTACTGGATAGATTTTATTATAATATCCATATATGAAAGTTTGAAATTTGTGCAGTTTTCGAGATGTGACGCTTAGAAATTTTTGATAACTTTTCGATTGATATACTAATTGTTCCTAATTTTTCACAATCACCCTTATTTTTACTGGTACTTTTTACCGAACTTAAAAACTTTTGTTGAAATTTAGGAATTTGTCGACAAAAACGAAAACTTTTTTCGTAAAATAATTGAAAAATCTGGCAAGCTTTTACTAAAATTTTTTTTCTACAGTGCTGTTTTTCATATAAGGAGTAGTCCATATATTACATAACGTGATCAACTTTTTTTGACCACTCCAATTGTGTTCTTTAAAAAAATCTACTGGCGTTGGTCCCGGCTCAAAACCCTGCTTATTTAGCAACCTGAAATGGAAATTTTGTATGTGAAATTTGCAATAAAATTACATTATAATTAATTAATATTGAACATAATTTGATCGAATTTTACAGTCATGAGCAGAAACCGACATTCATGTGAAATTTCACAAATCGGTCAATGTAACCTGGTAATTGGTGACATCTTTCGGCTATGTATTACCACATACATATATGCATATTCATATACATATATACATAGTCTCGTCAGACCAGTTTTGGTTAATTTGTACAAGGATTTGAATCCCGCTCTTAACACTTGAGCCACTATGGTCGGGGTTCAAATCCTTGTACAAATTAACAATTAATATCAGTCGACTAAAAATAAATAAAATTTATAAATTAATATAAATTATTTTTCTTCAAAATTTAACAACGTGTAAATATATTCAATTGAATAGGAAATTACGACTTTTGCAAAATTGTTTTATTACACTAAAAGCTACCAACTCTGGACACATGATAAATTCGTCCTCTCAATAATTTGTAAATCTTATTAGTCCACAACGGCTCCATGAAAAGTGGCACACTTTGGTATGAGGACCCATTGTACGATAAAGTTTTTTTTTTGGGTAGGGTCCCAGGTGACACCCATATGACGCATTTAAGATACAGAGATAGCCAAAAGTACTCATGGACAAATTCGCCATAGGTGTCCCTTGGAGTGTTAAATATATATGTACATACTACGCCTTTGATTTATTGTTCATTGAAGTTAAGATGAAACATAATAATTTGAATGCTAATTAAATAAATGAACCAAACTTTATCGAAATTCATTTTAAACTGTTACCACTTTGATTTACCAAACCCATTTTTCATTTCAATGGTATTGTTTTTATATTGTCTCTTCAATGTGACGGATCATAAAAGCTAATACCTCCCCTACAAATCACGCACTACGTCACAAATTTATGATTTTAAATTAATATTGTTTATATTTCCTAATAGATTATAGACATATAATTTATTTTTGTTACTTATACATGGAATCGGCTTCAGCCGAAGGTTTGGAAAATGGCCGAAATTCGGCTTCGGCCAAAAAAGTCACCTTCGGTCGGACCCTATTATTAACCCTTAAAAAAATTTATTGTACCATACCAATCATAGTAAGTCTACCATAGTATAACTAATTGAGCCTATTTTCTTTGAAAAACAGGATAGAAGAGAAGAATATTTTGAGTAAGGCGCCGTTCAAGTATTACGTAACGCAATTTTTGAAGATTTTGCCCCCCCCCCCCTCCCCTTAAACGTTACGGTATCACCCAAGTGACCATATTGACCTAAAAGTCACAATTATGTTGCGCTATGTACCGGGAAGTATCTTAGCGACTTTTGTTCTGTTTTAGTCGCGTTTGCGATAATAATAAATAAAACAACAGATTTTTAACTCGCAGCGTAACGCGTTGTTCAAACACCCCTCCCCCCTAAATGCGTTACGTAATACTTGAACGGCCCCTTATATGAGGAAGAAATTCCTGTTGATGTTACTTGAAGAAAAAATTTATAAAATAATAGTATATTTTTTCGAGAAAATCAATGTTTTTTTGAAAAGTTAGTCAAAACTTAAATTAAATTGTTAAATATGAAAACCATTCAACAGACTTCCAACTTTTATACACCTCTAAAACTAAGCTCTTATCCGGCTTTTATTATTTTCTCCAAAAACCCTACTCGGTTAAAACAAAACAGGTAAGATCACCTAAAGGAAACCTATTCTAATGCATGTAGTTTTCACAAAAATTAATATAATTTGACAATCACAGCATTAATTTATGCTCCTGTAAGCTTCAGAATAGGCTATTCATTGTACTGACCCGTTATGTATCTCTTTAAACCATACTTACGGACACTGTTTGACCATTCCCTAGTCAAAGGAAAGGCACTCTTTAATAACCGTATACGATGGAATAGTTTTGCGGAAACTATACCTAATGAAGAGATAAAGCACACATATGAAGAATTTTTGAGCAATGCTTCCGAACCAAGGAGAAATGGCTTTAAGTTTTGAAATTCGAATAGAAAAGGTTATTGCAATTGTTTTACACTATGTCGAAGTAAATATGCTAAATAAATAAGTTAAATAAATATGATTAGTTAAGTGTTATTTAAAACTGAGCTTTAAATTAAACTAGAACTCGCCCAGTGGCTGAAATTCAACCATTATAATGACTCAACAAAAGCAAAAAATACTTTTTGGTATTAAAAAACTGATATAAGAGGAGATATTTCTTGTCATCTCTTCCAGAAATAATAGACATGTTACCCTATTCCTATCTCTATCCTTTCCTTGGAGTTCAATTTACCATACATATCTTCATACCAAATTTCATTCTATCCATACCAAATTTCATCAAAATCGGTCGATTAGCTTAGCTGTGAAAACATATTTTCCTATTCGGGGCGTCGCACTGTCCTTTCCTCAGATTTCAATCTATTTCTGAACCAAATTTCATCAAAATAGGTCCATTAGTTTAGCAGTGAAAACGTTTTTTCCCGTCAGGGGCGTGGCACCGACTACTCCACAAATATCTTTATTCAGGATACAATCTATCTCCATACCGAATTACAACAAAATCAATGTAGCGATACAAAAATTAACGTCGTTTGTCTGTCGCACAGAAACTCGTGAACTACTCGTCGGATTTTCATAGTTTTTTTTTAACAAAATGTTTCTTATCGCCTGCGGAAGGTTCTTAGCATAGTTTGGTTTGGAAAAAGTAGGCGACGTCTGCCAGGACAGCTAGTTTATATATAGATTTTCTATGAAGTTGGGACTCTTCTGGTTTCAGTTGATAAGAGTGGATAAAAATTTGGTGAAAATCTCGTTATAAACTATAAAAAATGAGCTTTGAATACAGAGTAGTTTAAAACCGTCCATATTTCTTACATTTTCTTTACAATTTTCACTTAATTCTAAACCCGTCCACTTTATTCTAAATGTTTTATAACATTTACTTCAATAGCTTCCGCAAGGTAGCATTTTTAGTTTTTTTGTTTGTACTGAAGTTACTTACTACGCCACGTGCATTTTTGCCATTTACTTAAATAGCTCTCAGTATGCCGACTTAAGCTTTTCCTTGCATCAAAATCTTTTTAT
The DNA here is from genome assembly GCA_963662105.1 of Meiosimyza platycephala. Classification (NCBI taxonomy): domain Eukaryota; kingdom Metazoa; phylum Arthropoda; class Insecta; order Diptera; family Lauxaniidae; genus Meiosimyza; species Meiosimyza platycephala. The sequence goes on along the minus strand of OY759209.1, from coordinate 100,651,213 downwards.
CTTATCAAAATCCGTCTCCTTTTTGTTTAGTATGTATAGCGTTTTAAACTATTTGTTTGTGCCTTTGTGTCCTTTTCTCAAATTGCGCGTTATTTTTTGTTTAGTGGTTGTCTTAACACACCGTCCGCGCCGTTTACAGGTTTGAGCTCAAATTTTGTGTTTGACAATTAGTTTTAAGCCCCATGTTAAAACATAAGCAAAAATAAAAAAATAAAAACATTCTAGAAAATTTTCAAAATAAACACCCTAATATTCATATGCTGCCAAAAGATATTTTTCTCGTGTGTATTTAGCAAGTTGTAACAAAGTGTGTGTTTCTAAGTAAGTAAGCAAAGCAATATGGATTGAGTTTGTTAGGTAAACCCAAGGTAAACATTTGCAAACTCAATCTATCATTTCCTTTGTTTTTGTCTTCTTGCGGGTTACTCTTCCAAGAAGCCCAAATTCCACCAAACGTCTCCTTATAGTAGAGTGGATATCATAGTATCAGTTTGATCAAAAATTTGGCGTTTAGTCCCCATGTGGGCTATTTTTTCGTTTTTTTTTTTGTTGGCACGTTCTCTTTCGTTTTAAAAGTGGTGAAGTGTTTAATATCACCATAAACTTTCTTAACTGAGCAACCAAAGTGGGTGGCAATAGCTCGATATGGCATTTTGAGTTTCAAAATTTCGACAATCGCTTTTCGGATTGGTTGGTCATAACTTCGTGTTTTTCTCATTTCAAGAGTATCTGAAACCCAGTAAATTAACTTCTCCACAACTGAGGTTTTTGTCTGATTTGGGGGGCGTCGCATTTGATTTTCGCTTGAGTTAAATTTCACATTGAAATAGGGTAAGTAAGGGTTAAAGATAAAAATTTTAAATTAACTTTTTAAATTTTTTTATCTTGTTTCGAAGCAATTGGGAGGGCTCGTATCTGATTTCCACTTAAGTCAAATTTCATTTTGAAATAGGCCGAGTAAGGGTTATAGATACAAATTTTAAATAAATGTTTTTATCCTGTTTCGAACCGATTTGGGGGGCGTCGCGTTTGATTTTCGCTAAAAAAAAACAAATAAGAACCACCCTAATATACATATATCATTGGGGAAAAATAACACAGGCCGACAAAAATAAGAAAAAGTCCAAAACCAGAGACCAGACCCATCATACCCGAAGGACTCTGATGCGTTGAATCCGAATTTCTCCTATACGTCAGGTTTTCGAGATATTCTAACCTGTTGTTTTCTTCTAAATATCGTAACTTGAAATTTATTACAAAGCCCTACATACAGATCTATATTAATCCAGTATAGCAGGATGAATAGAAAATTAAATTTATGATATCTGTGTATGTAAAAGAGATATCCGCATAATTTAAAATAAGCTTTGAAGGGTAAGAGTAGTACTTTCAGATGCCGTAACCAGTTTTGGAAAAAAAAAATTTATTCGCGATGTAAAATTATAGCCAAAAACCGTGATTTTTGCACTTTTAGGTTAGAATATCTCGAAATAGGAGAAATTCTAAGCTCGGATTCGGATTCAGCGCATCAAAGTCCTTCGGGTATGATAAGTCTGGTCTCTGGTTTAAAAATTTGTCGGCCTGTGTAATTGATGGTGTACGTCAAACTTGTACAAGTGGTACTTCAATAATCGAGAGTGTATCGCCTTCGAGCTCTAATTTACGCTATATATGTATGTAACTTTTGCTTACGTAGTAATATTAACTTAATTTTTTCTTTTTATAATGCAGAACTGAACAAAAATCCAGTCGAAGGATTTTCAGCAGGCTTGATCGATGAGAATGATATACATCGATGGGAAGTATTGATTATTGGTCCACCAGATACGCTTTAGTAAGTACAATATTAAATCATAAACTAAACTATTCCGATGCGTTGAGAATTCACATGTACATTATTTTGTATGAATTTGTTATTTCTGTTAAATGTTCCATTTTCGGAACTCTTATGGGACAAGAAAAATACGGTTTGAAACGTTATTAGTGGTAGCAAACTGATCTGTTACTTTAGTTTCATTAGCGGTTTTCCCGAACTTTTTTAATGAAATTTTTTGTTAACTCCTTTGTCAGATAATTTGAAAACAAAAATGAAATAAGTACGGGAACAGGAATTAGTTGAAAGTTAAGTAGCAATATGGAAAATATAATAAAATGCAATTATTTTTGTAATGCGTGATCTGTCAAAAAAAAAAAAAAATGAAAAAAAACTTCTAAATGAATCACCATGAATAGTTTGGCACCATGATATCGATATTTCGCCCACCTCTGCCTATACTCTAAAGTTTATTTAATCCTTCGAAGCCCATTTCGAACTATACTCAGTTTTTAAGGGTCATGAAAAATTTAAATTCCCCATGTTCACCGTTACAGATTTTTAAATTTTTAAGTTACTTTGAGTACATACAGTGGCAAGTGGATACGTTCAGATCACATTTGACTTTTGGTAAAAAACGTAGTTTTTCCCATATGAATTGTAAATGAAACAAACTGTTTTGCTTAGTTCACAGGTTTGATGTAGGAAGCTGAAATTTTTGGAGAACTTTTTTTGAACCCAATTCTATAATATATAATATAAAATACTCCTTCGAATGTATATTGTTTGCACTTTCCGACACCGAAAAATGTGGGCGTGGTTTGACAACATGGGGTGGTACCTCTTATACAACAAATTTTGAAAATAAACATCCTAATATATGTCGGTCATTCTTTAAATCAAAATAAAGATATAAAATATTATATAAATCATGGTACAGATATGACGAAAAAATTTATTAAAAGAATTATTTATTTTAAAATTATTTTATTCTAGTTTTTGAGATATTGCGCTTTAAAAAATTTGCATTTATTAAAAAAAAAAAAATTTCCAATTAATTATGCAGCTATTTAAAGGATGGCCGATAAATATTTGGTTTAGCTTAGCTTATTTTCGTTTTATATAATATAATATGCTGTAATAATATTACATTTTATATCTTTAGTGAAGGCGGGTTCTTTAAAGCGCATTTGTATTTTCCTAAAGAATACCCATTACGACCACCTCGTATGAAGTTCGTTACAGAAATCTGGCATCCAAATATTGAAAAGAATGGCGATGTTTGCATTTCAATTTTACATGAACCTGGAGACGACAAGTGGGGATATGAAAAAGCATCAGAGCGTTGGCTGCCAGTTCATACAGTTGAGACAATTTTGATATCTGTGATATCAATGTTAGCTGATCCAAACGATGAATCACCAGCTAATGTCGATGCTGCCAAGGAATGGAGAGAATCGTATCCGGATTTTAAAAGAAAAGTAGCTCGTTGTGTCCGAAAAAGTCAAGAAGAATGCTCGTAGGAGTTGAGACGCCGTCTTTGTATATTTATATTAAAAATTGATAATATTAAAAGAAATTTTATTTAATTTCCTTATGTCATCTTACTATAATCTAATTGCATCATTGATTCAAAATTGTTACTCAATTGGAGGACCCGATAATCATAATTTATTCATGTAACTTAAAAAACGCTGTTCATTGAAATTACATTCCTTACGTCTTAACACATGCTAAGAAAATCGTTTGGAATGTCGAAATTATGTTCAAACAAAACTCAAATTAATTACAAAAAAGAATTAAGAAGCATTTAATAAATTCTCTATCAATTCAGTATAAACAAATTCATTTTATATTCATTTATATAAAGACTTGTTCCTATCCCGTAGATATGTATAATTGCAATTTTTTTGTATTAAGGCTGAATGTATTACCAATAATACTCATAAGGGGGTTTCACAAAATTTGTATAACTCTCAACATTATATGAATGCACGTAATTCAGCTTTTCTACATCATACTCGTATTGTAAAAGATTTTAATGTAGTCAAACTTACGTAAAATTGTCTATATTTTTAAATAAAAACTGGTTCTCAAACATTTGTAACGTAAGATAAGAAAGATTTTTTCAATTAAACTTTTTTATTTTAAATTCGCAATAATTTTTTTGTTTATTTTTTCTTTAAAAGAGTTTTTACTAAGCTTTAAAATTAATGTTATATTTTTTGATAGATTCAGAAGATACAAAAGCTAAAATATGTATCTAAAAAAATATTATGATATCGAACTTGAGATCTGTTGTATCCAGTCAAGCTGCTATGAAATTTCTAAAAGTAGTCTTCCTAAACTGTTTCATCATTTAACATTCACCTCATTTGAGTGCCAGGGCATTAGGATATTCATGATCACTGCCTACTACGCGCGGGACTACTTATAAATTCCTTGGAATAAAGAAGATTTTGGCATACCACATTGAAGATGCTGTTGAAAACCGATATAATACAAAAAATTAACAAAAGATGGGTTCAAGTCTTAAAATGCAATATAACAAGGCAAACCTGGCTGGAATAGTATTTAAAGCGCTGTCCAGCAATGTTATTAAGCACTCTCGTCAGTTGTTGCTGTGGTAACTGGCCAATGTCTCATCGGCAGACATGCGGAAATATTATAGACGTTGTACAGATGTTTTGTAGTTGAAAAACAGTAAGTATTGTGAGTAATTCTTTTTATGCAATAATTAGTACTAATAAAAAATATGTAAGTTAATTACCTAATGAAAGGTTGTTCGCCGAGGAACTATGTATATTACTTATTTGGCTATACATTTTAGTTGAGTGAAAGAGAATGGATCTAATGTTAATAAATGGTTTATTTAACGTTAGCTATTATGCGCAGTTATAGGAAATGCACTCTACCCACTGTTAAGTCGGCTGAGAAGGGTCTCATGGTCTGGGGATGCCTATCACCAAAGGAAAAGTAATCACAATTGTGCACTTCAAATTACTTCAGCAGATCCTGTCACAAATGTAATTACTGTGAAAATGGAAGTCCACTTTCCCCAAAGACACACTGGGGGTAGGGGATGGAATTACCCCCATTTGGACGTCGGATTCGTGATAAGTGACTCAAAATACCTAATAGAGCACATTTTCAAAGCAAAATGCTCATTTTTTTACACAGTAGCTACGTTTTGGGGTGGTTTGGGGGGGTAGGGGATGGAACTACCTCCATTTGGACTTCGGATTCGTGATTAGCGACCCAAAAAACCTAATAGAGCACATTTTCATAGCAAAATACTAACTATTTTAATTTTTTTAATCTTTTTTAGAGTTCAATCTATATCCGTATTTTCCTGTAAGAGGCGTGGCACCGCCCACTAAAAAAATTTATTTTTAATTAAGAATAAATCTATCTCCATACCAAGTTTCATCAAAATCGATGAAGCGGCTCTGCTGAGACAGCGTTTTTTTTTCAATAAGGGCGGTGCCAGCCCCTCTGAAGAAATCAAAGTTTCTAATAACCTTTCTTAGAGTTCAATCTATCACCAAACCAAATTTTATTAAAATCGATCATTTAGTTTAGCCGAGGAAACGTTTTTTCTTGTTAGGGGCGTGACACCACCACTTTTCAAAAAAAAAAGTATACATGTAATTTTTTTGTCACAATAATATTACTAGCAAGATTAGCTCAGTTGGTTAAGATGTGCGCACCTCAGAACCAGTCAAATCGCACCAAAAAATAGAATCTGTTCTATTTCTCTGCGATAAATTTTCTAGTGTCAATTTTGTACTCACTACAAACGTATAGGAAAAATCTGGACGATATCGCACGTCCCAACTGCGTTTAGCTCTTAAAGCATCGCTGCGAGATTTACAATTTGATCATGGCTTCAATTTTACTCCTTTTGTAACTACTTATAGTACACTTCAATACCAAGCGTTGCAACACTGGTAAGTAGCTACGAGTGTCAGTATATTGTTTTCTTTCATTAAGTATGTGCGGATTTTTCATTTAATTAACATCGGTAATAAATTTGTATGCTTTGTTTTATTTTGCTTGTATCCACCAAGAAATATAAAAGAAGTGAATATAATAACGCCAATAATGTTATGCTTTTGCGAGACAATTATAGCTTAATAAACGGATTTGATGTAATACATAATATTGGTTGGAAACGAACTGATGGCAAAGTGTAACTATTAACTTGATGCAATAGTAATGTTTCCTAAAGCAAGAAATATCTCGTCTTCAGAAATGTGAGTTTTATTAAAATATGAGCATAAGTTTACTTAAAAAGCCGTTTTTTTTATTACTAAACACTATTTTTCTAACGAAGATTTTAATACTGCCTAAGTACGAATATGCAATCAAAAATTAGGGGACGCACCTAGTTTCGGAGATAAGTTAAGTTTAATGGTAACAAAATGTTGCCAACGAGGAAATACCAAAGCCAAAGTTGAATTATTATTAATATTATACAGTACACTCGAATATATTTACACATGGTCATAAGGACCCTTGATTACAAGTACACATTGAAAGTTTGTATGAACCCCCGATTATTATTTTTTATTAAAAAAAAAATTGACTACATAGAGACCCTTGGTTCTGTAAAATCTCGAATTTATGAACAAGCTCAATAATATAATCTTGAGATTAAGATAGATATATGTATGATGTACATACACCTATTTTGGAAAATCGGTTCATTTTAGATCTATGGTGTCTTGGAAATATTTAGTCAAAATCATCCATAGAATTAGGTCCTGCAATACGCTTTGGCAATTTCTTAACTATCGAACAATATCACTCGTCCTAATGGGCACTGGACGATTGCGAGCTGCGTTTTATTCGTTAAGTCGCTATCTATTGCTTGGAAACAATAAATTTGTCTGCTATATTTTTATTTTTAACCAGCAGCAAAAGAGTACCATCACGTAGTTCAGTAATATTTTCAATAACTTAACTAACAAGGTGAAGGAATTTTTGCACTGTAAAACACAAGAACTGAGACGCGTTTTATTAAAAGTTGGTTAAAGACCACCGTGAATATGTCGAATTATTCATTTTCATTTATGTAAAAATAATTTTCAAATTTAAAATTTCGCACTTAAGGTGTCGCACGGGAGCAACTGTATATAAGATCCAAGATCACAAATCTTCTTATTTTTCAGCGAAGTTTTTATTGTTTTAATTGTAAAAAAATCCCTGTTTGTACTCGATATGTAATAATCTTTCTGCATGTACTTTCGATGCACTGATAACAAATGATGTTTTTTAAGGTCGCACGGGACATCGAAACTTATTTTTAAACTATTTTTTGAGTCTTTATACCCTCAGAAAGATTTAAGAGAGCAAAAGTCAATATATAATGTCTCTCTTAAAGATATTTTATCAAAACAAAACGTTCAATAGAAATATCGAAATAAGAAAAGTTTCGCTTGCGTGGCTTTGCAATCGAATATCTCGAAATGCGTTATAAATAAATGTAAAATTTGTTTGCATCAGTTAGATTTAATTGTTTCCCTACGAAAATATGATAAAACAAAATGTTTTCTAGAACTTTTAATTTTTTTGTCATGGTTGACCGTTCTGTGGAAATGACCATATGGAAACCCTTTTTTATGGACTATTCACATCAGATTGTTAAAGTGCAATCGAGAGGGTCTGTTTATATATTTCTTTATTAACTCGGCAATTTCTTTATTATTTTCATTTCCTTTAATATATAAGCTTTTTTTTACTTGGTTTAAAGCTTCAAGCTAAATTGCTAAGAAAGCTAATAGCTAATAGTTCTAGTCAAACTTAATTTTAAATATATTTTATTTTGTTTACATTTTTTGGCATTTCTACGGAAGTGATGCCAAATTTTAACAAAAATTTAAGAATCAATTGTAGGCATTTATGCGAACGACTTACTTTTGAATCGCATTACCTTTCGAATCGCATTACAGAGTAAGGCCCCAGCTTTTCAAACACTGCTCATTTATTTCATTAACAATACATATTACATATGCTCAATTTTGAAATGCTATCGCAGGTTTTGCTTCTAATAAACTGACTCGTGACCTAAAGACCTTCTTATCAGAACTGTGAGCAAAATGATTTTGTTCACTCTCAAGCTATAAATATGTACGGAATACATTTGAATCTAAAGATTATATGTTTTCAAGGGTTGACTCTGATTTTTAAATGTTAGATTAAAAATATACTTGCTTCCATTTTTTTAATAAGACTGTCCGTATTCATAATACTTAGTAAATCTAATATATCACTACAACAAAAATTATATAAAATATTTAAGGTATGTACATATGCAGTGTTACTATAAATTGAATTTATGAAGCCATACTGTTAGTTTGTTGATTTTATCTTAAGCATCTGGACGGTTCGATGAATTCGGGAGTTGACATTGACTTCAAAACTTTATTTTTGAAAAGCCTACTATTTTGTTTTCACAGCGAACAATTTAGTGTTAATTACCAGAACTTAATTCTGTAATCAGTGAGCCAATGTTTTGATTACAATACTGAGAGTTAAACAGTTATGAAATCTTTATCGAAATTTAATTGGATCTTCCCATATTACACTTAAGCTACCGGTATTGCTAAATGTAACTAGTTACCTATGTAATTGTATTGCGTTCTGTATTCTAAAGTGTGATTCATGCAGCATAAAAACTCGGTTTACCTTACATACTACTAGTATTCACAGTTTTTTTTTTTCTGAGATACCACATCAAAAGGTAATTTGTGATCTGCTTTTGAAAGGAGTAATTGTGGACGTCGAAAAATGTTTGCTTTGTTGAGCAGCAGCAGTTCATATAATTTCAAAATTAACTGGTGCTTGCGAAAAATAGAACAGTAGAAGTCATAGCAGAAACAGAAAATTGTCGCTGATAAATTGCAAAGATTTGAAGAGGATATTACAGATTTATTACAAAAGTATAACATGTATGAATTTGATATTATAATTAACAGCTGCTCTGAAGAAGTTCGGATTCAGCTTTACGAGTAATATGTTTCCTGAGTCCGATCATCTTCGAAGCGGCCATGGATACTTTGCCGCTACTCCAAGACCTGAATGACAATGAAAAATATAAAATTCAAAAGATTTATAAAAAAATTAAACTTTTAGATTGATTTCAATTTTCGACGTATTTTGTATCCATCAATTGCTTTGCAATTAAAATCGAATGAAGATTGAATATATGTAAAAAAATTAAGTGTGTCGTCACTCATTTCAATAAAAAAAGATTTTATATCAAACGATATGCGACAAAATCCCATGCGCGCCATGCATTTGAACATATAATACGCAATTGCGTTTGCAAAACAAACAAACGCATGTGATTTTGTCGCATATCGTTTGATATAAAATCTTTTTTTATTGAAATGAGTGACGACACACTTAATTTTTTTACATATATTCAATCTTCAATATTCAAGGCTCATACAAAAAAAAAATTATTTTTGCGTATTGGGAAGACAAAATTATCATCAATTGTTTATTTAAAAGGTATAAACAAATGGGAAAATAAAATTATTAATTTTTTTTTATCATGAATTGATATTGGTCAAATATTGCATTTTTCCTTTAATCCATTTAAAAGAACTTCTCTAGATATTCGAGCTTTCTTGGTGGGTGGTTCATGTTCGCATTTCTACCATGAGATTAATTTTTCTGTGATTTCCTACTTTTGTGTCTTACTTTGAATTTATCATGCATGTAAGTTCGGAAAAACTTTTAATATTTTTTTTCCAACATGACTACTATATACATTCAATGGATTAGCACACTTTTTTGAATGCAACTTTTTCGTTTCTTCTTTGTTGCAATTTTTTCGTCAGTTTTGAGAAAAGAGCCGTTGTTGACTATACGCCGATACTTATGTATGTATATCTCATATAAATTTGATGTACCTATAATGTCATTTGTAGATTCCACAAAAGGTAGGAAATACTAAACGCAAGCAAACAAAAATAAAATTAAATATTGTTACATTTATCGTTACACGTGTTTTTTCGTCAACATTCAGTTCCATTGGATTTGTTTTTGTAATTTTCTATTTTTCAAAATATAAAGCAATAACAATTATACGGAAAAATACGAACTAGCGTCGCACTCGACGCTCGCATTGAAAAATGTCTCAACATATTTGACGTCATGCTTGTGGTTCGAAATGCAATGTACGTAATTGTTGTTGCGATCACGAAACCAATGACAAAACGTCTGTAAGGCATAATGGCCTTCATTTTGTCTAACTGTGCATACGCCTTCAGCTTTTTGCCAAAACTATAAACATACGCTTGAAAAGTGAGCGTTTAATTGTGACCAGCTGCCTCCAGATTTTTCATTAAGTTGTCAAAGTCTTTTCCCATGCTGATAATGCCGTCGAGATGCACTATGTACATTTTCAGTGTAGGTCTTTCAGTCCACAGTGTCCCACTTTAACTTTTCTCGTTGCAAAAATCATAACGCCTAACGAATAAATATATTTTAATAGTTTTTATAAAGCTTTCATGGTGCCATATTTTACTTGGATAGTATAACAGGCTACGACGGAATGTGTTATTAAAATATGGCTTTTGAAAATTGTTCTACGACGATTTTATAAGCAGTTTCTAATACGATTTGATGCATACTTTGCGAGTAATTGAGCAAATAATGGAAAAATACCAATATTTTTGGCGCTTTTAACGGTAATATCTGTCGATGCACAGCTACTAGAGATCCTTAAACTCCAAAACATTATAACCTAATAGATTACACACAATACAAATCAATCTCATTCAAATACCGTAAGTCTGTCGACCCTGACTTTTAGTCTATGGGCTTAGTAGTCGAAAATTATAATTCATTGGGCGACAGTGTTGAAAAAAATAGAACAATTTGAAGTATTAACGGACACCCTATTGTACATGAATTTAAGTTACTTACAGTTTAAAATTCTCACTCATTTATAATTAACTAAAGATAGACCCAATAAACTGATAACTCAAAATTTGAGAATAAATGCAAATATTGTTTATTGACACAATGTAATTTATTTATTTAGTAACGCTTTATTGTTTGTGCAAACGATACATAATTTAATCGACTAAGTTAGAATTTGTGAAGAATGATTCAACACATAAAATTATTTAATTTCGTAATAACTTTATTCTTGTTAATTGTTGTATCAAAGGCAAATGCAAAAACCTCGCAAGTGATTATTGTAGAAGGTGTTAGTGATGAATTACTGGAACCGAAGAAAGTTCAAACCGAGCAGGATTTTTTAATATCTTCACTTTTTTCTACCCTGCGGCAAACATTTGAAGATGTCAAGGAGATTATCCAAAGTATTATAAAGAGGTTTACATTCCACGTGTCGCAAGTTACTGATGATATAAGAGAGTTGCTAGATAAAATGGGCAGTACCATGACCAATGCACTCGAGGAATTAAGTAATAGGATGCTTGATGCTGGTGAATTGTTACTGCGCGATATTATCAAAAATATGTACCTTCAGTTGTACCAGATGAAGGATGAGTTTCAGATGCTGGCTGTTATGGCGGATGATCAATTCAACCGTGTGGTTGATCACTTTAACAACACTCTAATGAACCAATCTGAAAACATAGACCTGTGGGCAGCAAATCTTAAGTATGAGCTGCGCACTGTAAACAATTCTCGTCTTTATAAGGAGGGATGCCAAGTTGTGGATGATTTTATTCAGCAAAGTACGGATCAGTTACGTGACTGTTGCAATATTGCAGTAAAACCTGTGCTTTCATTGTGTCAGAATGTACGCGAATTGGTGACTGAGGCGTTTCGGGTTCTGGCTGATGCCATCGAGCGCATGCAAAATTGCTTAGAGGATAAAAATTCTTATTTGGAGTATATGGTGCCTTGCATTAATTTAGTTTATGATGATGTAAATGCACTGATATCCCATGCTGCACAACTCAGACAAAATCTTACAACGATGTTACCGGTGAAAATCATGTTTTCTAAGTTCTGTATATCGATTGTATCTGTTCAAATGGAACAGCGACGTACCAAAGTGAAAGAGACAATTGATGAGAAGATTGGAGATATCCAAAATATGGTCAAATAGAACTAACAATAAAAATGCTTAGAATGTTCATTTGAAAAAGTAAATTTGTTTCTGATAAAATTATAACAGTTATTTCTTTAATTTTCTTGGTATTTGCATCATTTATAATATATTTTTGCTTGTGATGGAAATGTCTTTTAAAAATAAGAGATTCTTTATTACTTCTAATCAGAACTTCGGCCATTTCAAGTTGATGAATAACCCTCCTCGGAAGGGTTACGTATGGGTAAGACGAATTCGTCCATGCGTACTCATAAGTAATAACATTTCTTCCAAAAATCCTATTTTCTTATTCAATTGATCATTTTTACACATTATTCATAAATTTATAAAAAAATATCATTTAAAAAGTTTATTTTCTGAAAAATATTGAAATTTTATTGAAAAATACAAATATTCCCTCTTTTCAAGTTGCTAAATATAATATATAGGGTTTTTGGATCCGTGGTCAACGCCAATTGGTTTTTTAAAAGGCCATATCAAGATCGAATCTCTAAATTTTTTTTAACTAATATGTAGTACCCGATTTATCAATTTTTTAGTAAACTGTACACTTGTGCCCGATTTTCATCGTTTACTTATTTTTGGCCGGTCTATTGCTAATCTTTTTCTTCTAATTATTGAAATATTTAAAAGAGACCTACATTGGTTTTAGAACGTTTGACCTCTATAGAGGTATACTGAGTTGGAAAAAAAGCCGAGGACAAATTTATCATAGGTATTCCCAGTAAGCCGTATCTTTTTATGAAATGCAGGCCTACAAAAACCTGATATGAAATACTGATATGACCGTCAATAAAGAAAATTCCCTTAATAATTTAATGTAAAATCTAAATATGGTCGTAGAATTTTTCTACCACGTCAATATTTTGAGGTATTCCTTCCTGAAGTTACAATAATAAAAAATTACCGGATTTCCATTGCAGCAATTATAATTGAAATTAAAAACCAATTCAGTTTCTTGCAAAGTTAATAACTAATTACTTTAAATTTCTTCTACATTATATCTGAATTTCAGCCAATTTGACCTATTTCCATACATAAAGTGGGGTTCTTTTTGCTTCATTTTCTTGGCTTGGGTTATGCCTTAAACTAAACTGCGAACTTTAACTGTTATTTTTTATTTTATTATTTAAATTTCATAGTTTATTTTCCTTATCTGCTGGTTTGTCATCAAGTACATGGAAGCATTTTTTAAGGGTCCCAAACATTTGACTCTCAGGAAATCCATAGGGAATACACTTGTCCGCTGAAAGCACTTCATCGTCGTCGAATTCTATGTATTCACTTTGTAATTCATCTCTACGTTTTCGCTGTCTAGAAATTGGCACTTTTCCATGTTTTATTTTTATGTCATAGTAAATTTGCAGTTCCTCTAGTTTTGAGTGAAGTTTTTCAAAGTCTTTTTCAGGATTTTTTAGGAATCGGCAACGAATTTCATGTTTTCCAAATAAAAAACAGTTATACAGTCTTTGTATGCGGAATTCAAGCTGCCGTAGAATATGCGCAGTGGTCACCTCTGTCATAGCGTAGACATCATATGCTATATCAAGTTGGTGGCCAGCGGCACACTGAAATATTTCCACAGACCATTTTTGCAAATAATCCATATACTGCTTATAGCACGTGTGCTCATTCCTTAGTTTCCAATCATACAACACATCATGTTGTATGTCAGAGTAACGACTAAATGAGCGCTGCATAAGACGCATCGTATCCACAATATATTCTAGAGCTTGATCAATAATTTCTGTAAACAAGATATGAAAAAATTCCATTTCTTCAAAGTAATCAGTTATATGCGACTTATCATCCATAGAAAGTCGTCCTTGGGCGTTGGGAATTTGTCGTAGTTTGAGCAATAAGGCATTGCTCTCATTCTTTACAATATCGTACAAACTTCCCACATCTTTTGCAAAGTCAGCAGCTGCTTCAGATGATGCGTAAAAAAATGTTAAAAGGTCATTCATTTTTAGCTTTTGTACATCCAAGTAGGTGTTGTCAACTCTATTTTCAATTGTATTTAAAATTATTGAAGTTGTCAAATTCCTTTGAAGGTTCTCCAGGAAGTTGTGTAGGGTGTTTTGAAGATGGCGCTTGGTTTTGTCGGTGTACTTAACCGCTCTATAAAATTCCAATGAAATATGCTCGGCAATAATGCGTTGAGTTGGTGCACCTAGGTAAGTTGGTGGCAACGGCAACAGTGGGGTGCTTGTTCTCAAGCTGCTGTCTGAAAGTTGTGCTTGCGCTTGTTCCAAAACTGGTGAAGAACAGACCAGAAAAAATATTAATATTTTATACATCTTTATCTTGAAATCTAACAGCATTTTGCTATGCTACAATACAACACTCAAATTTAAAGCATTTTTCCGATTGACTGAAGCAGCCTGCACCATGTCAGAAACTGAGAATGTGAGTACACACATATGTACGAGTATATAAAAAATAAAAAGTCTATATCATCGCAACATTCAGTCCATTGGTTTCAAAGATTATATTTAGAATTCTTCGTTCTTTTTGCTAATTGATGAATATGTAAACAAAAAATAAATATTAAGTATAGCTGAACACTTGAAGGAATTTTTATTTGGGCAGATAATTATTTTAAACTCTATACTCCAAAGGTAAACACTTTTTTCATTGAATATTTTTTGATCTTCGCAATTATATTTAATACATAATTTGGAATTGAAATAGACTGTTTTAAAATCAAGTTGCTTTAATATGTATAGATTTTACTTTCAATAAATATTTATATAAAAGTGTGCAATAGTAATAAAATTTGAAAAAATTGAACCGTTTAAAACCAAATTCACTCTATCGTGCCGGTCGGGATATTTGGACCTATGTTTTGACAATTTGTATGTATAAATATCTGCAGTCGTGGACAACTAATTAGAAACGGTTGTTTTTGTTGTTATTAAACAAGCGCCCTCTTGCGGTTTATGTGTTTGTTGTTGGTTTTATTTAAGAAGTTACCTTTGGCTGATGTGAAAATCAAGAGAAGTGCATAATTTGGTTGGACATATTATTAGAAACAATTAGTTGTGTTCAAGTCAGTACCAAATTTCTGAACCTTGAATTAATTTTACTGGTAAATTATTAATCAGACAAAAACCCCAGTTGTGGAGAAGCTAATTTACTGGGTTTCAGATACTCTTGAAATGAGAACACCACAAAGCTGTGACCCAGTAACCCGAAAAGCGATTGTCGAAATTTTTAAGTTCAAAATGTCGTACCGAGCTATTGCCACCCACTTTGGTTGCTCAGTTAAGAAAGTTTATGATGCTATTAAACACTTCACCACTTTTAAATCGACAGAAAACGTGCCAACAAAAAAAATGACCTTGTAAAACAACGGAAAGAACGGATGCACAAATTTCTTGAATGGCTATATTAGACCCCAAATTTTGGATCAAACTGATACTATGATGTCCACTCTTACTGTAAGGAGACGTTTGCTTGAATCTGCGTTCCGCGACTTCAATACGACTTAAATCAATTAATTATCTATATCTTTTTAAAAAATATTGTTAAAGAAATAGGGGTTTCATGTATATATAAAGTTTTGTTAGTAGAGTATTGTAGTATACATAACTCAATTTTTTCTTAAATCGATTTAGGCGGTTAGCGATTGTGACCACAGATATAAGGCTTGCCAAACTCTTACTAATTGGCTTAGAAGTCACTAATGAGTCTTCCTAGCAGAATACGAAACTAGTATAACTTGCTTTAACCCATTTTTCCTTTTTATTTATGTTTTTAAGTGTATTTTTTTTTTTTTTTTTTTTGGTGTTGACACACACACATTATATCGAACAGTAAGCTCAATAAAAAACTATTTTCTGTTCAAACCCACCACAAACATATTAATTCTATTTAAATCCCCTTAATATTTATGTATATATGGTTATATTTTTTCAGCTCGATTAAATTGTTTTAATTTGTATTGAAATTAAATGAAAAAAGTTGTTCAGTGAACATGACAGCAACTTATATCCATAAAAAAAACAAACAGCAACCAGCTCAATTTTCTATTCAAACAACGCACACAACGCATCGGCACATTATAAACAAAAAAAACTTATGAGCAACAATTCAACAATATGCAGGACAAAACAAGAACAATACCTTCAACTTCTAAAAATTGCAGGGAAAGTGTAGAACCCATCCCAGAGCAATATGTAAAACATTTGCCTAAACAACACAGAAGCAGTGGCGATGAGAATGGAGATAGCAATGTTGGTATAAAAACAGCTCTTGTTCTTAAATTTGAAAACAGTTCTTGTGAGAAAAATACAATTCGTAGTGACTGCAAGCAATTGAACACAAAAATGGAAAGTTTTGAACAAAGTACGGGGGCATCTCTGGAAGATAAAATGCAAACAAAAGAAACTGTTTTCTGTTCAAACTTTGAGGATGAATTAAATCAAATTAGCATTAACAATCAAAATTACAACAAGAAACAGCAACCTAACCAAGACATTAGAAAATATAAAGAAAATCAAACTGAGGCTAAAGCTATACAATCGCGAACATCACCAAGTCAAAATGATGATATAACTAAAAATCTAGACAGTATAAGAACAAAAGGTAAATATACAATAAGAATTTGACAAATTTTTAGTTTATTTTTAGATTGCTTTCTTATGATTATTTGGCTTTAGGTGACCAAAATAATATTTACAAAATTAATGCTTCTTCACTTGCTTCGCATCCGCCTAATAATCGCATCACATCCGCATGTTCCATTATACTAACTAGTAGCCAAGTTCAGTGTGAAACTAATGAACCAAACTGCCACCAACCTTCCTCTCCGTCATCCATAACATTATCGTATGCACCCTGCACTAATGAATTAAATGAAGTGTCTGTAAACAGACACCCGCCCATTATGAAAGCTTTATCACTTGACATTGATGACAATTCCAGTACAACACATTTATACTACAATACAATTTTTCAAGTACCAAAAATAAATTTACGTCCTACTTTAGATCAAAATCCTGAACAACAGTTTACTGAAGAATCTGCCTTGACTGAATTATTATCAAATGTTAATATCGTAGATAAAGGATCTGTATTGGAAAAACTAAAAGGCCCGGGAAGTGCTGACATTTTACATGCAAGCGACGCTAGTAAAGATTGTAACAAAACAACGTCTTTTGGTCGCAATAGCTCATGTATACCAGAAGGTTGTCTTGCCACAAGTTTAGGTGATTGCTCAGTGAATATAAACGAAAAAAATAAGTCATGCTCACATCCGACAAAGCTTCAACCGCTTGAGTCCAGACCAATATACCCTAACGTACCATATAGTCCATATGCTAGTCCATACGGAAGTCCTCATTGCAATAGGCGACGTACGCCGTTACGGGAATCTAGACGTATTTCTATTGAACAATCTGGCAGTTTTTTACAACTTAATCAATACAAACTCATGGACCAAATTGGGCAGGTAAGTTACCAATTATTTGAATTTCTTTACTTAATACTGAATGGATCTGATCATTTTTTTAAATATGCCAAACCAACTCTAGTCCAGTGTCTGTAGTGGTTTTCTAACGAATACAAATAATGAAATGCCTAACGATTTTTTTGCGCCGTTTGTTTTTTTTTTATTGCCCAAAATAATTGATTATAAGATATATATATTAAAAATTCCGCAGAACTTCAAACTTTGATGTCCATATTTAGGTAGTAGGGGCAAATAAGGATAGTACCCGGCCTTTTTTTTTGTCCAAATTTATTTTTAGATGATTAAAACTTTTTTCTTATTACACGGTCCGACAAAGGTTTGTACATATGAGAAATTTCAATATAATCTGAAAACAGACACTAAAAAAAATATACGTGTCTCGTGGTTTTTCTCCAGCACGTTAGATTTTTTTTTAATCGATGCAACACCCTCACCATGTGAAAGAAAATTAAATTCATCATATCGTAAGATTCAATGAAAAAGTGGACTGTGCCCCGCCTTCAATATGAGAAAAAATTAAATATTTTATATCTCAGCAACTGGTTGACGCAGTTGGATAAAATTTGGTACATATGTTGCTTATAGTTTGTGTAAGGTTTTAAGTTTTGTTAGGTTTGGGAAAAGTGGGTAATGCCACGCCTTCCCATATAAAAGAAGAATTAAATTCATTATATTTCATAAACTATTTGACGCTTATATATGAAACTTGGTACGTATATAGAAAAGAGATTCAAAAGTAGAATTTAATGAAAAAAAGGCGGTGTCACGCCTCCAAAATGACATGGTTAAAATACTAAGAGTGAAATCATTAGTGATAAGGGCCCTACACACCATCCTTCATGCTGTTCATCATGCTTGACAAACCTCGATAGGGCCGTATACACCATCCTTCATGCTGTCCATCGTGCTTGACAAACCTCAATGTTTTAAACTCTAGAAACAGCCGCTTGACACTCATGTTGGATGGATTTCAAAATATTTTGATTTCTCCGCTGGCTTGTCCATCTGTACAACAACAACAACAAATTTTTCATTTCAAATAAGATTTCACAGAGTGAACATCGATGGGTTACGTGAATAATAAAAAGTTTTGGCAAGATTTAGGTTTTTTTAGGGAAACATTCTCGTTTTAGGGAGTTGAAAACATTTTTTTTTATTATTACACCTTCGAAAAATAAAAAGCTAAGAAGGGAAGTGAGTAATGTGTACACCTCAAAATTTTTCTGCAAATGTTTGATGTTTGACAAGCATGCTGTGTGATGTGAACGCAAAGCGAAATTTACAGTTATTCGGTTTGTCAAACCATGTTGGACAGCATGAAGGATGGTGTGAACTCCCCATAGTCAGTTTTTTTTTCAGAAGAAAAAAAAAATCTCACAATGCTTTTTCTACATTAAAACTGACAAAAATTGGCGATAATTGTAATACTCTTTGGAAAATGAGTGAAATGGTTTCACCTTAAGTAATCTAACCTTGCTTTCAAATACATCAGAAGTCACACCACCACATCAAAGTTTTGTATGTAAGCTCTACATTTGGACACCACACGAATTTTGCGAAAAAATTGATTGGATTTTCTTCGATCTGGAGCAATGACGTAGTGAGAAAGAGTACGATGATCCATCAGAATACATTTTTTTTAATCAATCTTCAACCCGACGCACAGTTGTACATAGCTGTTGTGTTTTACTCAAATCACTCTAGAGATCATAAAAATAAAGATTTGAAGATAAGACATATTGGACATCTACAGCAAACATCGTATTTTTTCTATTAAGGTTCTGAGCTCGACATTATAGATCATTGGATTTTTTTCTTGATACAGACTTCGTTTACTTTGATAGGGCTGTGTAAATGTTAAATCAAAACTGGTGGAGTATTTAATAACAACTATAGCAACTAGCGTAACTTGATCTTTTAAGGACACTTGATTCTTCAGCAATTCCTCTGGATAACCTACAATATAATTAGGATTATATTACGCAGTGCATCTTAAAATTTTTCTTAAGCAGATTGAGGTGCACACTTAAATAGCATCGTTTATTAAAAAGTGGTTGACTCCCAATATAACGGGCGCAACTCACTTAAGATTTATATATTTCAAAAATCTAATGGTTGCTAGAGAAAAAGAGAAGAACTTCAACTCTGCCATTTTAGCTAAAGCAATTTAATTTTAATGTTTTTTTCTTAATTAATTTTTTAAAATTTCACATTAAAGGGTTCATATGGGCTTGTGAAACTCGCATATTCGGAGGAAGACTCAACGCATTACGCTATGAAAATTCTTTCCAAAAGACGTCTGCTTCGCAAAGCTGGACTTATTACACGTGGACCTAGAAAAACTACATCGCCTTTAGATCGTGTTTACCGAGAAATTGCAGTGCTAAAAAAATTGGATCATCCAAATGTTGTCAAGCTCGTTGAAGTTCTTGATGATCCATTGGAAGACTCCTTGTACTTGGTCTTTGAGTTAGTACAGCAAGGTGAAGTCTTAAGCATTCCAACTGACAAGCCACTAAGCGAAGAACGTGCTTGGAGTGTCTTCCGAGATTCTCTACAAGGATTGGAATATCGTAAGTTCCTTTTGATTATTTTTTTTGCATTGTAATTGTGCATCAACCAAAATACACACATTACGCCTTTGTCATACTCGTGTAAATAATATATTAGGAACATATCTTGAAAATTATGTATCGATAAATCTTTGAATAACTGCACACTTGGTTTTTGGTACCTTTTTAAACATTTTTTGAAACGAAATATTTCAAAAACTATAGAGGATAGAATAAAAAACATTTAATATATTTTGTTCAGAAATAATTTAGTTTTTAAAAAAAAAGTTAAACAAATTTATTTTCATTTTTTATTTGAAAAAAAGTTTTTCAAAATATTTTCGAGCTATTTTATGTTATTCTTAAATTGTTCCTTAGAATGTATCTTCTTTCATATCGAAATTCCCGCCATAATTTTGGAAATTATGCATTTTATACTGATGGCGCGCACCTTGTTTCTCAAAATATCTTCGACACAAAACTTTTTTTTTATTGTTTTAATGTTATTCTTCAATTAATCCTAAGAATGTATCTGCTTACAAATCGAAATTCTCGACAAAACTTTGAAAAACATCAAACAATTCATACAATTAGACGCTTCGATGAAAAATTCATATTTTTCAAAGGATTGATTGAAGAATAACATCAAAAATCAACAAAAAAAAGCAAGATGTTGTTTTAAAAATATTTTGAAAAACAAAAATTATGTTTCAACAAATTGACTTAGAGTTTTTTATTTTTTATCAAAAAATTAAAACATTCTTTAACAAAAAAGTCCTAGGTTTTTTATTCTATTCCTCATTTCGTTTCAAAATCTGTATGTTCAAAATGTTAAAAAAAAGAACATAGTGTGCAGTTATTTAAAGAATGACCGATTTACAGGTGGTTAGTTTCGTAGCAGCCATACTCTAGGATTCAATTCCCTGGTTCATTGTGAGTAAAAAAATTTGTGGGGGGAACTTACCTTCAACACCCTCTGAGTCACAGAGTGTTTAACAACTATCCCTTAGAGTTGGACTTACAAAAAAATACCCATAATTTTCTAAGTAATAGAGCTAGAGGAATAAAATGAGTTATTTTCATTAGACACTCTGTAACTCATAATGGATTCAAGGTAGACCCCCTCCGATACAATTTATTACTCACAATGGACCATAGAATCCTATCCTAGAGTTTAGCTGCTCAAAACCGAATCACACTGTATATTGATGATGTTTACTTCGAAAGTTTAAATTATATCGGTATCTCGAATCGAAAAATGTAATGAGGACAACACTGTAGAGGAGGTAAAAAACATATCGATTACATGCACAAAAGTTTTATCTTTTTATCTTATAAGAGTTTGAAAAATATTCTTTTCGAGTAAATGAGCCAAAATCGTTTGTTGACATCTTTAAACAGCCACCACAGAAAACTTCCACCATATACAGAGGAAACTTCTTTAGTTTTATTTCCTAGCATCAACTCAAATATTTGCACTGATCCTAGGAAAAATTTTGCCGACATAAATTCTTTTATTCATTGAACTACCAACATTTATTGGCATTTTTTTCGCATTTAGACATTGTCATTTCAAAGTTATTTTGGTGTTAATATGCAGTCTATACATTATTGGCAAGAATATCCCAGAAACTCGAATAATACTAGAATTCGGAAGACAAATTTAAAGTCTACGTTAATCATGGGCATAACTAGTCTGATTTCCGATTCTAGCCCTCGATCAATGTTAGTAGGCATGAAAGCTCAGGTACATAATGCACGTTTAAATTTTACATTAAAGAAAAACTCCAAAGGCAAAAAAAAAGTGCTATCTGGACAAATTTAAATTGATTTAAAAGCTTAAAGTTGTACTATTCGCTAAATAGTGTTCGCGCCGATAAGTGCGTACTTGCGATGTAGCAAAAGATTGAAAATTATATATTTTGGGGCGCTTGTCCTATAATTAAAAAAAAACAACAAAATTATTTTTAGGAACTACCCTAATGTGTAATTCAATCATTGTCGTACAAAGAACTTAACCTTTTTTTAATGGAAACCTATTGGAGTGGATCTTTAATGCCGTACATCTTTAAGGGATGAACTTATACCATATATGTATACTTAACATGTTAATTTAAACATAAAACGCTCTCTAAATATAAAAAAATAAGTCTATATTATACCCCAACAACGTAAGCCAACGGTCAGAAGCATATTAATAGAAAATTTCCACCTCGTTGAGGCTAAAGTCGAAAGCAAATAGATTGTTGACTGTTTTCACTCATGTGCAGCGTAATTTGGTTCAACGTACTGGAAAATAAAAATACAAGCATATTTGAAATATGAAATGTTATAATAAATACCTATGTACCTCTGTTTTGGAACTTCAAACCGAAATAAACATTTTCAAGTACTAACACGAATTAAATTGATAAGAGCATTAAATACGTTTATATAGATGTCTTTAATTGTAAGTGATAATTAAAATTTGGTTATTACTTACGAGATAATGTCGTATATTAATCGACTGTTATTTAGACATTCTTATACTCTACATTCAGTACGTATATGTATATTCATTTTATCATTTCATTTGTAACGCATAGTGGCGTGGCAGGCATAGAAAAATCACGTACTGGAAATCCATAAGATACGATTTGATAAAATTCAGTCACAGGCACATTTTCAATCATAACTCGTAGGATTGGAAACGACTGAAATTGGTTCACGTATAAGCCTACATCCACGTATTATCTAAATCGCTACTAAAATCGAAGACTTGGTAGAACAGGAGACGGTGAGAAAAAACTTACGTTATCGAGTTTCGGGCTTTGTTTATTTGTTAAATAGAACTTTTTCGGTCGGTCGGTCGATTTCTTTTCCATTTCTTCATTCCGACCGAATTTATTGCATAGCGAAGATTGATTTCTTTAAATGTATCGCTTTCACGGTTGAAAATATTAGTATGGAACTATAATTTTTAATTATTCATATAAATCCATTATTAAATCGTATAGATTCTATGCGTTGCAATCTTATAAAATTTTATATGAATATTTTCTTTTATACTGAAATGTATAGAATGAGTTTATTGGTTGACATATAAATTCTATTTCACAATAAAAACTTATATTCAATTTTTTTAGATAATGAAAAAATGTATATTTGTGTCGGTTGTTAGTACGTTTGCATGGGACGCAGCACGCATGGGTTCAAGTTCTGGATCAGATTACTTATTTCATTTTACTTACAAATTTTAAGTATAAAATAATGTGGCAGCCCATTATAAAATCGGTCCACTAGTTTAGCAATAAAAACGTGTTTTCCAGTTAGGTGCGTGGCAGCGCCCACCAAAAACAAATATCTTTAGTCAGAAATGTTAGCTATTTGGGCGGTAACATATACACAAATTCCAAAACTAATATATTTTGCCTAGTTATATTCAAAAATATATTCGAATTATATATTTTGCATATAAACAAAATATTCGAAAAGCGGCAGAATCAATGAATTTCCCATACATTAAAAATTTATATCAAGCATATGTTTCTGAATATAATCTGTCACATTTTATTCGTATATTTTCAACTATACTCTTTTCCGTACAAATATATGTATACCGTTTGCGACTAAAAAGTCTTAACAATTAAAAAAAAAAAATTAAATAAAAAATATTGGTAATCTATTTTCATCAAAATTTTAGTGCACTACCAGCGAGTTATTCATGCTGACATAAAGCCGGGAAATCTATTGCTTACTGAGTGCGGACGTGTTAAAATAGCGGACCTTGGTGTGTGCAATGAATTTCTTGGTGAAGATGCAACAATGAATAATGGATCCACGGCTGGAACACCAGCATTTAGAGCGCCGGAGACATTAATTCCAGGGCAGGTGAGAATAATTGTATATGCGTGAGTTGTATTTGATGGTTTTTCAAAGATGATATCTTCTTTCATCTTGTACTGCATTCCTGTACTAGCCAACGAAAGAAATTATAAAGTTGAATGCAAATCAAATGTTTTCTTACTTTGGAATAAATTTTGTATTCAAACCTTGAACGTCCACAAGCATACCTAGGCTAGAAAAAATGCAATCTAAAATGTTAGCATAACGTTATGTTGAGCCTAAGTATTGAAATTTAACAGGACATTTTTCTGCATAATTTTAAAAAATATGTCGAAAAGCTATGAATAAAAATTTAAAGTCTTGAATATATATATATATTTACTATGTATAAATATTTTAACAAGTTATTTTTTTAGCACTTATACAGTGGCAAAGCAGTCGATATTTGGGCTCTTGGAGCAACACTTTATTCGCTTGTTTTTGGAAACGTCCCTTTCGTTGCAACTTCGATTCCAGTCCTGTATGAAAAAATAAAAAATGAAGCCCTTGTTTTCCATGAATCTCCAAAAATTAGTGATGAACTACGAGATTGCATAAAACGCATGTTGGCTAAAGAACCGACCGAGAGAATAACGTTACCGCAACTAAAGGTAAAGCAGTACAATTTTTTATTAAAAAAGTTAAAAATGCCCATAAAATAAAATATACGTTAAAAATAAATTTTGAATGCATAAACACGTTTTCATTAAGTAATACATATACTTAACTATAATAGCTAGGGATAAAAATTAACTTTGATTAAAACGTAAGAAAAAAGAATTTGCTTATAATTCCAGACTACATATTGCATATTGGTAAGTGCATCTCAAGTAGCCAGATGGTTTTATTCAAATTCCACGATTAAGAATTTTTCCGTATTTAAGATTTTTCCAAAATCTATGCTTCTAGGTTATCTGAATCTAGTATTTGAAATTCTATCTTCTATCCCCTAAGCTTATTTAATAAGATACTGTCTTTTGTGTGAATTCTAATTCTATTCTAACTCTTATTTATCTGTATCAATTTAAATAAAAAAATAAGGAGTAAAATATTTATGCTGTACCTATAGTTATAAATTTGTTCTTCTATTTATACTTCTACTTTTAGCATAAACCAACAACTAATACTAACTGATTAAATCTTGAGAGATGTGGTATCACTATGAACCATAGTGTCTATGTGGGGCTTCCAATCCACCACTATAACCTACCTCTACTTATACTACTATTATTGTGCTTATGCACGTTTTATATTTACTAAAATATGTCTCCACTTTATATACTGATAATAAAATGACACAAACTACATATAATTATAGTTATGATAGATTCAGGAACTATTTCCTGCATGACTGCAGGTTTTATTTCTATTTGGATGTTGTTTATTACTGTTCCTTGGGTCTGAGACTTACTTTCAGTTTTACCCATTTCTCGGCTACTTAAACTTTCCTTTTACATCATCTATTGCTTTCTACAAATGTATGGCGATGTCCTAAAATAGTAGACTCCTCTCGCCGCTTACAATGCTCAACAGATCTGCACCCCGGTTTTTTTTTTTGTTTTCTTTGTAAGGGATTGTGGTAAACTGACGTTCGATTGTGTTCTTTTATTATTAGGGGTGGTGTTCGTTTATAGTAGTTAGTTCGTACACTGATGTTGGTCCCTGTGGTGTTAATGTATGCACGAATTCGTCCATCAAATCTTTTATTATTATCTGGATCTTAATTGGCTTAAGCTGGCTACAGAACCGACTTACCGGATAGGAAAAAATCTAGTATATTGGTAGTTTTTGTGCCAATACTAGCCGATTGTGGTTCGATAATTTTAAGATTGTCATGTGGTGAGTGAAGTGACTTTTAGTGCAGTTAAGCGCATTGCGTGACACAAACAATGTGAAATATTTGGGTTGTAGGTAGTTGTATAAAACAAAACCTTTGTTAAAAAAAAGAGTCGAGAAAAAGTTTTTGCAACATTTCGATGAAAATTCAGAATAACCATTTTTTTTTACTGGCAGTATCACAAGAAAATTCACGACCATTATGCATCGGGTGAAAATACAGTTTCACTGATGAACATCCTTCTACTAATCTCGTAGTTGAGGACTGGTAAACTCGACTATACCAAATTTTTCAACCTTTCAAAATCTATATATGGGTCATTCTTTTACATACCGGATGGATTTAAAAAAAAAAACGACA
This sequence comes from Meiosimyza platycephala, assembly GCA_963662105.1. Lineage (NCBI taxonomy): Eukaryota > Metazoa > Arthropoda > Insecta > Diptera > Lauxaniidae > Meiosimyza > Meiosimyza platycephala. The sequence goes on along the minus strand of OY759209.1, from coordinate 100,625,209 downwards.
ACTACAAATGCGGTGAACATTTTTTTTCTGCTTCTTTCAACAAAAGATTTTACTGAAAAATGTTTTTTTCTGAATTTTGTCTTATCCTCTCATGCTTGAAGTCTACTAGTCGGATGAATGTCGGTTCCTTTTTATTCAATAGTTTATAAAGTTAGCTTTCGAAGTGACGATAATAGACTTCAAGTATGAGAAGATTTGAAAAAATTGCGACGGATTTTAAAATGTGTATGACCTCTGGAAAACCCTAAGTTGCTCGTCAGCGCGCAAAAAGTATTGGATTAATGAAGTTGAAGTTTTATGCGCGTTCCACTGGCAGTTTCTCAACTTCAGATTTAGTAACTATGAGATTTGCGCAAAAAATTTGTATTTGCGAATAGTATTGACAATCGAACTGCATTATGCAGAGGGAATTACTGTCGCTGAGTAAACGCACCTTTAGATGGAGTAAAATGGACTCGAAACTCCTCCGCTTTGCTATTGTCTCTATGATAAAAATTCAATATCTTAAAAATCGGAGGTTATACGGTCAAAATAATTTGTATTTAGGAACCTATTTGCAGGGTTGCAGTTCAAGCCAGACCAAATCTTTTCGTTTTATAACGTCAATTCAATAAAACTCTATAAATCTGGTGCTAAAGATGTTATAGCCCTTAAAATTTATATTTTGAATCTTTTTTTACAAATTAATCGATACCGTGTTTCACTCAATTTAAAAACTTCAATTTGGCAGGCGGCAAAAACTAGAGTTACATAAGTGAGGGAAACCTTATGCAAGCCGTCTGTCAATTTATGACACTTAAAACCACATAATCTCTAGTAAAATCATGTTAGAGCTATATATATTTGATAAATGATACTATCGTGATTTTACTTAGAGGAGGTGATGTTGGAGTTTTTATTAAAAATTTTGTTATTTTTGTTTAAGACTTAACTTGGAGGAACTTGTACGTAAGGCTAAAATATTGCGTATACATATTTTTTATATTTGAAACACATGTTTCTAACATCATAAGGGTAAATACTGAAGGAATATATTCTGAATAAATGATATTTTCGACCCACTACAATTTTACTGTCAATGATTGTAAGTAAAATATATGAACAAAATCAGAATTTCGTACCAGAAAAGTCAAATAAATCATTTACCTTTAGTTTTATAATCGAAATTCTTCTGATTTTCCAGAATACATAATCGTTATATCCGACCTTTCGTAAGTTATCATTCAACATTCTTTTAAATAAAATGTATCTATAGATAAAAAAAAACTTATGCAGAATAGGGTTTACATGCGTATGTATCCCTTGTACTGAGTTTGTATTGATTTTTGCTCTTATAAATTTTCCAGGAACATCCATGGGTAACAGCAGGTGGAGTCAACCCACTTCCAACAGAAGATGAAAATTGCTGTTTAATTCAAATAAGTGAGGAAGACATTAACTCGGTAGTGAAAAGCATTCCAAAGTTGGACACTTTAATTCTGATTAAAACTATGCTAAAAAATCATTCATTTGGAAATCCTTTCTTAAGAAGTGTTTCTGGAAGAGCTCCACAACGTGGTGGTTCACGTATTGAAAGATTCACACGTGCTGGCCGATCAAATTCTGCGCCTGGTGCCTATCATCTAGCTATTGACAGGTAAGGTTTTTTTTCGAAATATATTTGCAATGTCCGCAGTAGGGGAATGTGGAAAGTGTGCTTACTGAAGAAAGTACTTGCCTTACAAGAAACGTAGTAAAGTGCAGAAATGGGCATAGCTATAACTTTGTTACTGCTACATTGGTTATTTTTGTAACATTTTTTTATTGTTCGTTACTTGTTACCAAAATAACAACTAACGAAGTGTTGCTTAATGGCAAGGTTTGACAAGTTTTTCAAGATTTTCCCACACAAAAATATTATATTTTTTAATATAAACGACTAAAAAAATTCAAAGTTTTCTCCACACAAAAATTTAATTTTTAACGATTATATTAATTATTTTAAAAATTCCTGACCAAAAAGAAAAAAAAATTCCTGAAATCTGTTCCGAAAAAAATTTTTACTTTTTACCATTTCAAGAAAAAACTATTTTATTTTGGGTAGGCCAAATATAATTTAAAAAAAGTTTGTCCTTTGATACTATGTAAAATGATGTTGCTGGGTAAGAATACGTGAAATCGACCGCCCTAAAATGTTTTTCAAAGCTATTTACATAAATCAGTTGCTGTAAGCGGTAGATATTAGTGTACGGAAAGACTTGAAAAATTTTTTTTTTGCAATAATTATTGCCAAATGAGGTTTTCATTAACTTTTTTGTACAAAATGCTATACGTTTTGAACAACTAGACTGATTTTACAACTTATGTATTAATAAAAAAATTTGTAAAAATATTACATTTTTATTGTTAATTAGCAATTTCTTTATTAACAATTGAATTTTAATGATATGCTCCTCCTCAAAAAATTACAGAGATGCATTGAACCCTTCCAAATTTGATATTAATTAATAATGATATAATTAATTCCAGACATAGGACTTCAAAATTGAAATTTGTTTAAAAAAAACGAAAAATAAAGTTTTTTAAAATATTTTCGATCAGAACAGTAATATCACTAATACTATTGGCACGTTTCATACCTTAAAATTTTTGTCAGACAGTCTACAGTACAGAAAAATTTAAAATTGATTGGCTGACAATTAAAGTTCATAAAATTAAAAATGATGTGGGATGGTAAAAGTAACATTTACGGGCAAACGACCAGAGTTAAAAATGCAGACACATGCACAATTGAAATGCTTATTTTTATATCTGTTTTGTTTCCTGGTTACATTAAAAGATTGAAGTTGTATAGATAGTCGATAAAAGCATGCTATGGAAAGTAGAGTTTCATTAAAAATACTAGAGACCTTTACATTATAGCGGACGAAAAATCGCAAAGGCCCTGAATATTTCGACCGTCATCATTTATTTTCAAGTTTTTTTTTTTAATAGTGATTTTAAGAATTTACGGGCCACTTCGAAGAACTGCGGGCCCGGGGGAAATCCACCCGTTACCCCACCCCCCTTGTCGACGGCCCTGGGTATGCACGTAATAAGTGTACAATATTATTTACACTCTTGTGTAACTTTTAACATTGTTGCTTAACTTTTTAAACCGATTAAAAAAAAATTTAAAAACTGCACTCTGCGCTCACACTTTATCAATTTGTTATTAATAATTTTTATAATGAAAATGTCAATTGAATTTCGTTATAAATTATTTTTCCACGATTCACAAAATTTTCTGGCAAAAGCAAAAGTGGAAAGGCTACAAAATTGAACGCAGCGTAAATGTAGAGAATGATTCGTACATTTTTTTTTGCTATTTCACCCGCTTTTGATTCAGATATGGATTACTTCTCTTACTATACCACTTGCAAATAAAGGAGGTGCCAAATCCATCTAATTTTATTTAATTTTATAGTTTATTATAACCGACATCTCTGCACCAAATTTTGTTAGGTTTGTTCCAATAGTACACTAAATATAGCATTGAATGTTTTTGTTTGTGTGGGAGGTTCCACGCCCACTGATGCAATACCGTCATACTCCATTTAATTTCAAAGCTTATATTAACTGACATTTCTGCACCAAATTTTATTAAGATTGCTCCCATAGTACACTAAATATAACAAACGATTTTTGGTTGCATAAAATTTTAAAAACTTTAGCTTTAGAAAACTAAATTTTATATAAATTTTCTCTCTTTTTTAGGCAACTCTCGGGTGATTGTATACTTCCTTCTCTATCGGAAAATGGATCTAGCCCCTGTAATGAATATGCTGAAGAAACATAAAATCTTATTACTCCTATATTACTATAATATACTAGCAACAATCGCACTTTAACATTGTTGTGAAATTTAGCTTTTTATCTATTAATAGTTTATTTTTTTATAAATTTTTCAAAAATAATTCAAATCTGTGAGTTAGTTACTAGTAAAATACTTAAATTAATAATACATTTTATGCACAAAATAGCACACAACGTATATAGCTTGATATTAAAATAAAACAAAGTTTTTAGCAAAAAACTACAGTATCCTATGAGCATAAAAATTATTACTATTTATTAAGATCTTATACCATTAAGATACCTAATTGAAATTTAAAAAAAAAAATATGTTATTATATGCATTCGCAAAAATAAAAATATTACCAAAAATTGCACTTTATTCATAGATTTAACGCAAATTCAAAATCCATGCAAATCACAATTGCTAAATTCCTTATATACATATATTCTAATCTTGTCAACCTATAGTCATTTTTAAATAATGCGAGAAATAAATTTAAGTAAATCTGAAATTGTAGGTACTAAGTACCCACAAAAATATTGTAAAAATTGTAGGTTATCATTTACACATCCATACAAATGTGTACACTGTACACATGTACAACATACTCCACTAATTAAAAAATTTTAATTTTACTGGAAATACTTTCGGACTAAGGCTTTAAAATATTTGTCTACTGTATCAAATTAAATGCTTCACATTTATCTTTTATACGTTTCCAGAATATTTATTTGAACCTATACCCTTGGATCTTCGTAGATCCGTTAGTCTGCGGATTAGGTCAAAAACACAATGCGTAGGGTTTCGGCAGCTACAGTTGTGACACCTGCATTTACATATATCATTCGAACCGAGCCGAGACTTTTTCTTTGCAGGATCAAGTTATCAACTTCAGGATGAACTTAAAAGCAGGGGCAAGAGTTTTTCTGATTGAGGCCAAAAAATTGTTATGATGTACCCAACTCCACTGTTTTGGGATATACCATAGTTGTGTTTAGTGGAAGGTACGATATGTATGCTAAGCGACACTGCTTAATGGAGGAAGTATTCCTATTTGGCAACATTTGTTGTAAGGGAAAATGACGTAGCACAGTTTATTAAGCTTTATATGTTTTCCATCTTTCTAGCCATAGCTAGAGAAAGAGTTTCTCTTGCATTTTTGTATTTATTGTAGGTTGAAAATACTGTCAGCAGTTCATTTAATTGTCAGTTTCTCTAAAAATTTGGCTTGTTGAAATGAAATCAAATCGTGAAACTTTTTTTTTTTTTTTGAATGAGAGGTGCCTCACCTTTTTATCCTTTTACTCTCGAACCCCTACTCCACTAACCTCCGCTAAAGATCCACGAATGTACGAGATCCATAGATGGATGATCTAACAAACATTCTAGAAATTTATAAATGTCAAACGGAAATGCATACATATATACGAGTTGCATTTGGTTTTATATAGTAGATATTATATTTCAAATGCATCCCTTTGTTAATAGTTTTCTTTGTATAACTCCTTTCTTTTTTTTATGAAATTTGATAAACCGCCGCCCGTCTATGAACAAATCATGGAATCTGTGTATTACGATGGTTTGAGAAAAGACGTCATAGCTAGCCTAGTGTATGTATTTAAAAAAAAAACATTTTTCAAGTATGCCAAATACTAATGCAAAAAAAGTCGTGACTATCGACAGAAAAAGACGAATAACATAAAAAAGTAAAAAAAGCGTCAGAAAAAAATCAACGGAACGTGTACGTGAGTTTCGTGCACTACAAAAGGCGTTATTAAATGCGTCCACTGTACAAAATAGTGAAAACGATCATCGTAAGTACTTGAATATTTTCTAATCAACAAATTTCGTCCTTAATCCTTACTGCTCATTGATCACATGCATAATCTCCATACATCAAGTGGATGTATTAAATGTGCAAGGTGATGTCTAAATACAACGGTTGCAAATATCAAAAGATACCTTCATCTCTACCACCAGCTTTGGTAGTTAATCAGTGCATTGCTTGAAATAGAATTTTTAACCGAAAATGATTAAAGTTTTTATCCTTTTCACCATAGTTTATGAGATATTTCATTTCAAAAAAAGTTAAAAAAAACGAAAATTAAGGAAAATTGAATTGAAGAAATCAAAATTTATTGCATGTGCTGGAAATTTTAAAAAATCTAAGAAATTTTGGAAAAATTCTGGAAGGAAAATAATAGTTAGCACCTGTGACGCACTAAGTGACTGTCATATATCACATAACGTCCTTAGGGGGTGAGGGGTTCGGGATATGTGACAGTTTGTGGTTGGTTCGGGCTTGTGTCACAGGTTGGAACAAAAAGAAGGATAAAAAAGTAGGAATTTTCATCCGGATTGCATACGGATGTCTCTATTAGAAAGTCCGCACCGGATTGGGCATTCGGATCAGGCCCGGATAAGTTTGGTAGCGCATGGAGTCAGGCTAACTGGACCGGGCAAATCTGAAATGATACCGATCAGTAAACCTGAGAACCTTAATTTGGCTAAGCTGATCAGAGTTGTTTAAGTTTTTATAGGGCTTTCCATAAAGGGATTAATGAGGCTAGCCATATCTGGCCCATACCAGAATGGTCCAGGTCCGTTAATGATTTGGCAAAACTGATCAGAAGTGGAAGTAATTTTATAAGGCTTTGCCTAATAGAGCCGCGGTATGGCTAGTCTTTTTCATACCTGATCCGGAATTCCTTAATATGTGTATCTTTTAGATCCTGATAAGATTCACACATGGCTTCCCGTAATAGGGTCCGCCATTCCGAGCCTGATCCGTAGCTGTCTATGGTAGGCCTTGCCTGAAAGGAATTTTTACTCGAACAGCTAATAGGTATAAGCATGTTTCAAATATTTTAAAACTCGATTCAAGAAAATTGGTTTTGATATCTTGAACTCCAATTATTAAAATCTGATTACTTTTCAGATTTCAGTGTTTCTAGAATTTTTAATTATTCAATTGTGGTAAAGGAAACATTTTTTGTATGTACAGTATGCACAAGGGCTTGATACAGAGTAAATATTATTATTATTTTTTATTCAAAATATAAAGTGTCTATTGTATGTGTCACACAGTGCGCTGAATCGTTTTATATAACTTAAAATTTCCAATGCTTAAAGTTGCATCACATTTTTAACAAATTACAACTACAATATAATTTTAAAAAAATTTTTTAGTTAGTCGCAACTAAGATTATAAAATGAATTTAAGCTTAAATAAAATAAATATTTTTTGGGACCAGGTGAACTTTTAATCATTAAGATATTATATTATGTATTCTTCTTCCAGTAAATTTATTCTATCAAAAAAATTTTAAATATAACTTATATTTGCTTAAATGCTAAATAAATAAATATAATTGACGGCATTCATGTAAACGAATAATGAATTATCAAATTTCATATGAATAAAATGCTTACGCGATCTGTACTATTGTATGCGTTTGCATGAATACCCCAAATATATTACTTAAAATATAATGCTAAAGGTATGAAAAATGTATCTTGAAGTTTTTTAAATGCTGGTGCTCGGCAAAAAGATGTAAATATTCACTGATAATATCTTCTCTGGTTGCTTAGATGGCAGTAAAATTAATTAGAAATCAAACTAATTGGAATGTTATTTTGCTTAATGTTATTATCTTATATGTAAATATTTACATCTTGCTGCAAGACAACCAATATGGCCGTATAAATATATTCATAAATACAACGAATAAATTAAAAAATAAAACAGAATTCATTTTAATAACATTCTTAGCATCTTTGTTTGTCGTATTTTTTGTGTCCCTCGCTGAGCAAGGACCTCCATAAAATTTTTTCAACGTAAACGATCAATAGCGACTTCTAGGTGTGCCTTCAATTCACACCAATATTTCCCCGATAAGCATATTTCCTCTTCTAGCGATAATTTTGGAAGTTCGCGCTTTCTGCTACCATGAGGATTCCATTTCAATGTTTGCCTGCATACTTCAGTTGGAATACTCTGCAGGTGGTGTACAAAATTCTGATATTCATAATTCATGTGGTTCAAAATTCAGTAATGAAAAAATGTCAGATAATTCTGCACTTGAACAAATCGAAATTCAGATATTCTAAAATGCAAATAATTCATGTGGTGAAAAATTCACACATTCAAAGTTCTTAGCATTTTTTTTTTACTAAAAATAAAAAAGTACAAAAATGAAATTCAAATCTCGCAATTGAATGAAAAAAAAAACAAGTGGAGTGAGAGTAAAAGTATTTTTTCCATTTTGGGATATTCACTATGCCTTATTGCTACACGGTTTCCTGGTCCGGACTCTGCTTCCGCAACAAATTTTCTCAACGCAACTTTATTTTTTTGAATTCTGGATATTGTGGATTTATGCACTTTGTATTCATGACATAGTGATTTAACAGATTTTCCTTTTTGTATTTTTTCGAGAATTTCACTTTTATGTTTAATAGTCAGTTTAAGAAATTTTGTAATAAGTGGAATTTTGCAGCACACAGGAAGCGACCGGTCGCAGACCAAATTTGCTGTTGCGATAATTGATAATATTTTTTAAAGTTGCGTTAACAGGGTCTACAATGTAAGTAACTGAGTTGTTGCAATAATCAAGGAGTTGCGTTCATCGAGGGTTGCGTTGAGCGAGGTAGTACTGTATATTCTTGATAAGCGCCTGAGACGATTTAGCTATGTCCGGCTGTGTCTGTCTGTCTTTTGAAATGGCGTTTATGGGAAAACCAATAAAGATAATTCAATCATATTTGGCACACAGGTCACATTTTTTTACAAGCTTCGTGGGATTGAAAATGGTCAATGCATAAAATAAAATATAGTATGCTTACAGGTTCCTAAACGTCGGCTAACAAAGCTTACTGATGATGCCACGTAGCGGTGGTTGAAACTAGTATAAGCAGCTATTTGCCCATTCTTTTTCCTTTAAGCGCTTTGCCCTTGTATTTTCTTTGTGTTTTGTTGCACTAAAAGTATTGAACAAAAAAGGTCAGTAAAAAACATAAGATTTTGAATTGTTTTAACATTTTCAACCTCTCTCATCCATATTTTTCCGACTTTTTCAACATTTTCCATATTCTTTTTCACTTTTTTAACTTCAACTTTACTCGTAATTTTCTTTATTTTTTCAAATTTTTCATCGATTTTATTATTATTCAACCTCTTGCAATTTTTTTTGAGTTCTTCAACCGCTTTCAACATTTTCCATATTAACTTTTTTAAACTTTCAATGGTTTCCGTTTTTCTAGACTTTTTCAGTCTTTTTGAACTGTCTCAACACTTTTCAACCTTTTTACTTATTCAACCTCTTTAAAGTCTTTTTAATATGTATAGTGGTAAGTGAGTTTCGGCCTGGCCGAAAGCAACACCTTTACTAGTTTTTATTTCAAATTGCAACTTTTTTGTCGCCTGACATTTTAAACAATCGTTTTCCTCAAAATAGATGTACTTTTCATTTCAAAATTCACAATATACAAAATACAAATTTACTGCGTTGCCATTTAAGCAACTTGCTATGTGTACATATCTACAATAATTTTATTCGTTAATTTTGCTTTCGTTTCCCCATACAATTATAGATAACTAGCGCTTAAAAAAGTGAAAAAGTAAAAATAGCTCAATTTAAAATAAAAAGAACATCAATGAAAAAAAAAGTTTGGTTTAACTATACTCAATTACACGGTTGACTCAACCCGTGTAGAATCCAACCAATTAGAAACGTAGCATACAATAGAAGAAAAGTTACGGCCATTTAAAATTTTGAACATATTAGAGATTCGGCCTGGATACCATATGTGAAAATTCTAAAAATCCAATCCAAAATCCTGAAGAATATGGCGAGGGATCTATGAAGAGTAATTAACAGTATCCTACAAGTTACTCTGCTGCATATTTAAAATAGTAAATTAATTGATAAAAAACGACTTTATTAAATTGTATATAGAGATACCGCGAAGGATATATTTTTCATAAGCTCATTCGTTTAATCATCATCCTCATCTCCGGGCTGCCAGTCTTCGTCGTCGTCGTCATCGTCGTCACCCAAATCCAAGTCACCAATATTTTGAAAAAGACTTTCATCAATTTTGACGTTTTCGATAGAGTCACCCGCCTCCATCAGATATTTGATATCGGACTCATTGAGTGTATTATCCCGGAGGAAGAGCTCCCTGCCAGTCAACTTCTTGCAGTCACTTATTTTGTCGCGCTTTGCTTGTATTCCTGTACTTTCTTCAAACTCAAGTTTCCATTTCATGAATGTTTCAACAGTGACACGAGTACCTTCAAACTTCTTACGCTCTGCTTCTTCGGCCACAAGCAACTTCCGCGCATGCTCGCTAGCAAGTTCTTGCTTGTATTCGTCCCAGCGTACGTTAAGCCACTCTTGAGCGCTGCTTACTAGAGAAAATATCATTTCCATTCCAATGTTCTCTTCAATTGTGGTGCGTAAGTGTTCTAATAGATCCCCTTCATATGCGTCTTCGAAATTTATGGTGTCTTCTATTTCAACGACAGGTGCTTCATCTGGATATTTAGCGGTATATGTAAACAACAGTTTGCAAGAGATACCCTTTTTCTTGTCATCAGCATTGTATTCCTCGGTAGCAATCGGAATTTTAAATTTGTGAAAAGGATCACTGGCGAGTACTATTTTTCGTAAAGTAACTTTATAAAAAATGTAATTCAATTAACTTGAGAACTTACTTTCCATTTCACCGCAGTATATTGAATCTAATGCCTCCACTTCATTTGTCTGGTCTTCTTTGTAGTTTCTACTCATTTTTTTAACAATTTTAATTAGAGTAAAAACTATGGAAATTAAATTATTATTATTAATTTGACAGCAGCAAGAAGCACGAGCTGCAGCTGTTTTTCTTTTTAGATATGAGAAGAAATTATTGATTCGAATTATCGATATACTTAAAGTAAAGAATTAGATGTATTCGAACGATATTCTGAGTGTGGATCGGAATGCTTTTGAACTATCTATTCTGATAGTGTATGGCGCTGTCGAACTGCCGTCGGATAAAAATCAAAATATTTTGATTTTCTATCGATTTTTGATGTAGATCGTGTATTGATGGGGTGGTCTGACAGATTTTGCTAAGTGAATGAGTAAAATTTCATTGAAGTATTCAGAGCTACGACAGAATTATGGAACACGAAAAATTAAAACAATAAAAATAAAATTGTGTGACGCAAAGACTACGAATATAACTTTCAATTTGAATATACATTTCTTTTTTGTAACCATTCTTTTGCCCACATCCTTTTCTTATGTTTTTACTATGTTTGATCACCTTCATCTATTAATTATTCTTATAGTGCTATTTTCCCTAAAAAAAATAAAAAAAATTCGAGGATTTGTGCATAAGTAAACCTGTTCCCTAATTTTTAATTTTAAATAAGATATCATGTTATGTATATACTTTTATGACGTGCACTGCGATAGATAAATTTTGGCTAGATTTGGAAAAACTTTACGTTAGAAGCCCCTTCACCATTTTTTAGGACCCTTGAAGAAAAAATTAACAATAATAATACCTCTTACCGCAGAGAATTGAAAACAATTTCATGATGCGGACACTTGAAAATTTTTTTGCAAATGATGTTGAACATGTGCAATGTGACTGAAAAACGAAATTGACAGGACACATGATGTCAAGCTATGCTGTACAACATGTGAGATTATGTGAACTGCCCTAATTTGACATTTCATGTGTCGTAATTCTTAGGTTAAACTTTATTTTGCTGTAATTTAATTCCGTGCAGGCTAGGGGATAATTGAATTCTGGTAATCTATTTTGCTTTTTGATGAATATTTTATCTAAAGTTAAGCTGCTTTCATTATTCCTTCTATGAAATTTACTAATTTGTTTTGTAAATTTTAACTTATTTTCAGATTTTTGGTTGAGCCATACAAATTACGTAACTTAAAATCTTCAAAGCAAGGAAAGATGTCTCAGGCTGCTGTACGTGTTTCTCCTCTTATTAAGTTTGGCAGATGGTCCTTACTGACGGTCGGCATTGGTTACGGAGCATTCCATCAAAATAGACTCTCCAAAAAGGAAGAAAAAGTTCGCGTAATCGAGGCTCAGCAGAAGGTTGTGCGTGATGCCAAATTGGCCGAGGAGAAGAAGAGAAATGTTGAAGCTGAAGCAAAAGCCTTGGCTGAACTTTCAACACCATCGCCTAAGAAATAAGGATTACGACTTTTAAAAAGTGATGTTTTTGTTTAATCATTGTTGCGAAAGAATTGAAACCGAAATCAGAAAAATTGTAGCAACTGAGCAAGCTTTTGCGACAGCTCTTTGCCGTTGGCTTTAAAGCAACCAAATAAATAATATCGCCATATAGCTCTTTCTACTCTTTAAAAAAATTATTCCAGCCTGAAACTTTTTTACAATATTAGTTATTTCTGGTATAAAAGTAAAACATGGCAATATGTGCTAAAGGTTCAACTAAGTATTAACTATACATTGGAATTGTTCCACAAATCGTCTAGCGGTGTTGTGCGTTTTCCTTTAGGAGTTGGGAGTCAGCCACAATTATCTTTTCTTATGGCTCTGAACATTTAAAAAAAATTTGAAGGTAAATCTGTTTGGCAAGCAAAAACTTTGGTTTTGAAATTTTCTTTCTTTTTAGAAAATTTCTTGTTTGTAAATTTTCTTACTTTTTGGGCTTAAAATGCTTTTTAGAGTTAAACTTGTATTAAAAACTTCAACGCGTTTGGTAATAAAAAATACCTAATTTTCCAATTGATCACTTTTTAAACATTACATTAAACTTTGATTTAAATTTGAAACAGTATAGGAAAAAAGCGTACACTGATATGTACGTGTTGCTGCTTCGATATGTTATTTACATTTAAAAAACAGCGCCTAGTGATTCTGGACGCTAAGCCAGTTTTGCCACCCACAGATAACAGTTAAATGTCTTTAAATCATTTATCATAATATTTATATAATTAAAATATTTAAATAACACATACAAAACAAAAATTAATTTAATTCTACCTGAACCCAATTTCAATGCCACCATTACTATGCTGATTATTTGCTCTATTTCTCCCGTCTTGTTCTTTGAGTTAATGCTACGAAAACGAAAACTTTGATTTCGTTTGCCGCTTTTGGCATCGTTTGATAATGTACCCGTAGTATTGTTAGTAAGACTTTGTATTATTATTGTTACTATGGTCGCGGATTTGCTTACATTTATGGATAAATTTTCTTAGAACTGTTTTGACCTTTGATTAAGGACTGCGTTACGAGCATAAATAAATTTCAGCCTTTCTCGGTTTTAGAGCAGTTGTGAATCATTGCCATTGATAAAATATTTGATTTTAATAAAAACAAATTACAAATCAGTTATTGCTATCACTTATTCTTTTAAATATAAAAATACAAAGGTAGTTTTCAATTAATGGGTACTAGGCACTATCCAAAGATAGGATTATCAAGTTTTTGAAACACAAAATCAGTATATTCAAGTATTTATATTCAACGCAAAAAATCAGTACAAAATTTTTTACATCATTCATTGTTAATACAAAAATCACAGCTTAAATCACATTGCAAAATTTTGTATGTACTTAAAAAAAAAAGGTATGAGTACTCAAAACTTAATTTAATTAAATATGCTACAAAACAAGGATCGTTTTACAGCCTCCTAGGTACGCTAATGGTAATAATTAAATATTAAATGTAAAAACTATTTAGTGATTCGAATAAAATCTAAAAATCACTACAAATTGGTAAAAATTATTAGATTTGCGTACTGATTTCAAAATCTCGAAAAATCAGTATTTTTAAAGAAAATTAGTAAAAATCAGTACATGTACTGATAGAATCAGTACGTATGACAACCCTATCCAAAGATCTTAAATTACACGTAACACTTTCTAAAAGTAACATAAAAATTACATTCACAGTATGTACTAACGTTGCAACGCTGCTACGGTACAGGCGTGGATAGGCCAGTTGACATGATCTCATGTCATGTCCAACAGGGCTTGACAACATCAATGCAAACTCTACGGAATTCACGTTCCTTGATTTTTCGACTGCTGAATCTTACTTATTACATCCATAATTTTATGTTTAACTCCATATTATGTAAACCAAGCCTTAACTTCGATTTGGACGCTTATAAACTTTTCTGTAATTGATGTTTGTTAGCATGCAGTATCATGTGAACGCAAGGCGATCACACATGTTGTCAAGCTGTGTTGGATAGCACGAAGAATCATGTGAACTGCCGTGATGGGTGTGTAGAAAACCCTGTAAACAACAGGACAGAAGCAGTAAAAGAAAAATAGCATTGCAGAAATAAAAAAATAATAAAGTAGCAAAATATGACTTCCTCAGCGTTTTCAACTTCAGAAATCACTGCATTAGAACGACAAAATGAATGCGACAACGATGAGAATCTGAGTCTGCAGCATATTTGGAACGATACGCATAAAAGGCTTAGCAGTGGTTGGATCAAACAAAATGGCTATAAACATGTAAGTGGTGTGAAGTATGATTTAGATAACTAGCTGGTCAAAAAAAAAAATAATTTCCTTCGTTGGTTGCCAAAAGATTTGCCTGCAATTTCCCGATTCCTACCTAGTGCATAGTGTTGCGATAACCGACAGTCTCAAATCAGTCATTGGTGACGAAGCAAAACTTTTTATTTTGGCTGACACATCTTATGGAAGCTGTTGCGTTGATGAGGTGAGCACATTGGGTAACAATGTTACTAAGACTTATTGAGGTTTCGTTTTGTGTAGATTGCTGCAGCTCACGTTGATGCCGACTGCATAATTCATTTTGGTAATGCATGTCGCAGTAAAGTGTCGCGCTTGCCAGTGCTTTACATCTTTCCTGAGAAGGATTTTTCACTGCAAAATCTCATTGCACACCTACATACTATCCAAGATGTTTGCAAAAATAAACAAACTTGCATATTTTTAGACATTGGGTATCACCAGTTACTAGACTATAGAAAAAATACGGAGGCTAAGGATGACGTACTTGAAAGTAAGTATGAATATCCATTTCTAAAAAATTTTTGAGTACAAAAGGGAATTTTGAACAGTATAAAACTGGTTTGCTTATAAAAAGAGGCAATAATGAACCATTGGAATATAAAGCATTCCGATATGTGTACTTTAAAACTTCAATATCCTTTAGAAGGTGGTTCAAGGTCCAACTGCAGTACTTCGATTCATACAAAATAAATTTTTTTAAAGAACTTTGCCCAGCAAGCGATCTGACTGCTTTTTGCAATTCTGATCTTGTTGGTTCCTCACTAGGCAGCGAATATCCCCACAGACTTCGCTTCGCTCGCCCATTCAGCCTTGTCTGATAAGATCCCCGCTTGAATACTTAAAGCTGTTTTTTATGAGTTCTTAATTCATAAGTTTTTATGGATTTAGTTGTGCATATTGGGTCCCGATATATGGGAAATGCTAAGTAATACAGGAGGCCACCAAGTATTCGGTATGCTCCGTTCGAAATAGGATTATTTTTCTGACTAGGCTTTCGAAGCATCTTCGGTGGAGTTACCCTTAAAAAGCAAAAAAAAAAAAATATATAAAACGAATAAACATGTCACCAGAATCCTTGCAATTCCTACTCTATACTTGAAAGTTCTTGCGATTACTTTGGATAAAATAAATCGATGGAATTTTGTCGATTAAAACCCATGAAAGCTATCAATATACAATATCTAAGTATACAATGCCATCTCTGCATAGAATTTTAATTCTTTTCACATTTTCAGTTGTTTTCTAAAATTTGGAAAAAACTTTACAAAGAGTGCACTTAAATGCAATTAAAGTTCTTCAAAAACAACAAAAAATTTATTAAAGCACGAATAAAATATGATAAATTTTTTATGCACCGTAGATAAATATGAATCACTTGACTTGAAATTATGTATTACTTGATTTCCCAAAATTTTTTTAATATAATAAACAAAGCTGACAGCAAAAGACGCTGAAATGAAATAAATCGCGTGCAGCCAACCAACACAAAGCGTTTATGTCACTTGACCACGCAGACAATTGCAGCTCTCCCACAGAGTTGGTTCCCTTGTTCTATGAACTCAGTAAAGTAAAAGCAAAACGCCCCATTTCTTCAGTAAAAGTTACTTTTACTTTTATGTACCAATATATATGCCAGCATCTGATCCATCTGCGTCAAAAAAACTTTTTGTTTTTTCACGATGTGTCGCCGGATTACAATAGCTTTATATGTCTAGACAAAGCTGCTAAAAAAAATTTTCATAAATATTGATACTGGATTGGCGTCTCCTGTTTTAAATTGCCTACCCATTTTCGAAAATATTGATTTAAAAAATGGTGCAAGTTAAAGAGGTTATCACGTTTTCCAACAAAGTGGGTATGGTTTTAGGGCTATTATCGATCAAGAAATTCGAAACTGTGATTAGTTTTTCTTCTTTCTTTTTTGTAAAAAGAATTTAAAATTGATCGGAAAAAAATGAAAAATATCGATTTTCCACATTCTAGTTGCAAAATCGCCCCATACTATTTTCCCGCCGATCTCGATGTACATTATTTTTAACGTATTTTTATCTGCTTAAATGAATACTGTAAATCGTATACCATTATCTCATTTTTAAACCAAGATTGTATCTGCATTTTTCTAAATTAACAGAACTGACATTCTTCGAATGGGAGCCGACAAATATACATATTAAGCTGATTCAAAACTTTTTTGTTTCAAACAGCTATTATCAATCGAGAAATTCGAATCCGTGATTAGTCTTTCTTCTTTTTTTATTATAATAAAAAATATAGTAAAAAAATTTAAAATTAACCGGAAAAAAATAAAAAAATTCAGATTTTCTGCTTTCAAGTTGCAAAATCGGCCCATATTATTTTACCGCCGATCCCGTGATACATAATTTTTAATGTATTTTTATTTGCTTAAAAAAATGCCGTAAACCGCATAAGATCTTATTTCAAAACCTGGTGTGCAATTTCGTCAGAAGGAATCATTGGACTACAGATCGATATCCTGACATGATTGAAAACTATGACGCCAGAACTGTATACTTCGACCATATTTAACCTGTCGTTTCAACAAGACGATGCCACACCAGATGCGAGACATCTTTCCACAAGTTATTTAAAAAATTGGTGATGTTGATCGGGTTCCACGGTCTGATTTGACTGCTCCGAACTTTTTTTTTGTAGGGATATGTGAAGAGAAGCCTATGCAAACAAACCACAAACAAGTCAAACAAAGTATTCATGATAATGATATACCGGGTGTAATGTGTCAAAATGTAATGAAAAATGTACCTAAAATAGTTCGCATTTGTGAGGCTAGCACTTGCGGACATATAACTGATATTGTATTACATAAATTATTAATAACTTAAATAAACCATTTATCAACATTAGATCCATTCTCTTCCAATTAACGGCTTTGTTGCTTGAAATGAATTTTTTAAGCAAATTTATAGTTTGGTCGTAAGTAAGCTTTTCTAGGCGGTGACTGCATGGGAAATTTCGATTTGGGAACAAAACCACCCAAATGTACATACATACATATACTGTAATTTTTGTCTGTCATTTATGAAATATTCTTGAAACGTATTTTTTTAATGCTTTCATAGGTAAAATACTTGAAGTACTGCCAACCAAAGAACTACATATCGATTTGTATCCTATATCAGAAGATCTTAAATGTGACTTTGAACCATCGGAAGATCGCATTTGCATATTTATAGGTGGAGACAACAGCCGTTTTGCCAATTTATCTTTAACATCAAAAGGTTATTTATAATTTTAATTAAAGTGATGATGTTAAATTTGAAATTTTTTTTAGCTGACCACTGGTTTATATACGATCCTTCAAGTAATACTTTTAATGAAAAAAATCCACTTACCAGCAATTACATACGCCGACGTTATTTTTATATTGAAAAATGTAAAGATGCTCAAACGCTAGGGCTGATTGTTGCTACGCTCACGTCTGAGGGCTACTTACAAGTAGTAGCACGCATTCAAGAAATGGCAAAAAAACTTGGTATTAAGACACAAATAATTTCAGTGGGTCGCATAAATCCAGCTAAGCTGGCAAATTTTTTGGAAATTGACTGCTTCGTGCTTATCGGATGCCCTTTTAACAATATGTATACATCGAAAGAATTTTATAAACCAATTGTATCAGTGTTCGAAGCTGAAATGGCATTAAATCCTGCCTGGCACATGAAATATCCAGAATATTATGTGACTAATTTCAAAGACTTGTTACCGGAAGGTCGAAGCTTTATCGAATTTAAAGCAGAAAATAAAAAAGAACCTGATGTTAGTTTGGTTAGTGGCCGCATGAGGCAAGCAGCAACTGAAGGAAATGAAGGAGCTATTACCTCAGCATTAAGTGATCAGCAACGGGCCTTAATGACGCAAGGTAAAATGAAGGTTATGACAACAAATATTGGACTGTCATTTGAGGATCGCACATGGAGAGGCCTTGATCAAGCTCTAGGATGCACTGATCCAGCAAAGTTGCAGAAAGGATTGAGTGGGATTCCAGTCAAATATATCCACGACTAATTAGTAAGATTGAATGTTTTGAAGGTTACGGTTGCAATGGATGAGAACAAATATATAAAATAAAATAAAATGGTTTTTTTTTGTAGTGTGTTTGAAAATATTTCCTATCTTGAATCAGTTAAAGTATTACATTTAGGCGATTCATACTGGCATCGAGATAAGCCTGATTTTATTTACCTTGATTTCGTATTATATCGTTTGTTGATTCATGGTATTATATTATTAGCTTTTTATTTTTAAAAAAATGTTTTTTGTAAAAAAATGAAAAATTGCTATATGTAATAGCAAAATGTTTACTATAGTTGCGCGCGAAGAAATAGTAAAAATAAATTCCCATGCTTCCACAAGAATCTCTTCAACTTGTTGCGTCCTAACTAACTACACATCTTTCTATGACCTAAAATAGCTTTCCATGTCAGAAAATTTACATATAACGAAAGTAGAAAAATTAAAACACGAAATCAATGTAAGAAAAAAAATTCCATTGCATACTTTTAGTTCAAGAATAAACAAACAAATATAAGAAGTACACAAATTCTGAGAAGCGCGTTTTAATTATATGTTCCTCTGTCATGATGCAGAAGCAGAGATAGAATAAAAATCAACTTGGAATAGAATTCCAAAATATAGTCGTAAAATTAAGAGCGCTCCTAGTTTTTACCTAAAATCGAACATTCAGAGTGACCCTATAAAAAAAGAAAAACTTGCATTAAGTTATGGAAAATTTTTAAAAGTAGATTACCCTGCGTTTTTGTACAAAACATTGTAGACGCAGTGAACAAAACCCATAATAAAAATTGTAGGCGGCGGCGTGGTGAAGTGGTTAGGACTGTGAACTCATATCTCAATACCCGTAAGTCCAAAATTTTTTTTTATTGATATCAATAAAAATAAATGTCACTTAAAACCTGCTTTTAAATATTTAAAACCACCTTGTCCTGCTTTTAAATTTAAAACGTGCTTTTAGGAAAAAAAACAGACTGCAATTGTACAAGTATTTGTCCATGAAAGCTTATAAAACTTACAAGCTAAACCTTAACTTGAATAACTTAAGTTTTATCGAGTTTCTCGACATCATAAAAAAATAAAGGTTAATACATTTCTTGGGAAAAACATGCGGTTTTTGAAAAAATTGGTCAAAATTTTAGAAAAATGGTTATACCTCCAAAATTATAGGTAAAATATAAAAAATTTGCTTGCCATTATTGTAGGCCATTAAATCATATTTCTTATGATACCCATATCCATTCAGGGGCTCCCAACTAATAATGATTTTAACAAAAGCTATATCCGTAACTTCTGATGGCTATATCTCCGAAACTAAGTCCCCCCCCAAAAGAAAAAGTTTGGTAATGTGAGCTAAAGTAAACGTGTTCCAAACATTTTTTGGAACACGTTTACCTTACTTGCTTGTCAAAATGAGCCTCCGGTCTCGTTGTCTATGGATTTTCAAGTTTTACCAAAAATAAATTTCTCAGGGTAAAAAATTTAACTTTTCCTCTCAATGGTAAAGAAACCCACTTGATGTTATTGTTTGGCCACTTTTGCAAAATAAATTATTTGGCTTTTTAAAAACGAAAAATCCACTTCCAATTATGATAATATTACTATAGTAATGCTTCTAATAACCAAAAAACTAAATTTCATCTGAATACAAAATTCTTCCATGCATGTATTTTCTTGTTTTTCGTTTTTATTAATGATTAACAACTTAGGTAAGCATAAGTTATATTTTTGAAACAAATGTTAATTTGCAATTTTATATTTAATTTTTTCTTGTTTACATTTTTCAAAAATGAGTTTTCTTTGATTTAATTACATTTTGTTTACGGTTAATGTGTGTTTATTTAAATTAAACTACTCTCTAAGCCTTTTTATCGCTTAGACCCTCAACCAGTACATAGATGAACGAATTCTGTTATATTCGGGTAAATTTTCAACTGGACCAACAGCAGCAACAGCTGGACATCTATCATAAATATACTTCATGGCAACATCGCGCACGTTGTTAACAGAAACAGCTTCAATGCGCTGCTCCAATTCGTGAAGTGGGATGCGTCGGTTATAGCAAAGCATTTGGCGGCCAATATCTTCACAGATTGGAGTAGTACCGTCTAGTTGAAGAAGCATATTTGTCTTTAACAAATTCTTAGCACGTTCAACTTCACCCTCAGTAACCATAGTGCAGAGGCGCATCCATTCGGTTTGAACGTTGTAAAGCATGTTCTACAAAAGACATTTTCTAAAAAAATATTACAAGCTGAATTTAATGGGTTTTTACCTCGCATTGCAAAGGATCACAGACAAAGTATATTCCCCATAAGCCGGTGTCCTTATAGCAAGTGTTGAATGATTGGAAACTATGACATAAATCTATCAAATGGTATATGTTTGATTATACATACATTTATCAGTATAATGTGTGTCAGTTTTGAGCTTTTTGTTTGGGCATATACTTTCTGATATGGAATGAAAGGTCATATTTTCTAACCTAACCTAAATAATTCTAATATGAATGGTCAATTTGGCTCACTCAAATCGAAATATTTAATTATTTTGTTTAAAAATTTAAAAAACACTTTTCATTCTACATCATTAGCTGTATGTCCTCAATCGCTGTCACACAGTGTTATTAAATAAGTGGTTATTACTGTCTTCAGCACTGGCACGTGCTAAATTGGAAGCGTTGTTAACGCCACCGCCTTGGGAACGATCCCAAGCACCAATCAAAGTATTAGCAACCATTAATGGGATGTTATCCTGATCGGTCCAGCCGCAACCTTCAACTGCAATGGCAATATGAGCCAATGGAAGAGTGTCATCGCGGACGCGCACTTCAGAGCCAGTAAAGCGGCAAGGTGTAACTGCTGGCGGCTTACCATCATAAGTGTTTTGCAATTTGCCTAGGTTTTGCTCAGCCAGTTTGACTAGGCTTTCGTGATTAACACCACCAGCTCCAGATAACACAATGCGTGACGCCTTGTAGTGATTATTAATATAATCGCTTAGGTCGCTCTTCCCAATAGATCTAAAAGAAATTTTTTTATGTGCAATAAATAAAATATTCTATTAAAAAATAAAAATAAATATAAAGCAAAAGTGAATATATTTGACAAAAATTAAATTTATGCATATACATAAGAAACAAACGTTTGAGTAGTTTCTGGGTAAATTTTATGTTAGATATTTGCAAACAAAAACACTTTATGTTGGCAACCACTACGGCTAACGGGCTTCTCGTAAACGATTTATGACACAAAACTACCTTTCAAATAAGGTTTAAACAGAATTTTTTTATGAAAAATTATAGAGACGTAATTTAATATTTAGAATTTAGTACAGCAGATTTATACACATAGTCTGTATGTTCCTACAATATCAGGCAAGCCTCACCATAGTCAGCTCAGGATCTAGCCAGGAATGGCGAACCTTAATAAGGGCAGCCATATGACAAGCTCATCAGAATATAAAAAGTGAAAACCTATTAGGCCTATAACTCATTAAGACAAAACAGTCTCAAGACAGTTTTGTTTTTGTTTCGAGGTTCATGTTGAGTGCGCTAACTAAGACAATTTGTTTCGCGACAAATTTCACGAAGAAGGTCACGTAGTGTGTTCTGATTGAACGAACACAAAGAAAAAAACAAAAACTCTACTCTACTCTACTCTACAGATTTCCACGAATATGCAAAATGTGCACTTCATACGATTCTGTCATACCGAAACAGTTTTGTTTCGCAAAAGTTCCAGTGCCGCAAAACAAATGTACTAAGGTGACGAAAACTGTTTTGAGACAGTTTTGTCGTAATGAGTTATAGGCCTTAAGGAATTTCATATTAGGTATGGGAAAGATTAGCCATATTGCAGCCCTATCAGGAAAGCCTTATAAAATTTCGTCCAGTTCTGATCAGTTTTGATAAATCAATAACTGACTTCGACGATTCTGGTATGGAACAGTGCATTTAATTCTATAATACTTTTACATTATATATGTAAATTTTAATTGTTCGTAAGGATGAAAACAATTTCAAATGAAAAAGGAAGAAGTTAGATACACTAACAATAACGCACTAAATGATTGAGTTTTTTATTGAAATCACACAAAAATTAAACCAAATTTTATTGTTCACCTACATAGTTCACTAGTCATATTTAAATTTTGTTCATATATAAGAGGTGCACTTGTGCAGTCTCGGCCATTTTGGTACTTAATGTAACGTATCAAACATTTTGTTTGTATTTCCGTGCTAATTATTGAGTTTTACAAGGTTCGTCTGAATTTTAGAGTATCATCAGAAAACTTTATCAAAATCGCAAACGTTATAAAGAATAAATATGTGCCACGCCTCTAACTATAGTTTTTGCATAGTCGAAATCTAAATCAATTTTCTTTACCAAGTTTCTTCCAAATTGCTAGAGCCGTTCATGATTTACTAAGTTTAAATACAATTCAATTAATTCTTTAGGGAATAAAACTTACTTGATATTCTTGGTGGGACCCAAGATTGTTTGACCCAATGGGGTGCCCTGATAGGCAGTGGCATGCAGATGATCAAATACTACTTCCTGCAAGTTGCTTTCAACTTCTTGCATTTCACGCAAAATTACAGAACGCTCTCGCTCAATTTCGCTCTCACCGAGTTTGGAGTTTTGAATGATGTCAGCCAAAATCTCAACCGCCTTTGGTACATCTTTTGATAAGCACTTAGCATAGAAGACGGTCTGCTCGCGTGAGGTATATGCATTCAAATGTGCACCCATATTCTCCACCTCCAATTCTAAATCGGTTTGAGAGCGTTTAGCGGTTCCCTAAGGCAAAACATATAATGAAAAGATTTGTGAAAATCGTGTAAAAATATATACATTCTATATGGATCATACTTATAAATGTAAAACCCTTTCCCACCCAGCCCTAATATTGCAAGCCACTGAGGATATTGTTGAAAAGCATATATTGGAATTGTATACATGAGCTTTTATAATAATTTTTTGGATTATGATTATTTAAAGCGATGAATCCAAGTTCAACGTACTTGGGAGCGATGTTAATCTCTATGTGCAACATACTTCACTCAAAGAATAAATCATACTCTAAAAGTCAGTCCTTTGAAAAAGTGTTCCGTTTGCGAACCGGCGACCTTTTTTGAAGTTTTTTTAACGACATCAACGGTTGCCCTGGCAACCCATACATTCAAATTTTTATATAGGAATATACTAAGGAAACATTTGGCCACCGATTACATCAAACATTTTCCGCTGAGATGGATTTTCCAGCTTGATAATGGCCCAAACCATTGATCTCCACCTGTCAAATCTTGGCTGGGCACACAATCCACCAAGATTCTGAAGTGGCCACCTCAAAGTTCTGACTTAAATTCTATAGAGAACTTGTGAGGCATAATCAAACGAGTCGTAGCAGCACGAAAACCCACGAGTAAAGCAGTTTGTGGCAAGTTAATCAAGAAAATTTTACAGCAAAAAAATCAAAATAAATGTCTTGGCATGTATGTACGGTATGTATCTCCAGAAGTACTTTGGTTCCATTTTTTAAATTTAGCACAGAGCTACCCAATTTATCAAAATACTGTTTAGTTCATATTTCGATGGTACTTTTTTGGACCAATTTTTTTCTTTTAAGACTAACTTTCTTTTTCGAGTTTCTCGGAGTACACCTTCAGGCGTACGGAGCAGAAGAACATTCAGGCGACGATATGCCTAGTTTAATTGAACTTCGCAAGTATACATATTCATATATGTATGTAAATACCTTAAATGCCATGTGTTCTAGAAAGTGAGCAACACCGTTATTTTGCTGGGTTTCAGAACGAGAACCAGCATCGATCCAGAGGCCAACCGTGGCAGTAGATGATCCAGAATCTTCACTCGCGACGCGAAGTCCATTATCTAATTGGGTGACACAAGTGGCAGGGATGTTGACCAGTGTTTTCTTAAGGCTAGCTGCATCAGAAGCTTTGTAGCGCTGCAATGAAAAACAAAAATTTTGTAGTGTCAAGCAATGAAGATTTCGAACATAAAACATAACCTAAAATCAGGTTTCATTTTGATTTAAAGTCCTTCAGTAAACATTTTTGCTGGTTATACGGCCAGGATACCGCATAGAGATTGTTGTTGTAAGACTGTTTTAAACCTTTAAATGCTTTAATGATTTTTTACACAATTTAAATTACGTAATTGTAAGTCCTGTGGTGCAATTTGCTCTCGTTTGAAATTACCAAAAACAATTAT
This sequence comes from Meiosimyza platycephala, assembly GCA_963662105.1. NCBI lineage: Eukaryota > Metazoa > Arthropoda > Insecta > Diptera > Lauxaniidae > Meiosimyza > Meiosimyza platycephala. Next base: position 100,600,559 of record OY759209.1, on the reverse strand, counting down.
GGCTTACTTTAAGTAATTCTGCTCCTTTGGAGAACTTTTTCAAGTTATTCGAAATAGCGAGTACACGCAACGCCATCGTTTTTATTTTGCAATAGTTTTAATAATATTCTTTTGCAAACTTTACCACTTGAAGGTGGTCCAAAGAAAATTTCTCACACAGCTTAACTGAAGTTGGCGACGGTTTCAACCTTTGCAATTCAACACAAAAGAAAACGTCAAAGTACTAACTAGTCGAATTAAAATTAGCCGCTGTATTTGGACAAATGTAAAGAAAATCAAGAGAAAAACTAACAGAAGAAATAACCAAACGTCACGGAAACTAATTTATTTTTTAACAAATTTACTAAATTCAAGTAAAAAATATTTAAACAATTGAAAGGTACATATCAAAATATTATTTTGATTTTAGATTGCTATACATTTTTTTTAAAAAGGTTCCTTAATCCATGGCTGGAAACTTTTGGCAAAGCTCTCATTCACAACAATGGATCCTTGATCGTCAGGATTTGATGCGTGAACGCCAGTTCGACCTGCAGGTTTTGACCGAGGACGAGTATCAAAAAGTTTTTATATTTTTTGCGAACGTGATTCAGGTGCTGGGAGAGCAATTGAAGCTGCGTCAGCAAGTTATTGCCACAGCTACCGTGTATTTTAAGCGTTTTTACGCACGCAACTCATTGAAGAATATAGATCCACTACTACTTGCACCCACATGTATACTACTGGCATCAAAAGTCGAGGAATTTGGTGTCATTTCCAACTCGCGTCTCATCTCGATTTGTCAATCAGCAATAAAAACTAAATTTAATTATGCCTATGCTCAGGAGTTTCCATATCGCACTAATCACATACTCGAGTGCGAGTTTTACTTGCTAGAAAATCTCGATTGCTGTTTAATTGTATATCAGCCATACCGACCGCTGTTGCAATTGGTTCAGGACATGGGACAGGAGGATCAGCTGCTTACACTTAGTTGGCGCATTATAAATGATTCCCTGCGCACTGATGTGTGCCTGTTGTACCCACCATATCAGGTATTTTTATATATAGTCCCTTAGAGTAAGTGACCTAATAGCAAAAACATGAAACAGATAAAACATACATATTTAGTTTGCTGTAAATTGGATAAAAAAATTTCTAAAATTTATAAGTTAGGGCATTTGCATTCTGAAACTCCACGTAAAAAGTAAAGGTATTGAAAACTGGTATTTAGAAAGAAAATCTATGCTCGAGCGTTTGGGCTGAACCGGTATGTCAAATTACGGAATTGGTCGCCGATAAAATATGTTGTTTTTCAGAAAAAATAAGAGGACACATATTCGTCCTATTTGATTGAAAAACATTTTTTACCAAGTTATGGGCATTTAAATTTTAGGTGTCAAAAATTGAAAAACCTCTAAAAACTTTTTCAAAAAAAACGACATTTTCATCCTAACCAAAATAATTCATTTTTCTATTTCGATTCTAAATATTTGAACTTCTTTTTTTTATTATGTACTCTTTTGATTATTCTGCACATTTGGTGAAACTGTATTTTTCTTCTCTTAGTAATTTTGGGAAATTTTTCTGCTAGTAATTTGTTTGTCAAATAATAATACAACTGGGCAGGAGAGCCCAACAGAGGATTTTGGCAAGCGCGCCAGATTAAGATATGGGGGGATAACTTGGACCCTGTTGAGTTCCTCTACCAAATCTTAGTCCTCTATATAGGGCCGCTCGTGTAGGGCAGCTATTATGATCAGCAGAATAATCGATAGCTGGAAAAACTCGAGCGCGTCTGATTAAGGTATGGCGGGTTAATTACATGCTGAAAAATGTGCATTTCAATAATATGACGATTTGAACGTGACGTAAGGGAGGATCAAAACTCGATTACATTTTTTTCCCCCATTTTCAACCCATCCGTACGACCGCCCCCACCAACCAAACTGGCAGATTAATAAACCTCCGTCAACAGAGGCACGTGGGACATATGCACTATCAATATCTGACGCGCTCGAGTATTTCCATGTGAATGTTTTTTTTACATTGTTGAAAGCCTGTAGTCACCCCACCGGTGAAAGGGTATACATGATACATATAACCCTTTTTTCTTTCTACCATCCAATCTTCAAAATGCAATAGGTACCTGTAACGCTTTTAGTATTAAGAGGAATTACGAAAGGTTCCATGGGCAGACGCGTGGCACAAATGGCAGCGAAAATTGCGGATCAGCTTCAGGAACAAATTAACTAAGCTGTAGCAGTATCCTTAGCGTTAGAAGAAATTACTGACGTTACGGATATTGCAGAGTTGGCCATATATTTACGCGGCGTTAATGTTAATTTGAACATTATTGAAGAGCTTATGGACATAATTTTAAATACGTTGTGCCTAGCTCGCATGAACTTATCTTGGAAGAAAGTGGTGTGAATTGCAAATAACGGTGCAAGAGAAATGTCAGGATTTATAATTCACATACGAGAAAAATTTCAGGCGGAAAACTTAGGTAGTGAATTGCATAATGTAACGAACGTATGTAGTTGCTAAATGTGTGAATATTGTAAAAGCTCTTGGACTTAATCATCGGCATTGAAAAAAATTCTATACTCAGAATGGACTGGTTCAATTTACTTATAAATCACTACTGCAATATTCATAATGAGGTTTTTTTAAATATCACACAAATGTATATCGACACTTCCTGCTTCACTGACCACTTTTCGAAAAATATAAATTTTAAACATATAAAAAATTTTGAAGTCACTTTGCATCTATTATATAAAAGTTTAAGTTAAAAGTTATATGAAGCATTTCTAAAATGATATCAATTTATCGCTCATTCTTGCAAAATTTTAGGCAATTTAAACTCGAACTCAAAATATTGAAAAAAGAGCTTTTTTCAACGCCACACCCGTTACGCACTTTAAAACAATTTTCTGAATTAATTACACATAGTTATTAAATTTTATATTTTTAAAAAATGTCGGAAGGAATTCTCACTCTTGTCTGAAAATATATCAATAGAAACAAGTCTTAAAATGTAACATCCGTTCCCCTGGAAGTGTCGATATGTAAATACTTTTACAGCTCATTTCATTTATATAGTTTTTCTTATTCTTCTCAAAACATTATTACGTTATTGGTGTGAAATATGAATATTTTTCTTCTTCATTGCGATAAGCTTATATGGCGCACAGTGTGATTTTTTGCTAATCTGGAGGGACTTAATTAAATTGCAGCTGCAGTTGAAATTTGATATGTGAACTTTAATTCTCCATGCGGAGAAAATATTTGAGCAAAATCATTTACATTTGAATGGGTCGGACGAAATAAACAGCTATAATCAAATGGATCGACTGCTTGGTCTAATTTTTTTTTTTAAATAAAGTTCCAAGTATGATCCAAAGTAGCATACATATGTATTTTTAAAAGATTTCAAAGAAATAAGTTAGAGAATCGTGCTTCAATTCTTATGAGAACGAAGTCTTGTAATAGCTCTTCAAAACTTATAAGATTTTTATTTATATTGCATTATTCATAATAGTAAACATTTTTATTTTAGATTGCAATTGCATGCCTGCAAATAGCTTGTGTAATTTTGCAAAAAGATTCAATGAGACAATGGTTTGCAGAACTCAATGTCGACTTGGATAAAGTTCAGGAAATTGTACGTGCTATAGTTAATCTTTTTGAACTCTGGAAAGATTGGAAAGAAAAGGACGAAATACAATTGTTGTTGGCAAAAATACCAAAACCTAAGCCTGCACCTCAACGTTAAGATTAAGTATTAAAATTTTCCATACAATATGTTAATTTTAAAAATAAAAAAGACTACTATATTTATATTAAACACATAAAGTAAATTTGTAAAATGTTTGAATAAATTTAAGATCAAAGGTATTTCGTGTGTCCACTGGCAAACTTAGTGTTCAAAATTTTAGCTTTGTCTACAATCGATTTAGTTTGGTTTTTGTCAATTTTATTTAATTTCAAATCAACATCACGACTAAACGGGCGGCGTTCTGGCTTAGCTCCAGCGGCTGCTAACTCCTTTTCCTAGTAAATTGATAAATAACTATATTTTTGAGCTTATTGTAAATATTTATGTTATTTAATTAAAATACCTTCTGTTTTTGCTCCTTGCGTAGTTTTTTTTGGTGCAGTTCTACCAGCGACTCATCGCGTTTATGTCGCTTTTTGTGTTTTCTTGCTAACCGTTCCTGCTCTTTATCACGTAATCGATCATAATTCTTCTGTGCATCTTCTTGCATATTTTTAACTATATTCTTTGACGTTGAAGGCACTTGAGTTTTATTATCAGTTTGTGGCGTCTTAGTCCAAGCAGAGCTGTAGAGAGTTATAAGTATACACACTAAAACTATAAATATGTCTATTTCGAAAATTACCGATCGCCAAAGTCAGGTTTTTCTTTCCCCTGATGAAACGTACGTTTCAAGTTAGACAAAGCTGCTAGTCCACCTTTTAGGCCTACATCTGGTAACTCCAACATCCATTCCTCACGCACTTTTTGATCGATAATTTTTGTTCCATTGCTCTCAATAGCGGCTAATTTAAGCTCTAGTGCTCGCTGTTCAAGTTCTCGCTCAGCTATACTCATTGGCTTATCTGCTGCAACTGGCATTGGACCATATAACTCTGCAGTGTTGTCTTCAAATTTATCTAAGATTTGGCTTTCATTAATGTTTGCATGATGAAAATCAGAGTGCTCTGTTTTTGTTGAGGCTTCATCAAAATTGCTTGGCAAAACTGGACCGATCATAGAGTTTACGGCAGTTGCCACACCTTGAAGGTTTAAAAGACGAGGTGGCAATGCTGGTCCAAAAGCATCAGCCATAACATTGGTGGCAAGTGAATTTAAAATCTCCGGATTCTTTTTTATGTCAGAGTCTTCACTAGAATTTCTGTCACTTTTTGTGCGTTTTCGATGCTTTTTTTGTTTGTCCTTTTTGTGTTTTTTTTCTGATTTGTGTTTTCGTTTTTTACTTGATTTAGAGTATTTAAGTGATCCGGAAGTGTCAGAATCGGTATTTGCCATGTTAATGCGGGTTAATTAGTAGCGATGGAGCTGCAATAAAGGTAAATCAATAAAACTGCGTTAGCTTCCTATTTATATTTTAAAAAGCAGTAGGTATTTATTGCATAAATTCTTTTACTGTTACTATAAAATAAATAACAATTATGTATGTATTTCTTAAAGCTTAAATATCGCTGAAAAAAATAGTTTTTCAACATTTCGTCAAAATTACAGGCTTAAATAAGTAAAATATTTTAAAAGAAACTAGACTTTACATTAAAAATTAGTATTTAAAAGAATTAAAAACTAATTATATGTATTCTTTTAAATAATTCAAAATTTTTTAATTTTGATTTCCATTTTTTTTTGCTAGCTGAATTGGTAATACATTAAGTTAAATTTATGTATCTCCATAGTTTTGGAAAAAGTTCCTGTCAATAAAATTAACTTTTTTCAACTTAAGAAAATATGTGCTATTTATCATATTCATGCACTTCATATTTGGTAATAGCCGAAACATGCATATGTTACCAATTATCAGGTTAAATTGTTCCATTTGTTGTCTTTGCCATGTTTGGTTCAAAAGCATTGACCGATTTGTGTAAGCTCAAGTCGGTTTCTGACTAATGACTTATTTCGATATCGCAAGTACCGTGCAACTATATAAACAATATCCTAAGGAGTGACGATGAACATGCATATAATAATGCAGTTGAAAGAGCCACAAATTTAGTACAACTTTACTTGTATGAACTTCAAAACAAACAGTTCTTTCAATGCATTTTTTAAATTTTTGTAATATTTCATTTTCATAACATATAACAGCATGAAACTTTAGTTTGAATAAAATATGACTGGGAGAAGGGGGCAGCTTTACAATTTTTTTACCTTTCCACCAGAAAAAGGTGGGCTTTGATCAAGTATAAATAAAAGTTCGAGCATAAACTTGTATTGGAGATTTGTGGGGTAAATGGACTAAAAACGACTATTTTCAGACTAAAATATGACTCTTTCTCAGGACCCCGACCACCTAATTGGCGTGGCTGTGGTGCTATTGTTCAAAGTACTTCGATGTGTCAAAATTTGAGCAAAATCGGATGTTTTTTATATTGCATACGTATGTAATATCACTAAAAAACAGTAAATTAAAAAAAACTGGGGATTTTTGTCCTTTTGATGTATATAAACTCTAAATTACATCCAAAATAATTCTCCATTCAAGTTTTTCTGTAAGTAAACCATGCGTTCAAAATTGGTTACAGTCCACCGTGAGTTAGATCAGATGCCTATTTATGTCAAATATTAAAAAAAACTATTTTTATCTTAATAATCTCTTTCTTGCATCTTCTGAAATTATTATATAAATGGAGCTGCCTCCATTTTGCAACGAAGATCTCAATTTAAAGACTATGTGGTTGAATCTTGTTTTCATTTTAGCTTTCACGCAAGCAAAGGTTTAATTTTTAAGCACACTTGTTAAAGTGAATTACTGCAGAGGCATGAGTATTTACATATGTGCTTGCTTCTCTGTTATGATTTGACTTCTACAAGCAGTGAGATGTTTAACCGCTTCATTTAGTTAGTTAAACTAGTATCGTATTGTGGTCGAAACTCGACCGTACCCACCAAGTTTTAACTTTGGAAGAATTTTGCCGACCTATGAAGAACAAAACGTCTTTGTTCATGGACCGTGATCTTATTTAATTTCACTTTTCACCTCACCTCACCTTGCCAATACCTCATGCAGCCATGAACTTGATTTAAATCCGTTGGTTAAAACGTTTTGTATGGGGGAATCATGCGCGCATGTTTTCTTTATTTTACTTCATTTATTTTCCTTTGCGGCACATATTATAAATTTAAATTAAAATTTAATTTAATTTAATTTAAAATTATTTTGTGCACATCTACGAAGCAGTACCTTTCAAATGATATAAGTTTCATTCCCCTCTCTTTATAATAAATACTAAAAAAGTGTACCATAAGTTTCGATGTTCACGTATTAATATATAGATTACAAATAAATTTGAAACGTAACTTCTAAGTGAAAGTGAGTTTTAAAACGCTTGGTGTGAGAAATGCGATTTATGTTTTACATATCGCAGCCAGCAATTAGGTGAAACAAGTTAAGCAAAGGCTGAACAGGGGTGGCTTATTCGAAATATTTTAATTGTTTATACAAAAATAAAACTTGAAATCAGTAGTTGAGCGTAAAATTTAACTATAATTTAAGGTATGTGGTGCACATTTCTCCCACTTGAACGCAACTAAGAACTAAACTATATGCATAAATGCAATATGAACACGTTTTATCTTAAAATAGTGAACTTAGCTCTGTGATAAACATCAGGATTATTTTTGGTAATTCATGGCTAACCCATTAAATTGATTTTCTCCCAAGCATTGATATATAGCAAAACAAAATTTTTACTTGGTAAACGTCTTCATCGCTTTACGATAACTGTAAACCATTGATTTGACCAGCCCTGCAGTTAATATGTTTTTTAGTGACTGCGTTATGCTACTCCACCAAACTATATCATTAACAGACACCTGTACAATTTTGCTCAAATTTGGACTTCCAGCGATGTGGTCTACAATTTCAGCATAACTGCCTTGAAAAGCAGAGTTTCTAGTTAATCGCGTGCGTAATTTAGTTGGAGCATTGCGCAAGTGAAATTCTGTAGCAGCAGCACACTTGTCTTGTTCAAATTGTATTATTGGTCGATTTGCGCCCAACTCTTTAGCGCAAAAATCTGCTGCAATGTATTTCGATAATTTCTGCATCGCTGGACGATATAGCTCAAAAAAATCCTTCTGCTGCGCCCGCACTATATTGTGTACTTTATTTTTGTTTTCTCCAAATATCATTCGGAAGTCTCCTTTATAGCTCAAGGCCGATATTGTGTGAAATAATTCAAAATCCGAGAAGCGCTCCGGTAGCAGAAGCAATGCAATTTGAAATGCATTCAATAGATTTTTGTTCAGAGCTTCGTTCAGTGTTGGATTTGGAGGTACGAGATGTGTGACTGGTTTTTGTAATCGGCCAGCTAGGTAAAAGTATCGCCAACTAAGCAGGTCATCCAAAAGTTTCCTTTCGCTTACAACTCCATATTTAATGATTACTCCTATATCGTTTAGTGGAACCAAAGTGTTAAAATATACTCCGGCACCAAGATTTTCCTGGTAGGCGGCAATGAGTTCGCTGCCTAAAACACGTATACCTGAGTAATGACTTGGATGCTTTTCTAGATTTTGCTTATGCCATTCCTGAGCGTTTTTAACACAAAAAATTAAATCAATAATATTGTTTTTTTGCATTTCCACAACATTGTAGCCAAGTTGCTGCTTAACACCAGAACCGTAAGCAAAACTGTAAACAAGGCCTTTTCGAGGAAATCGTGATATAATTTCTTTGTACAAGCTCATTTAGTCTTAAAATTAGTTTACTAACTCTTAAAAGATGTTAAAACTTTTTGTTTTATTTAGCAACAAATTCCACTACCATCACCAACGAGAATGGTTCAGACCATTAAAATTTTGATCAAACTGTTTGTTAACCAAATTGCGAATTGGAAAGCACGTTGGTTTTATTAACGCTGGAGCTCTGTATGTTCGAAGACTGTAAATATAGCGTCATTTACTGCTTTTGACCTTGTAGGAGATTCATTGCGACTGCTGCACATTTTTAAATTTAATTTGGTGTTGAGGAACACAAATCAAAGGAAGCGCACATTAAAATTCTACTTTAAATCATCGAAATTTTATTGTAATCTTATTTAAGAATTTGCGATACATCTGGTGCGTAATTTATTAAATTCTCTTAAGTGAATTCAGTAATTGTATTTAAATACAATAGTTGACTAGCTAATGCCTACGACTCTGTACGCGTAATCTGTTTTTAGTTTTTTCTGCGTAGGCAAACAATTTAAATTTTTTTAATAGACCTGCTGTAAATTTTGATCGCTCTTTACAAATCCCACGATGTTGTTGTTTGCATTGTAAATTGACAAATTGAGAATGAGAGCAAAAGAGTAAAATTTGATCTCTTTTTCATAAATATTCCCATGCATTGAAATAGAAAAGACAAAAACAAAACACATACAACCATATAACTTCCCATTGTGTGAAATGTTAATTTTGAGAAATTTCAAAACTTGACTTGAATAACAAATTGATTCAGTGATTCGCGAACATCGAAAACGGCTATCAATTTATTTGTATATTTTGGTTGAGAGTAATGTAAAAAACCACAATTATAACTAGATATCATGGTGCAATATGCTTTCACAAGCACACATTTCTCTCACTTTGGAAAGCTGAACAGAGAATGATTCCAGTTGTGCGATGAGATCTTTTTGTACTATGGTAATTAAGGTTTCACTTGTACCGCGTGTGAGCTGCACACATATTTTTTTTATTTTGTTTCATTTCAGCGGTATAATTTTCCTAGCTACTTCAAATGGGATATTTTGAAATTTAGGGATGAAATTTACCGTCGATTCAATGACAGCTAGTAAATTGTCACATTGTCTTTATTGGCACAGAATAAAGTGTTCCTAGTTGAATCCCCAAAGCCGAAGGATGTTTTCTTAATATTTTTATTTAATTGTTTTTTTAATAAATGCGTTCAGAATTCGTATTACCTTGCAATGGCAATACTTTTCTTTGTTTTTGGTTATATCTTCTGATCGAGACCACCAAAGTACAACACATGATACAATTATAATTGTAACACAGATGGCAAAATATTCAAAAGTTTTTGGCTCAAAAGATCCATTAACCTCACAATTTTAGAAGTTGATGCAGTTGAATCCGTGTAGAATTTTTATTAGTTAAAAACGCTGTCCTGAAGTCTTGTACTTTGAAGTAGACCCATTAAACTAAGTAATGGTAGAAGAAGTTGACAATGCAGCAAATATGGCTGCAAACAATTTGAAACCAATTAAAACTGCTGAGAGGAAGACTCCTATTGGTAACTTTGCATCTGTGGAGGATTTTACAATGGTATTGTGAAATTAGATTTGCATAAACGTTTTTCAAATTTCATATTTTTTTATAAGAACGGACTTGCAGAAATTGTGGAGGCAACAAAGTCTGCTAATGCTTTTCCTTCTGGAACGTCGAGGGATTTGTACTGCGCATATCCGTCATTTGGCCGAGTGATCGATGTGGAATCAGATCGCTTACTTGAACTAATATCAAATGTTCTAAGAAGGCAAAATATTAGAGGAAATATACAAAGGTATTAAATAAATTAATAATCAAAATAAGGTACATCTATATTTATCTATATAAAAAATCACCCTGTAGAGGGTGGGTTTTGACCAGTTTGGGGGGTGGGGCCCATGGGATCGTGGAAACCAGGGGTGGGGGCGGTGCTTTGAAGTGGTCTGGTTGCTGCTTAAAATATTTGTATATTTTTCCGACTCACAATGTACTAAATTACATCCACATTTTTTTAAATTGTATTTTATCTAGAAGTAGTCAACCAGTTTGTAAAGTATTAGATTTTACTTCAAAAGAAACTATCAAGCTTATCAAAGATAATGAAAAAATAAGATTTCTATGAAATATAATTAAAATACTGTACTGTTTCTTTCGCTATGTAATTTAGTTGCCCTGCATTATTTTATAGTTATCAAATTTATTTGCTAGTTATTAAATAAATTTATGTTTAAATGTTTTTACTTTGCAAAGAAAACAAAAAATCTGTGAACAACTTAAACGACATGCATTATTTTAAGTCAAAAGTGATAAAGCAGCTCCTGTTGGAACAAAACTATCGTCGACCTTTTTAACAATAATTCGTTTTTCGTTTCTCACTTGCGTAGTATTGAGCTTGATCTGCGAAGTTATTTTAACTGTAATTACGTCAATATATTTAGCTTTGGAAACTTTTCCGTAGCTTTTAAATGCAACGTTTTTATTAGCAAGTCTTCCAGATTTACCTCTGAATATTCTCGGCAAATAAACTTTCATGCTTTTTCTATTTGGGAAACATATGAAAAATGGCAGTAAACTTCATCATCCTTGGTCAATCCAAAGCACAATATACTAGGTAGCGTGTGTTTGAAACTGGGACAAAATAGAATTAAAGGCGAAATTGAATTGAACAGAAGTTACCGAGGCGGTTACCTGAGCAAGATTGGAATTATAAAATATGTTAATAATCATTAAAGGCCTTATCAAACGGAAAGTGTGTTTGTTAACGCCACGTTTTTACGTCGCTTTATTCGCTTCATCCGTGCCTCTTGACAAATTTTTAATTTTTAATAAATACTTTTATTTTAACGCTTAAGACGGTCTGTGTGAATTTCAGTACCAAGCATCGCTGTGTTAAAAACCTCTATACGCATTTGCAAAATCGATAAAAATATATTGATTTTCTTTCATATGTAGACGTCAACGGGATGAACAGTTTGAAATGTTACTGGAATGCAATGATGCTATGCTAGAACGTATAGGGTCGAACCTAGATGAATTAGCAGGCATTAAAAAAAATCCACAGACAATAGTTGTAGAAACTTGTATAAGCTCTCAGCCTGCCGGTAGCAAAGCTGGCAGTTGGAATTTAAAAGGAAGTGACACAAGTCCCATGTCAGCGCGTTTGATAACAGCAAAAAATATAGCGCGTCCACAAATTAAATTTAAAATTCCAGTCGATAACAGCGCTGTCTCACCTTTTGTGCCAAAGTTAAAGGACAAACCAAATTCTTTAAAGCCATTAGCTATATTGCCAGAATACGATGATCAAGGAATTATTATAAGGTGAGTTCAATACCAGAAAACATATTGCCACTTTATAGTTGGTTTCTTTTTAGTTATTTGCATCCATATGAGTTTGAATTGACAAAATTTACAGTTTCGGAGAATCAACTAAAGCGAAAGTCACCCAAAATTCCAGTTGAAACTACTGACAACAACTATATGTATGTAGATACTGTACCGAAGTTAAAAACTGCCTTAGAGGAACTTAGTAACTTTTCGGAAATCGCTATCGATGTAGAACATCATTCGTATCGTAGTTTTCAGGGCATTACTTGCCTTGTTCAAGTTTCTACACGCATTAAAGATTATTTATTTGACGCTTTGGAACTACGTGATGATATGCATATTTTAAATGTAATTTTCACAGACCCTAAAGTAGTAAAAATATTTCATGGTGCTGATCTTGATATTCTGTGGTTGCAACGTGATCTTTCACTTTATATTGTGAACATGTTTGATACGCATCAAGCGGCAAAAGCGCTTAACTATGCTAGGCTTTCTTTGTCATATTTGCTTAAGCATTATTGCGACATAGAAGCAGACAAAACATTTCAACTGGCCGATTGGCGAATAAGACCACTTCCACCACAGTTGGTAGCCTATGCTCGTCAGGACACGCATTTCTTAATCTACATATATGAGCGTATAACGAATGATATTCTCGATATGTCCAACGATCAAATAAATATATTGCGTACCATCTATCAGCGCAGTGCTGAAATCTGCAAGAAGCGTTATGTTAAACCAATTGTTGGACCTGAAACACATTTGGACTTGTTTCGCAAGTCAAAACGGGTTTTTGATAATCGGCAGTTGTATGCGTTGCGCGAAATTTTTAAGTGGCGCGATATTGTTGCACGACAAGAGGACGAAAGTAATGGATACGTTCTACCGAATCACATGATGCTGCAAATTTCCGAAAGCTTACCAAGAGAAATGCAAGGTATTTTGGCTTGTTGTAATCCAATACCTCCCTTGGTGCGACAAAACTTGCACATATTGCACCAGATAATTTTTCGTGCCAGGGAACAACCATTAGTAAAGGTGAGTCTGATCCTAAAATTTCTATAGGCCTCTTTGTGAGACGCACTGTAGTGAATTTTTAATTTTAGCAAGTCCTAATATTTAAATAAATGATTTTTTATCCTATCTCATAGTTTTTGAGATATTTCGTTTCAAAAAATGCTCAAAAAGAAAAATAAAAACCAAGTGTGCATTTATTAAAAGAATGACCGATATATATAAATTTGTAATAACTCCAAAATATATATATAGTTTCACTCAATAGAGTGAATAATAAATATTGACAGATTGTAAATAAAACAAAAATTATAATAAAAAAAAACAAAAAAAGATTAATTGCATCCATTAAATAGACTAATCATTTTCTATATTTTACAAATAAAAAGTAAGGGATATACATATTTGAATATCTTTCGACCTCTGGGATTTCTGGTAAAGATTTTATGATAATCAACTTATTGTTAGCTTAAAAACTTTAGCATTAAAAGTACATTTCAAGTAAAAATAATGCTTAGCAAAAATAAGCTAGAAAAATATTTTGTAGAGAAATTTTTTTATTTTTGTGAAAAGGCACGTTTTGATTGTGAACTTTCCCCATATACTTAAAATGAATAGTAACATACATTTATTATTTTGTAATATCGTGTGCATTATTACTGAACTACATTTCTTTTTCTTTTAGCCGATACTCGAAAGTGACACAATTAATCGAGTAGCTATTAATAGTACTAAAGATTACAATAGCAAATTGTATTGTCCACACGATCTATCACGTTGTGAAGAGTTTCGCGATGACTTACCAACTTTACTGAACTTAAATAGTTCAAGAAATAAGGCTGAAACACTTGAATACGCAAAATGGCCACCTTCATTGCTAAACAACCCGACTCTGAATGTTTTTGAAACGTCGCATAGAGGGGTAATTAGATTAAGATATTCTTAAAGTTTTACGATCTCACCACCTATGTTACTTCTTTATAGAATCAAGAACTTCTTAAGATCGTAGAGAAAATAAAATTTATCAGCCCTTATGATCGCTATTTGGCTGTTCTTCCGTTGGTTGAAAAAGAGAAAATGGAAGAAGCTGCTCGAATCGAGGAGGAAAACAAAAAAAAGCAACTGTGTCCAGCTGCACCAGTGCCGCAGACTTTAGAAATTAAGCCGGAAGTACTTCTTAACTTTTACATATTTTCATTTTGTAGTTAATTAATAGATTTTTTGTTTTTTGCAGCCTAAAAATGAAAACTTAAAAGACGATCCTGATGACATATATAGTTTGCCGGTAAAAGAACTGCTTAAGCGCAAATATGAGGAGTCTGTGATAAATAAAGCTTCTAACAGCAATAAAGCACCAAATCCCAAAAGGCTCAAAGTGGTAACACCGAATGATGACAAAATAATCCAGGCTAAGGAGCAAGCTAATATTCAAGATTTAACACAAGATACAGACGATGATGAGGTGCCTGAAGAAATGCCGTCCACATCAGTTGTTCCTAAGCACTTGCAACAGCAAAAGAAAGGAAGGAATGATTTTTCAAGGAATAAAAAGAGAAACAACAAAAACAAAAAAAAACCAAGTGCAGTGTCCAATGAACCATTACAGCATACATCTTTTGATTATCAGAAAGTTGACTTTAGAAACTATCAAGGAGGTGCAAAGCGCGCAAAAGGCACAGAGCTTAAACCACAATTTCATGGAAAGGTAAATATACAAAAAAAAAAAACCATTTGAACTCTAACTTCTGACTAAAAACCTTCTTCTTTTCAGGGTAACTCAAATAAAGCAAATAATAAGAAATTTAACAAACTTTTCACATTTAGTAATGTAAAAGGTAAAAAGTAGTTTCACTTAATACTTACTCAAAGACAAAAAAAAACTGTAATAAAATAAAATAATTTGATATTTTTTTTTCATTGAAATGCCTTCTTACATACCAATAAAATTTATAGATCATTCCATGGATATAATCAATAAAATTATATGAGTATGCATTGGATCAAACTAGAACCCATTCAAAGTGTTGCGTATAAATAAGTTACACCCGAGGATATTTAAAAAAAAGGCATTTAGTGGTCAATTTTGAAGTCTTGAGCAAAATAGCGTAGAACAATTCATTTCAAATTATTTAATTTTTTGCTCTCAGCAAAGAGGGACTATACACCACTTTCAAATATAAAAGCTCATATATAGTATGAGCAGGTTGCTCGCCGGGTTTTTTTATTTACTACTAGTAAGCTAGTACTACTAACTGTTCTGCCCTCCGTGTTCCTTCCATCTATAGCAATTCAATCGAGATTTATGGTGTGCATTCTTCGTACAAAACACTGAGATGGATTTTCGCGATTTTCTGCTTTTTCTTTTGAATTTTGCCAAACTTTTTTTTTTTATAAAAACCTTTATTAAGTAAAATAAAGCAAATCCGTCATCAGTCCCGATACTAAGGGAATTTTGACATAACACCACCTAATGGACAAGATATCTATAAATGAAAAAAACAAGTAAGGAAAATCGAATAAACGGTCCAAATTAATTCAATCGCAAGTTATGCTATGCTTTCTCCATATTGAAAACACTATATCGTTTTTTTGCAATTTTCCGATTTTTCTTTGAAGTTTTTCCAAACTCCAAACTCAACAAGAAAAAATTATTCAAATCGGTCGAGCCATTCTTGAGTTTTTGCGAGACTAATGCACGGCAATTGGTTTTTATATATGTATGTGATTTATGAGGTAATTACATTTATTCGATTCTAGTTTAAAAAAAAACGAATTCATTTGGTAGAAAATACAAACTGAACTTAAAATAGCTAAAATAAACCTGAAAAGCTGAAATCCAGGATACCAGTTTCACTTAGTTTGTGTTTCATTCCTTGTGCGTTTTATGGAAAAATAACGAAACGTTAACGAAATTATGCCCTGGCAGGGTTCTCAAGTTGAAAATGATGTTTATCTCTCATTTCCTTCCTCCAAAAAGACAAAAAATTTGTTAAAATGCAAAAATTTTTTGGAAAAGATTTAACATTTTATTGGTCAGCAATATTCAATAATTTCTATAATGTAGTACATTACTTTGCAGGAAAAATGTATGACTTGTTTTATTGCTTGTGTAAAAATAATTTTACCTCCAATTAACACCTTTTTGCGAAATTTTCCAATTCCTACGCGGCCTACGGCTTTTTTCTTTACGTTGCCATGGAAATGCCCATATGCATGTATATTGCGTTCCATTTCAAATTATGAATTTGGTGTATATATTCAGACGTGAAAAATCTTTTGAAAAGTACGAGGCTTGAACTGTTCGTGGCAACTGTTCATGTAATTTCAAATTGAACTGCTGATTAATCTTGTGCTTGCGAAAATCGAACATTCGCAGTCACATTAGCAGCAGAAAACTGCTAAACTGCAAAGCACTTTGACAGTTCAACATGAGGTTCTCAGCTTCCGTAAGTTGAAGCAGCATCAGGTTTTCAAAAGTCGCAGTTAACCGTTAGGTGCTGATGCTTTTTGATTCTGCTTACTCATATTAAGTTTTGATCGTTTAATGGTAGAGAAGCAAAACTGAATAATTTTTTGGTTTAAGTCAAGTGACAATCGATTTTTTTTCTTCTTGCCTAGCGAAGCCGGTGTTGGGCATTCTGAAGGATGTACATCCGGAGCCGTAGACGACGGGCGCCCACTTACTCCAAATTTTTATGTAGAATTACTTTGGTTAGCGAACAAGGTCATCGGTGACGTATAGCATTTTTCGACTAATAACCATAAAATAATAATAGTTAATTGATTGATCAGCAAATAGAACAAATTGAACGGCAAACTGTGAGCGGTGAAAAAATAATGATAAATTCAATGGCAACAGTATTTTTGAACTAAAATTTGGGTATGTGCTTGGATATCAGCCGTGGCTTTAAATTTAAACTCTGTTCTACATCGGCTTCGCTAGCCACAGTACTGCTGCATTAAAGTTTAGACCTTAAAGCCTATAGCATGACCAGCATATATTTCGCTATCCAATGTGCTTCTGTATAAAATTCTCTATTTAGTATTTTTAGTACTCAATTCATATTTTCAGTAAAAAAAAACAAATCACCGCTATTTTAAGCTCAAATAATTTTTGACGGCTCGAATTGACGATTTTACTTTTTATTTTTAAATCGATAAAAAATTTATTTTTACGATTAAATGTAACGTTTTGACAAAGTGTTCACCTACGAATTGTGTATTAACAAAAATTAGATGCTGTTTCGGAAATAATTCCTACAGATTTCAAAAGCTAAGACACGACAAGTAATACAATATTTTTTTCCCAAAAATATAAAATACGTAGAGTTCACGCAATTTATTATAAAACTTAACTATAATGTTTTAAACATTTTATCATCCTCTTTATCCATGCAATACTCCACAACAGCATATACGACCAATAGACGTCGTTCTAAGCTTCGTTTGTGTTTGTCTGTAATAAGTGGGTAAAGAACGTCATGTTTTGAAAGTCGATCAATTATCTCTGTTAAAACACCACCAGAAAATACTTGTAAACGATCCCACGTAGATTTGCGTAGTCTATGGTAAAAAAGAAAATATAATTGGTGAAAATTTATCGCATATATGAAAACTTTCGCTGAACTTACAAACAACACTGATATAGCGGCGCCAAAATATCTAAATGATCTTTATTAGGATTTCCAAAAGCTTTACCATTATCTATTAAAATAACACGTTCTTCACGAGTTTCGTAATGATGTCGATCGCCGTTTTGAATCAGGTAGTCAAATATGGCAACATCAATGAGATCCAGTAAACGTATAGTTTCCATTTTAGACTTTATGGGTCTGCAATAATAAAAACATATAGTATTTCAATGAGTTGTCTAAGTGTGAAGGTTCACATCATAAAATAACATCTATTTTTCAAGAAAAAAAAAAAAACTATGATACAGTTCTACTATGGTGACAGTCGAATTCGAACTTTCTGATATAACGATTCAATGAATATATAATATATAGACCGCCTGGACAAGAAATTAGAACAGCTGGGAATATTTTAAAAACTAACATACTGAAAATGAATCAATTCTTGAAAGTAGCTTTGACGATAAACAAATTTTTGAAGAATTGTGCAACGGAAGTATTAGGAGCGTTCATAAAATAGCGCTATAAGGCGTTGATGATCATTTTGGAAGTTTGACACATAAATTCAATCAAATTTGTTTAGTTTTATTTTTTAGACGCTTGGTCTCCATCTCCAATAAAAAATATCGCAATATTGCTATTTTAATATCAAGTTATTAAAGTTTTCAAATTGCCTAAAAAAATTAACGTCGAATAGAAACAAGCATGCAAACATTAACCGTTGAATGCAAGTTAATGTGTTTGTGTGTGCGTTTTGTTGTTTTTTCCATGGTGTAATTATACAAGACGAATTTATTAGACAGAGCCTTGCGTGCTGAAATTGAAGTCATTTTGAGAGCGCGAGAGTAAATTGATTTTCAAAACGAAATTAAAATAAAATTGCCGATGAGAGAGCAGAAGGCTACGCGTACAAAATCACGGAAACAGCTAGTATCAAATATCAACAGACATTTAAATCGATCGATCGATTTAAATTTTGTCTGATGAAATCAAACCAAATCATTTTATCGCAATCGATTTACTATTCTATTGTAACTTACTTGCAATAATTCATATCATCCTCCCAAGGTGCTCTTTTGTCATCCTTATAAGTTCTTTGCCATGGCGAACGACGCTTTGCCAATGTACCGGGTATCAAATATATCAACACAGCTTCAATATTATTTTCTTCATTTCCACACACTGTTTCCTCCTCATTACAATAATGACATTTACCAAAAAGGCAAAACTGTTCTGTTCCATTTTCAGTTTCTGTGATTGTCATTGTTTTCTGTAGCTCGTTATCGCCCTTGTCAAATAGATCTGCTTTCAAGTTTACTACACGACCTACTACAATCGGTGTCCAACGAAAATCAAGAACAGCTCCTAAATAAAACGCATAGATTTCAGCAGTATGACGATCTTTTCCACCATAAACAGGACCTTCTATAACCGCATCACGGTCATACCATTGTGGTTTAAAGATGACCTTTTGTTGATTGCTCAATTTAACAAGTAATTTCAATTGTGTGCCTCTAGCTAAGTTAGTGACTTTGGTGAATGGTTCCAAACGCAATGTTTGTAATAGTTGTCCCATAGAACTGTCGTACAATGGAAAAATTTCATTTTCTTGTGGCCACTATAAGACACGAAAAACGGAAATAAAATCAAAATTACATAAAGAAAAACAAAAAGCATGTTGCTCACCCAGTTGGCAATATCCCATAATACAGATGCATTTTCATACGCTGCTGGCTTATAATTCTTCAGCAGCTTGTTCCGGTACATAAAAAATCTGGGATTTCGATTTAAATATGCTGGTTTTAAGTGTCGTATTTTATGACGTATCATATTTTCCAGCGCTCGTGTGCTGGATAATTGACCTTCCTCTGCATTCAGATAATACATGAAGTAAAAGTTAGCACCGACCACCAGGCAAACGAGTATCACGAGAGCCACGATGATGACAGCAGTGCGTTTGTTTGTCATGTGTTAAATAGTAAGTTTGATTTTACTAAGGCGTTGCGAAAGGAGGAAGCTGTTATGAATTCTTTAATACGCTTCAGCTGTTGCTGGCACACTGTTATTAGCCGTTTTATTGTTAATGATTTAATTGTTATAAATTTTCTTCTCTTCATTTGAAAAAAAGTCTGTACAATTTGGGTAACAAATTGCAATTGGCAGAGAATTTGCTCTCTGAATAACTGATTTGCCTGGCTTTTAGTCAGCGGTACAACGCAAGACGCATCAAACAATAGCAGCTGTTGCTGTTTTTTTTATGCCTGTCGTTGCAATTATGGTTCGTTTTGGGCACCACACTGTAACTCTTCTTCTATTGTAAATGTGTTTTTTTACAATTAATGTTTTAATTTTGCATAATTTAAATCGAAATAAAGTGCATACGAAGAGCGCCCACTTTATGTTTGGCAACAAGGTTCTTTTTTGTTTTTCTTCATCAAATCAAAACTAACAACGTGCGTATGGTGATGTAGCCAAGGGCTGTTGTCGATTTTTAGTTAGCTAAAATTGCTTATTGTGTTAATATTTTGTGTTTACAAAGTTTTTCGTTTTTAATAATAGAATCTTTCACTTCACGTGCTTCAACTTGTTCCGTTTGTTACATTCCATGGCTTTTTTCATTTGCGTGTATTTATAAAGTATTTTCATGAGGGATGCTTGTCCGTAAGGTAGACTTTTTACTCAAAATGGTACATAAAAATATTACCTGAAATAAGTTTTTTGCTTTAGATTAATCGAGCAAATAATATTGCAAATGTACTAAAATTACAAGATGATGTTTATGAGACTATTACATTTAAAAGAGATGTGTGACATTCTTGAGGTTCTGCAACTTTATTAAGTTGTGGATTACAACAGCCTGAGCGGAACTGTTCTGTAGGATTAAAGAAAAATGAGTTATTAGATTTTACCTGCACTGATAGTTTTTTTGGATTTGCCTTAGATATTGGGCCTAATGAATAAAGAATTATAAATTGCAAGGGCTTTAACGAAAATGATAAAAATTGTAAAAGCAAAAGCTTTTGCTAAAAACGAAAAATATAGGTTGTTTCTGTTGCTTGAAGATGAATTACTAGATAATTTTAAAGTCTTCTCGACACCAGGATGACTCATTATTAATTATCTCAGTCTTTCAGCATTTAAATTACTGCATGGTTTATAAGAATTCGCCCAGTGTTAAAATTCAACCATTATAGTGCCAAAATAAAAAATACTTATCGGTACAAAAAATTATTGACATAAAAAGCGCTATTTTTTGTCATAAAAATCATGGTATCATTTTGCCCTATCCCTATTTCTTCCTTATATTTCAATATATGTATGTACATATCTCCATACCAAATTTGATTAGTTTAACTAAGAAAACATATTTTCCTGTAAAGGGCGCCACTCACTTAAAAATAAATATATTTTCTCAAAGTTCAATGTATCTGTAGTTAGGCTGTGAAAACATATTTTTTAATTGGGGTCGTGGGTTGTCCACTTTAAAACAAATACCTTCCTCAGTATCCAATCTATTTTTGTACCGAACTCCATCAAAATTGGAGCATAAGTTTAACAGTGAAAAAGTTTTTTCATGCTAAGGGCGGTTGCATGCCCACTTAAAGACCTCCATGCCCAATTTGATCAAAATCGGTTTAACAAGTGCCATGCCCACTTAAATAACTTAAAGTCTCTAATAACCTTTCTTAGGGTGCAATCTATCTTCAACCCGAATTTCATCGGTTCAAATCGGTCTATTAGTTTAGCCGTGAAAACGTATTTTCCTGTTAGGGGCGTGGCATCACCTACTTTTGGAAAGAAAATTACATTTTGCACTGCCCATCTTCACAACCCTTCAATCAAAAAAAAAAAAAAAAAACGCGATTGTGTTGTGTTATGGCAGTTAAAAAGGGGTCTATTCGTTTTGAAACTGCCTATTTACATATATATAGGGTGTTTTTTTTAGAGGTATAGAACTTTAAAATGGAATAAAACAAAGATTAATTTTTTAAATAGACATGAAAATTACTTTATTCGAAAGATAATTTTCTGGCATTATAATTTAAATATGACTTCTGGCATATGAACGCCACGGCTAGCTCGGACGTAGTCTAAAATGGAGGTCCAATTTTCAAGGTATATCGCGAATTACGCGAGTAATGTTGGCTTCGAAGTATTGAATCGTAGCTGGCTTATCGACGCATACTTTTGGCTTCACATAACCCCAAAAAAAAAAATTAAGGTGTGATATCACAAGATCTAGGCGGCCTTCTTGACTTCATAATTGCAAAAATCATGTGAATTTTGAGTGAAAATAAAGTTGAAATTTTAGTGACTATAATAAATTTGCACAATTTGGACGCGTTGTTCATGCGTCAACCTGTTCATGATGAAATGGCAAACCAAACTGAATATAAATGACATTAGAGTTGCCAGATTTGACCACAAAATCCCAGTTTTATCTCTATTCGAAAAATAAACCTCTAAAAAAAACACCCTTTACATACATATATTTTTTCCGAAATATGGTAACTTGAAATTTATTACATAGGCCTACGCACAGATCTACATTAATTCTAGTATGGCAGGATGCATTGAAAATTTAAATTTATTATATTTCGGTGATTAAAAGAGATATCGACATAATTTAAAATGGGTTTTGAAGCGTAAAAGTAATACTTTCAGATGCCCTAACTAGTTTTGGAAAAAAAATTTATTCGCGATGTAAAATAACCTCAAATATAGCCAAAAACCGTTTTTTTGCACTTTTAGGTTAGGATATCTCGAAAATCAGAGCTGATAGAGCATTTCCGAGGCCAGATTTGGATTCAGCGCATCAAAAACCTTCGGAAATATATAGTCTGGTTTCTGGGTCTGAGATTCTGTCGGCCTGTGTAATTAATGTAAATTAAGAAAAAAAATGCGTTAAAATGCAAAAACAAATTTTCAGAAAGTTCAACATGCAGTTATGATTTGTTTGGAGAATATGAAGAATAACTAAACATAACATTATTATGATAAAAAAAACTGGAAAAAGTAGAAAAGGGTAAAGTTTTTTTATAGACGCGCAATAAACTCTTTCTTTTATCGTCAAAAATATTTAACACAATATTAGCATCTTCTTGCTTTCAAATGCCTTTTAAATAAATAATAGTTAATTTTCTCCTAATTTCTAACCATTTTTACTTTCTTATAAAGTCAATTAAAAATAACTTTTTGTTGTTCCCACAAAAACATATGGTCGGGTCCCCTCAGGACAGGGTGTTTCTACTCACTGAATATCACTACAAAAAGGTTTTGTCTAGGGTGGATCAGCTACTTTACTGACCTAGAAACTTTTGATATGGAGATCTAAAGTTTCGTACACTTTTTTAATCCAAATTATAAATTCTTATGAGTACATTCTTGCCCATTAGATGTTAATGTAATACAAAATTTCTTTGAAATCATAGACGTAGTGTCTTTGTTATGATTCCAAATGAAAGGTAGCTACAATCTTAAGATATTTTGCGATTTGGAATACTTCGAAATGTTATTTTAATTCTTTCAGTCATCTTATGAGATCCTTTGCTTTTACTTTTTGGCGTTAGTTTACTTACACAATTGGCTGATTTTTTTTATTTTTTTGAGGAAATGTCTCTTTTGAGCAAAAAATAACAATTTAAAATATATTTTGCCACTCGGATTTAGTTTCGAAGATATATATTTATCGTAGTGGCGGATATATGGTATTTAATAAGTACTTATAAGTTGGAGCATTGATACATACTAGTATCGTATTGTAGTCGAAACTCAACCGTACCCACCAAGTTTTAACTTTGGAAGAATTTTGCCAACCTATGACAAAATGTCTTTGTCCGTGGACCATGATCTTATTTAATTTCACTTTTCATCTTACCTCACCTCATCTTGCCTCTACCTCATGCAGTCATGAACGCGATCAAAATGAGTTGGTTAAAGCGTTCTGTATGGGGGAATCTTGCACGTATGTTTTCTATATTTTATCTGCCTTTACGGCACATATTACAAATTATTGTTTTGTTGTGCACATCTAAAGTACAGTACAGTACCTTTCAAATGGTAAAAATTTCATTCCCCTCTTTATAATAAATACTAAAAAAGTGTACGATGGGTTTCGATGTTTACGTATTAATATATAGATTAGTAACTTCCGATGGCTATATATCCGAAAGTAGATTGAAGCTACAACTTTTGTTTGCAGATTTGCATTAGGTATGTCAATGAACGTTTAACCCCCTATTATCCCTTAAAAATAAAATAAAAAACTGGGCAATGGAAGCTAAAGTAAACCTGTTCCAAAAAATTTAACGTTT
Source organism: Meiosimyza platycephala (assembly GCA_963662105.1). Lineage (NCBI taxonomy): Eukaryota > Metazoa > Arthropoda > Insecta > Diptera > Lauxaniidae > Meiosimyza > Meiosimyza platycephala. The sequence continues at coordinate 100,576,806 of OY759209.1, read as the reverse complement.
TATGAAATTACCTTATTGGTGCACGGCTGATCTCAAAATTTTTTAAATAAACCTGTGGCGGATATTAGAATTTTCTTTTGATGCCTGTTTCATTAATATGAGCTCGGCTGATTTTATCATTATCGCATATTTTAAATAAATAACTATAAAATGCAAATAGAAAACCGGAATACTTGGGAATTCAGTAAGTCTCACCAGAATTAACCATGATGCACTGCAAATAATTAACATGCGATGCAGGAATGTTATGCTACAGTAGTGGTTTATTTTTATTTAATAGATAATTGTTGATATGTATATTTATGAAGTAAATTTACTTTGACAAATTTAATATTTCATAGCTCACGATGAACTTAAAAAAAAATAAGCAGCTGTTTTTGACATTCGTGTTAACCACATTCACACTCACCGAAATAACGCCGGCGAACAAATTGCTGCTAAGTAAATAGAGATGGAAAATGGGAACCACCAAATTTAATACTATTGTTAGTGCTCAAATTTAAATTAAATCAATTTTTTTGCCTATTGGGTCTACCCCAAGTTACATATATGTATGTACAGCAAAATACAATACAAAAAGAATATTTTAGCCTTAAACTGTATTCCGCCAATGACAAATTGCACATATAATGGGCCAATTGTACCTAAAGTACTTTTTAGTCTGAAAAATTCGGAAAAAGGCAAAATTGAACAAACTCTTTTCCATCATTGAATTACAGGTAATAGGCTAAGCAGAATACTCACGGTGGACGGATATATCGCCGCTGTCAAAACCGCACTACACTTGACTGAATGAATTTAACCCTCCATTACTAATGCAGGGTGGATTCCACCCACACGTTCCAAAATTAAGCAAAATTTTTATAATACCCAAGTGCAATGAACCTGTACCCCAAATTTATTCTAAATTTGTATAACTCCACATATTTTAAGACTATTTATAGAAGTACATATATACTTGATTTAAATGCAAAAACTCCTTATTTAAAAAGGTATCTGGGTGGTTAACACCCACAAGTGTAATCGCGTGACACTTATTTTGGATGCATTACACCCATGTCACTATAAGATTTTTAGATGAAATTGCTCAGTATAAAAAGTTTTTGGTCACAAAAGAATGTCCAATTACGAAAGAGAGCAGGTTAGTTTGGCGTTATTAAGATTTAACCCTGGAATACTAACGCCATTTGTAATGCCATTACTGACATGGGTGTAATCCACCCATACTTTAAAATAAGCAGATTTATAAAATTAACTCCTTAAATCATAAAATCTTATTTTTATAAGTTAAAGCGCTTATTTTATTATGTAATTCAAAAGTTTGTTCTTTAATTTAGATCATATTAGATAAAAAAATAATTTAATTAAATCAATGAATGCATTCCGTAAGTAAAAAAAACTATACGAACCTCTTTTTCTGTTATTATAAACCAAGATAATTATCGGTTTGCGGGCTTTAGAGATTAGCTTAGCATCAGTGCTGTGCATGTTTGAAAGCATGACAACCGATTTGTTTCACTTGGTAACGTACCAGAAATGTTTCATGTGAAAATGGAACGTTACAGCTTTCCTATATATTATATTTCAAATGTAATTTTTCTCATGCAGTCATTCTGAGTTCAGAGTTTCCAGATTCATTGTTTTCTGAGCAATTCAAATGAAATCTTCCTGACACGTTATAAACGAAGTTTTTAACATTTTGAAGTGTTTTGAAAAGTTGAAGAATTGATGTTTACTGATTTTTCTAATGAACTCTAAATAATGTTTTATGACTCTCTCCTGCCATACGCACGGGCCTTGTGTAGCCTAACTATCTTGAAAAAGTGAATTTATACCACTTTCAAATGTACTGGCCTATATGACTATTCGTTAATTTGATGACAACGAACATTGTGATGAATGGAGAAATCTTATCAAGAATCGATTATCTTCTTAACTTTTTATTTTGATGAATCTTTATCTCACCATTCATTAGTTGATGTCTTATAAAAATTTTAAAAATCCAACTGGCAATTCTTATCTTAAGGAGAATAAATTTAAAAGAGCGTGAAATATGTTGATAAAGAGAGAGTCACATAGAGAGTGACTAGGAGTGAGAGTTTCTGACGTGTTTAGCGCAACAGTTTTTTGTATAAGCCAAAAAGTACAATGAAACACAGGACCACCTGTGTTGCTGTGGGAGTTGGACCAGGACTACGGGAAAAACGTAATGATAAGCGCAACAGTAAAGCATGTTTACGATTTAAAAGGCAGCATGGGTGACAGGATATGGTTAATGTTGTCAGTGTGGGGGAGCGAAGTGGCAATGTGTTGCACGAGTGCTTTTTTTAGGCTAACACGCGTAGAGAGCAGCAAGCAACCATCCAGGCAATCGTTGGTGTCGGTGGACTTTCGCCAGAATGTTTGAATTCAGTGCCTGGATTGTTGTCGTTTAGTTAAGGTCGTCGTCGGAAGTACGAGTAAAAATTCCGGGAAGCAAACTTATTTTTTTTTTTTTTAATAAAAAGAAGTGAAAGTTTGTTGTTTTTTCTCTTAATACAGTAAATCAGTGTAAATAAGATTTTTTTAATTGTTAACAACTTAAATAGAAAAATATTATGTGATAAACATGTAATTATTTTTTGCCATTTGTTGGCAGCCAAGGTTGTAATAATAGTGACTGAAGTGTATTCTTCTTAAAGTATGATTTTAATACGAACATTAAAAAAACAAAAAAAAAAAAAAAATAGTTTGACTGTTTTATATTAAAATTGTGTTTTTCTTTGGTGTTCTTAACCTCAATTGCGACGCTATAGAATTTGAAATAAAATGAAAACAGGTTCATAAAATAAAATAACAAACCCCTGAAAAAGTATTTAAATTTAAATAAAAGTACGTTATTACTATACACACAATTGTATTGTATGTATGTTTGTGCGCTTGTCTGTCTGAGTAATGGCTGTAGCCAGGTGAGGAATGATGGGGTATCATATACCCCTAGTATATTTATATTTTGATAAGTAAAAGTGCTTGATATAAGCTGATCAAATTAATGAAGTTGCCCCTTCCGAAAAGGTGTTATATTCCCAGTGGCGTCAATACGGTAGTGCTGGGGAGGGCATTGGCCGCCCCCTAAGGAGCTGATACTAGCTATTATTCAATAAAACCGTCTTATAGTGGTGGAATTATAATTCTTCCCAAGGTTTTGGTGAAGTGACGCCACTGTATATTCCTAATTTCAGGAAGTGATTAAAAAGCTTTTTCTAATGAATCGAATAAGCGTTACAAAAATGTGCATCTTTACTGGAGATGCACATATTATATTAATGAAAAGATAAATACTTTTTTGCCTAGATAATTTGATACTCGTAAACTTTACATCTTAGAAACTAACGTTGCTTATTCATTCGTTACGCACACTCTGTTATTTAGTCATTAAAAGCATTTATAGTGCTCTTCAAAAACCTTGATAATCTAAAAGTATTAACTACTTTAACCAGTTGATAGGTATAATCAGTAACAAAAACATTAACCTTGGATTAAAAATTTTATCAAACATTTTGGTGAAAACAATTCTAATCGAGCTTATCCCGAAACTTAACAAATATGACGAGATGATGATTTATGTTTTTGAAAAGGTATATTGCCAGTTTTCAAAGGTTTTCGCATTACTCCAAAAAGTCTTCTTTTTCAAAAAACTTAATAATAGTATTAGTTTATAAAAAAAATCAGTTGTAGAGTAAACGTTGGCATTTTATTGAGAAACAGAGAAATTTTTGCGTACCAGAAATAACATGAGACTTATAATCTGGTTACCGAGGAAATCTTCAATCATATGGTTGGTCGTTCTCTGTTCAATACACAAAATTACGGCATGCATTTTTCAAGGCCATTTCCTTCCGCTTAATTTTTTTCCCAATTAATAGTTGAAATAAGGCTGTTAATGGAAATAAGTGTCAGTCGCCAGAATCGTGGTGGGTCTGGTTGTGAGAGGCTGATGAAAAAAGTTTTACTCAATAACTCGGAAAGTAAGCCTCACTTAGAAAACTATGTGAAGACCAGTGCTGTAGACCAGATGAAAACACATCGATTTCATGTTGGAAAAATCTTAATACGATAAGATCTGACCCACCTTTCAACGTTTTAAAGTTTCCAATAAATACCTACTATAATTTTGAGCAAAAATAGTTATTTTGGGAGAAAAATATGTTTTCCAGATTTGAAAGAGCAATGTAAATTAAAACTTTCAATAAAAACTTTCAATAAAAGCCTTATTTTTTTTCGAAAATGGAGATGTCTCCATTTCGGGTTTTCATCTGCTCTTTAACATTGGTCTTAATATAATTTTCTACTTGTGGCTTACTTTCCGAGTTATTGAGCGAAACGTTTTTCGTCGGCCTCTCGCAACCAGACCAACCACGTTTCTGCTGATTAACGCTTATTTCCATTATCAGCCTTACTTAAACTATCAATTGCAAAAAAAATTAAACGGGAGGAAATGACCTTGAAAAATGCAGCGCTGCCTCCCGGACTAACGTTTACATGCAAAACTCCGACGATAACGTTCGCAACGTATAATCCTTGAATATCGATGGTTTCATCAATAAAAAACCACAAAAAGTGATTTTTTAAATTGGATTTAATTCAATCAAGTTGGAAGTCGTACAAATTATAATTTTTGAAGAACAGTCCCAAATACAGATTGCAACAACAAAAGCCTCACATAAATTCATGCAAAACTTATTTAGTCCATAAATTTCTTATATTTTGGCTTTTGAAATGCATCTCGGCTTGAAATTTTTTTGAGTTAACAGCTGCAAACTTTGCAAATAGGAACCGACCAATCGGTTCAGAAAACATCCTGGTGTTCCGATACATATCTTTTTAAGTATTTAAATACAATTGTTTTAGCTTTCGGGATTTTGGCTTGGATTAACTATTCATTCAGGGAAATAACCTGCTATGACGACGGCGGCTATCGTAACCAAAGTACTGGCAAACATCTTTTTATATTATATTATTGTTTATTATTTAAAAATAAAAATAATCAAACAAGCTTTAATAGTAAAGAAACTTTTCTTATTTAAACAAGTAAATGAAAATGCAGGATAATACAAAAGCATAGGAGTTTGAAAATTTCTGTACATTATAATTTTGTATAAGATCAAAAACGTTTTAGTGAGAAGATTGCAACTGTTTCACACTTAAAATTTCAGTTCATTTGGGGTCAAATTTTGACATTACTGACTGAAAAACTGATTTTAAGTGTTCATCAGACAAAGAATATCGGTATTTAGATTTTAGATAGTTTATTCTGGAAAAGGTCTATTCAAAAACATTTGATCCAAAAAACAGAAAAAATGCCTCAGCATGATTATATTTTTGAAGACTTTTTCTGGAAAAGAACTATAAAAGAGAGGTAGGTTGCCTTCTTTGTAGAATTTCTGGATATTCGCCCTGAATGAGTCGTTGGATATTAGCTCGATGACTTCAAATTAAAGTTCAGAAGGCGCGTTGTCAATATCACAATCAAAAGAGTTTTGAAACGACTGAATTTCTTCTGATGCAATATTAAACTCTTCAACGCGACTCTGAAACTCTCGTCGTAGATTAGCCATAAAAAAGAGTAGCACTGCTTTGTGCAGAAAAATTCTTAAAATTTCAAAAGTGGTCATAATTTATGAAATGCTTCTCCTCGAAAAGAATGAGCTTTCGTTTAAAAGCCTTGACGTGGCAGTATAAGTCACAAACAAGAGAATTTTTATCTTGCAATTTCAAGTTGAGTAACTTCAGATGTGTGGTGAGATCAACAATAAAAGCCAATTTCCATACCAACAAACTGTCTGAAAGTTCAGGTACCGAACGACGCTGTTCAGTCATAAATATGTCTGCGATTTCATGAATTTCATAAAACCGCTGCAATACAATGCCTCTGTTCATAGGTGTTGCACCTCCAGCTGTTAACACGAAGTTACAAATGTTTCTAATTACTCAAGTTTTTATACCGCACATATTTTTACCATAGTCTTTGGCTACACCTTTTAAACGTTTCCAGTCAAGTCCAAGATTCCTCACGGTTTGATTTACCTTGGCGAAAATCTCATAAATCTTCACTCTATTTTTTAAGTATTTGGATGCCAGGTAAAAGTTTGCCTGCTTTAGCCAGAATATGGCACACTTTGAAGCTGGCTCTTACAGCAAATTCACTCTGTTGTGATGGTTTAGTAAAAATTTCTTTCCGTAATGACAGTGATTTTTTTAAAGACGGAATATTGTCTTCTCGAAGTTTGCCTGTCAAGTTTCCTTAGTGTTTTGTATCATAATGTCTACGAACGTTAAATTAATTCAGAACAGTCACACCCAGTTGTATAGTCCCGCCTATATATTGTCCAAAGCAAGTTTTCAAGTAGATGCGCGTCGAACTAGTTTCTTATAAGCTATTTTTGTTTTGGAGAATTTAAGAAAATTGTGAATTTATGTAATTGCAAGAAAGTGTTCAAAATCGTGTTTCTCATTTTATTTTAAGCCTTTGAACAATAACAAAAAAAAAATCGTTTCGTGAAAAATGGATGGAAAAATATTTGAGGCGGTTGTTTGAAAAACTGAAATTTAGGTATGTTTTGAACGCTTTTTTCAATCAAAATTCGTAAGTCACTAAAATTGATAGGAAAAGCTAAGGCTGGAGTTAAGCCATAACCTCTCCTGACTCCACAAACAAAAAAATTTACAAATTTTTACAGCAAAACATTTTATTAAGAGAGTTTTGAAAATGGTCTAAAACGTATTTTAGCCATCCCCAGAAGCGCCTCCTAAGGGGCAGTCAAAGAATTACGTGAGGTGTTTTTTGAAAATTTGGACCCCCTTTCCCTTGGTGAGATCTGGCGGGACCCCTCCCTTCCCTCCCGTGAGGTTTAAATTATAATTTATAAATAATTGATATGATACAATCTGTTATCTGCACTAATAATATTCATAATAATGTTAATTCTCTACATTAAACGTGAGGTTTTCATTGACCCCCTCCTCCCCCTGGTGCTGTCTTAGTCAGACCCAAAATTTATGTTAGACATTTTTTCATTTCATAGAAGCAAAAAAAAAATCAAATGCAGAGTCTAAACCATTCGATTAAGCGTTTAGTGAGCGTACCTCGACGTGCCCAAAATGCACTTTAAGCTAGTTTCAAACTTCTCTTAATAAATAAGCTCAAAAAAATTAGTTTCAGAAAAACTCTTTCTTGTTGAGTCAACAGCGGAATTGCCGATTGATCGAATTGGCTTTCCCTTATGGATTGGTGATATAAAAATTTTTTTTTAGTAAAGGGCCCAAAACATACCTTAATTTTTTTTCCACTTCTACATTTATCACAATTGTTTTTCGAGACACTTAGGGCCGGTTTCACAGTGCAAACACTTAAAGATTTAAGGTTAACTATCCAATTTCAATTTCATAATATAGTACAACTTAGCAATTAGTTAACCAATTAAATTTGACAGGTTAACTAATTGTTAACTAACAGCTAATTAACTAATTGGTTAACTAAGCACTGTAACACCAACCCTTAACCATTTTGTTAGAGCACATACTTTTAAAATAAAACGTGATTGTGATTAAATTTATAGTATTATTAATGATGGGCAATTTTATTACCATTTGAGAAAATAACTCCTTTGATTATCAATTTAACATTTTTCTTTCGGAATCACCGCTATATTTTACATAAGACATGATTACACAGGCCACAAACTATTTTTCTGTTCTGTAGTTTGGATGCCAATATGTGGTTTCCATGTATTTTTTCTCGCTGAAACCAAGTCCGGGATAAGGTAATTGCTCTAGCACGTCAGGTTTTTGAGATATACATACTATCTTAAAGTGCGAAAAACACCGTTTTCTGAGGTTATGTAGCATAACTAGTCCATTTTGGACAAAAAAGTGGAACAAAGTAAAGAGCAAAGTACACACTTGTAATTAAACGTTTTTTTCCATCAATGAGTTATACCGTGGTCGTGTTGTCGTCGGAAGGGTTGGATATAATCAGCTTCCAACGTTGTAAGGACGTCTGCACGGCCTTGTTGTGCTGCTTGGGAAAGGCTTTAAATATATTTATTTTTGTTTAGTCTATTTTTGACCCATTGTAGCACCTCTCCTGTATCATTTACGACTAGTGCACACGTCCAAATTAGAGTACCAGGAAAGGCATATAAAATGAGACACTAAAATGTAATGGGAAATGCACGATTACTTATCTAAGAAAATTAGAGTTTGCGTTTATTTTCACCAGTAGGGCTTCTCCTATGGTAATAATAACATTGCCTGCTTAGAAGAAAGTAAAGTATGTACTTTTAAAGGCTTTTCAATTGAAGTATGTATATAGGCATTGTATGCTTAAAAAATTGGTCTTTATTTTCAAAATGGCTAGGTCGAGTTTTCTTACTATACTTAACCGGTCTTTAAATTTTGTTTTACACTGCATTCCTTGATGTTAAGACATAAAAAAAACACAAATATGTATGTATTGTATTTAACTATGAAATTTGTATTTGATCAATTAAATACTGAAATTATTAATTTCACTAAATAAATGAGTAAATGAGTCCTAGCTTCATTGCATAATTCGATGTGTAACTTACTATACCAACGACTTGTACTTTTCGTAAAATTCCACTATGAATTTGGTTAAACGCGGTGCTTGTACATATGTAGCGCTGTTAGCATTTTTAAAAATGCAGATAGGGGACGTCCATTAATTACGTGTGGTGTTTTTTTTTTTTTGAAAATTCGGACTCCTCCCCTCCTCTTGGTGAGATTTGGTGAGATCTGGCGGAACCCCCTCCCGTGAGACTTAAATTATAATAATAATGTAAATTCTCTGCATTAAAAAGTTGACGTGTGGTTTTCCTTGACCCCCTCCTTCTCCTTGGTGAGATTTGGCCGGACCTCCTCTCCCCTATTTTGACTCATGTAATTAATGGACGTCCCCATACGTTTTTTTTTTTTCATTACTTCTAGAAGTTTTCATTCTTTTATTTACTTTTAACATTTCTCTTTATTATACCAAAACTTTAATCTACATAGTTATATGTACTTTTTGCCAAATAAAAATTAGTTTGATGAGTTTATTACCATTTCGATTATTTACTTTGGGCCATCTCAACCTTTTTCTGCTCAAGACACTGGTTTCATGTACATGACTTTCTTCAAAGTGTAACCCAGTTTAAAAGCGTGAACATTTTATTTCATGTCTGTCTTTTCTATTTTCTGTTTATCTTCTTGGTAAGCGCCCAACTTTTTCCCCATTTTTTAACGGGTAGTTGGCCAAAATCATTTGCTTAACCGCTAACATCTGTACGCAATTTTTGTGGCGCTGTTAATAGCGACAGAATGCAAACAGAAGCTAAGGCACATTGCACTGGTGATGAAATATTTTGTAAAAAGGGAACCATAAAAATAACGTAAATTATATGTGAAGGGGAGATTGGTAGGGTGCAATGTCTTCCCAATATTACACTCTCACATTTATAGTCGTAGATGCTCTCTGTCACTGAGCTACTGAGAGCAACATTTAATGGCTCCCTTTTTGAGCTCTGTCACGATTTTGTTGTTTGACTGCGTTTTCTACTACTTTTTCGTATTTCCGTTAGATGCCACAAGTTGTGTTAGTGCTATCCTTTGGAGCATATACATACAAATATTTGGAGGTACATACTTATACAGTATATACATATATATGTATCTGTATATGTGAACTGTTGAATGTGTGTTACTTTGTATGCGCTTATGGGTTGAAGTGTTTGTGTGTGCCTCAACTGTCTGCCCCAATAAACAAGAAAAGAGCAACAGTTGCCTGAATTAAATAAAAACTCGCTCGCTCCCCGTCTGAATTTGAATTCGGTAGTTTGTTTTTTCTTCACTGATATGCAAATTTTCTCAATGCACGCCATTAAATACTTTCGTTACAAATATCAACTGTATGGGCAATGAAAAAAAGTGTGGAAAACGGGAAAAGTTTTTCTTTGTATACTTATGTAGACAACTGCAGATCGGTAAACTTTTTAAATGAATATTTACGACGGTTGAGTGATCCTATGAATGGATAAAAAAAGTTTATGTGTAGAGTGTATGAGCCCTGCATTAGACTGTAACAGGATGTTTTCATCACTATAGTGATGAATATTTGTTGGGGTAGAAAATGCTATTTTTTCTTGTAATTCCTAAATAAATCTATTAGCTTGAAATTTTCTAATATGAGTAATTCTATAGTGTTTATTAGAACTATAATTTACGTGACGTGACAATCATCCGTTTGGTTTAAATTTTACATGGGTGTACCTGAAGACAAGACAAGACAAAAAGGATGTTTCATTACAGTACGTGCCTTAAGTCCGGATCTAAAAACTGAAATTTCAGAAAATTCACTATTTAAAAGAAAAAATAAAGTCAAGAAAGCTTACACAAATATATATGTACATATACATTTAACCATTTAAGTTTCATTAAAAGCAAAAAATCCCGAATTCCGAAAAAAAATTTTGTGGCGCAGCTCTAGTTGTTGTACCAACTGCGCTTTCAATCCCGATATTCAGGAATCGATCCTCAATTCTGGTATTCTAATATACTTTTACTTCAGAACACTTGTGCTTCAGAACACTTTACAGACCTTAATGCTATAAAAATATCATGGTTAGGAAGAAAAAATGTGAATGTTTTAAAACCCACCTGACATGCTAAAAAACATGCGCCATAATGCACGTACATATGTATTGTATATAAAAATTTTAGAATAAACGTCACATTTAATTTTACAAATAGTCATATTTTTTGATAAATATTTCTCTTTTTAGCTAAGTGTTAGTAACGTTTTCCAAATATCATTATTTTTTTAGAAAATTCACACAAAATCAGAAGATTGAAACGAAATATAATGAATAAACTAATATAGTAAGATACAAATAAAATAGAAACATTTGCACAGAAGACTCTTAAACTACTTTAAAACAAAAACACAAATGAGTGTGTGTGTACATCTGTGTAAAATAAACACAAAAGATACTTGTACGTATTCTCAAATACAGAAACCCAACAATCCGCCGTTTGTTATATGTATGTATATAATATTAAACCTAACTTGCAACCCAGGAAAACTAAATTTTCATAACAACAGATACTTAAATCGGTTATAAATTCATATGGATTTCATAGCTACCAAGCCGATATACATATATTTGCAACAGTTACTCACAAAAGTTAAAATGTTCTAAGACAACAGTGCGTAAATATTATTTTTTATTATTGAACAAAAATGCAAAATTGGAGAATCATTCACTTAACCCAATAAATTTATCATATATACTGAGCTGCCTTCAGTAACAAAAATGTGTTGTGCTTAAATATATCATAAAACATAAATATAAATAAAAATGTGGAAAAATTAAATGAGGCTTGAAAATACAAAAAAAAAAAAAAAAATTAAAATTGAAATTGACCATATCGTATATATTAATGCAATAATTCTAAAATTCTAAATACTAGTACGTTTATACATATTCAAATATAAATATCGAAATTAAAGAAACCAGCAACAAAGTAATGTGTCAATCGAAAATCGATTTCAATCAAAGTTTTTGGAAGAACTGACTTCAAGAATTTATTAAAACGAATCGTTGCAGGTAAGTTTTTTTTTTTGTCTACAATTGTTGTTGCTCATATATAAAAAGTCTGAGTTTTTATTTTATTTAAATTTTTAGCAAATGTGTCATTTTATTTTAAAAATTTTATCCAACCAAAGAAACATAAAAAAGCATTGTTGGTTGAGCAAAGGGATCTAATTGCACTATGTTACACGAATCAATTATTCCCAACAAAATGTAATTAGAGTGCGAGAAACCGGAAACGCTTTCAAGTAAATTGAAAAAATTGTTAACTGTTCATCGCTCATTATTGCCAAGTCCTTAAAACATATAAAAAAAATCTGAAACTTGTCGTGTACAGAGGTAAACATATAGTTCAGTTTACTTCAGGTTTGTACGCATATTTCAGTTAAATTTATTAAACAAAACCAAAATAAAGGGGAATTTTTCAAATGTACCGAATGTGCCTACTGACGCAAATAAACTGAAAATAGTATTACCATGCCATCACTGGATTAAATGCTTATGTGTATTTTTTGTGGAAAAATAGCGTTTAATATGTTTTGAAATTGTCATTGGTAAATAAGATCCTGTGGAGATGATTTGAAATGAGTTTTTAAATGGAAGTCCTGCAGTTTGCAATTATGCAATCTTATAACACTCGCCATCTCATATGTTATATCTACGAAAAGAGATAGCAAATATTCTCAGCTACAAATTTGTAACAGATGGTTAAATAATTGCGAAAAACTAATCTAGCGGTGGTCGTATCGATGAGGTTCTCTAACATTTGTTAAGACACATGCAAAAATTTTACACGTGTAAAAATCGATCTTGGTTTACTTTTTTAAGGCGAAAATCTCTGCTGACTCGTACAGCCATTTGTTCAGCTTATGTTCTTGTAAAAATCGCATTTTCTAAATATTTACATTCCAACTTTCTAAGTGATAAATAAATTAATACTTTGAAAATATTCATTTAAATTCATTTAAATTTTTATTTGTTTCATCAATCAATTTAAATTCTTTGAATTTATACCTTTTTAGCATCACAACATTTTGGCAGTCTGGTATCAGGGATAAAACTCTCTGGCTTCGCCACTGAAGGCGGATTTGCCTGTGGGCGACTGGGTAGTAAGAAGTTCACTATTTAATTTCTGAGTACTCAAAAATGATACGAAAGATTAGGTGGCATTGGTACAAGTTCACGAAAAAATTCAAAATTGTTATTTTTGTTACATTAATCTCAAAAACCAGTCGGAATAGAAATCATAAATTTCAGATTCGTATTCAGCGTCAAAAATTATCTAGAAAATGAAAAATAAATTTTGTAGATTCATGTTTCAGGCACGAAAAAATAATTTTTTCTAAGTATGTATTTACTCGATGACCGATTTAAAAATAAAAACATTTTTGTTATGTATTTTTTCGTAAAAACTAGATTTCGGTAAAAACTCGTGGTGTATAAACTGTCCTATGAAATTGGTTCAGAGAAGATGTAGGCAATGTTAATCTTTTTATTATAAATTTTCACTGAGTATGTAGGTATGTATTCCTCATATACGATACTTATAAGTTTTTTAAACGCGTGTACGAAAAAATTAGAAGAGGGTGGCTTCTTGTCTCAGTCGTGTATTTTTTTTTATGTTTGGTTTTTTTTTACCATGCTTTAATATTTAAATAGCTCTTAAAAGTTAATGGATTGGTTTTAATGTAGAATCAAGATTCGGACTAAATTGCACAAATTCCTCTATTGATTTTTTAGATTTGAAATTTTATTCTTTCATGTCACAAAACGTGTTGCCTTTCATTAATCGATTTGAGTGTTATTTGGTCGTGGTTTTGCTCCACACCACCAAAAAACAGACTTGTATACATTTTATACAGCAGAAAACTACTTTACGCTGTTTATTTATTTATTTTTTTTTACTTTGCTGCTGTCTCATCCATTTCAGATCAATCACGCTCATATGAACAATTTATCAGCCATCAGATTTCATACAAACAACCACATGTTACCATAGATAATCTACCGGCTACTAGTGCAACCAATCAATGTTGACTAATGTTGCCACATTAACGAGATCCAAATTTATTTGCTCAATTCCCCCTTAAATGATTACGGTGTATTTTTTAGTAAATACTGTTTCAAAAAAAAGGTTTATGGTGACATATTTCTACAACAGAATTAAAGGACATTTTTTACTTACTTGCGTAAAAATATTTAAAAATTATAGATTTTGTTTTAAATTAAAAATATAATGAAAGCCATTTCTCTTAAAGGTTCTTTATTTTGGCATGTCTTGACTCTCTTACAAAATAAAAAACGTTTACCTTAAATTTGCTTTAAAAATTCAACAGTCGGAAATGGCAATCTTCTCTATTAACCTAATTCCATCATACATTTCCTGTAACACAGCATGATAAATTAGACAAAGGACATCACAAACAACAACAAAAAAAAAGAAGGAAATAATGAAACCGAAATGGATTCCTAGACGAAGTTAACATGACATTTCAAATAATTGAATACACACATATGTATGCGTACAAAAAATCATCACAAGTACGCAGCATTAAATAATGGAAAAATAAATTTCTAACTTCATAGAAAATGCTATTAAACTACAACATTACTTAAAGTGCCAGATTTATTTGAAACATCACGCTTTAAATGGAACACAAATCTGTAGTATGCATTCGGTTATAAGACATTAAAAATTAATTGAATCATCAAAATTTACATTGTTGCCTTCAAAATACGTCCCATTGAAAGTAATATGTTTTTCCAGCAAACAATACCCACATACACCCTGCAAATTTTTTTTTTAATTTGTGTTTGGTAAACAAGGTAAGTCATACAGGTCTGGATTTGGAGAATACAGCGATTGATTGATGATATTCGTTGAATATTTAATTTAAATTCGTGTACAATGATCGCTGTATGAGATGGTGCTTTATGTTTGAGTAAGATTTAAAAATGTTCCTACCAAAAGTTTGCGCAGTGACGTAATAAGGCTACAGGCGCCGTCATCCTGGCCCTAAAAGCTTGAAGGGCGGCAAAATCCTGCTCAGCATAAATTGAGAATAAACTTTTTTATATTTCAATTATAAATTATAATAATTTTCACATATTCATTGAAATAGAGTTTGTTCTTTGAACTTCGAACATTTCAAATGAGAAAAAAAAGAAGTAAGCAATGACAACACATAATTCATAAAGCAGCAAAAGTAGAATTTTTGTATCAGGTTCTGCAAAAAATTTATTTTAAAATAAAGGATATATAACTTAAAAAAAATAAATATGCAATCACCTTTTTTTGGAACAAATATAATGTTTTAAAAAAGAAATTATAAAGATCGGCTCAGTATATTTTGCGCTAAAGCGTTACAAACCATTTCCATATAAGCAATTTTATGTTAATAATACAGATTTCTGCAATTTTGATAATATTTGATTTTATTTTTCAATTTTAGACTCTAATTCTAGTTTCCTATAATTACCTTTTGCAAGCAATGCCTTAATTCAAAAGACCGAGTAATTGTTTTTCTTCTTTTCGATGAATTTGTAGTCCACCAAGGGCATCAGTTTATTTTTGTACATTTCCTTTTGTACCACAAGCTCTATCTCTAGAATATTCAATGCACTTTCAATTTTGAGTTTATTTAGAAGAGTCGCTTTAGAAGCGTTGAGCTTTTCCGGTGTTTGGGCAAGTTGGGCCGTATTAGACTGGATCT
Source organism: Meiosimyza platycephala (assembly GCA_963662105.1). Classification (NCBI taxonomy): domain Eukaryota; kingdom Metazoa; phylum Arthropoda; class Insecta; order Diptera; family Lauxaniidae; genus Meiosimyza; species Meiosimyza platycephala. Next base: position 100,561,463 of record OY759209.1, on the reverse strand, counting down.
GTCTGTATCGTATTAGTGTCGAATAAACGTGACACAGCATCCTCCATAAAGATCATATTAAAAATGGATTCACTCGCGCTTTGCGAGTGAATCCAATGAATACAAACGTATTTTTATGATCATTTCACACTTCAAACAAGTTTTGTACAAATTGTTATTAAAAAATAAACTTTGAAAAAAAAATAAACTTTTGAAAAAAAATTCATATCTTTAAATGGATAGTCTCAAAAACATATAAGATTTTGAAAAAAATCGGAGGAGGTGACCAAAAAATTTGACCGATTTGTTATGGAATGTCCGATATATTTTTGGCTTACATACATACACTGAGTACGAGTAATGAACATAATTAAATGCGTTTTATTTTTACATGAAGGATATGCTGTGATGTAGGTACAATTTAATAAAATGTTAACAAATAAACACTCGCTTGACTTTTCGCAACGGTTTGATTAATTAAGGCATTGCTTATAAATGATTATTCCAATTTATATCGCGTTTTCTTTTATTATTTTTGTGCAATCAACGTAATCTACATTTGACACTCATACGAACTGTCAAAAAAGTAATTACGCCAACATCGTGTTCAATTATGCTGCATACTTGTCCCGCTTCCATGAATACACAAAAACATTACTCTGCATTAATACAATCAAACAATCATCCCCAGCAACAAAACAACAAGAACACAGTGAAAAAACGGAATGCAAGTAATAAAAAAAGACAGCTGTGAAATGAGGGAAGAGGTCGCATAAAACGGAAATAGGAAATTAAAGCTACTCTAATGATTAAATCGATATCCTGTTTCGGTAATACTGTCCGTGTGTTTATGTAAGCGTGACTGTAGCTGTAGCTGTAGTTGTGAATGTGGCAAATGCCAAGTGGCGTTTGTATACAAATAAATTTTCACTGATAAATCGGGTTAATCGCAACGGCTGTAGCAGCATCCGGTCGTATCTTTACCATAACCGGATTTACTATTTTTGACCGCAGTTGTAGCCAGCCAGCTTCAGTTCGAGCTCCTACGGCCTCTTCCCGTTGAGTTCGTAAAGGCCGAACTGTTGAACTGCAACCGTAGAAACAAAATGCTAATTGAGAGCAGAACTGCTAAAATGTGGCGCGCCATTTGTTCACCTGGAATTAATATGACTTTCACCGGTGTTTCATATCGATACCAATCTGAAACTGATGCTGATGCTGATGCTGACACCGTTGACCTCCGCTTGGTTCCGGCCTTGCTGTGCCCTCACTTTTGCACTTATTTTACGAGTATCATAATTTATGCTCAATGGTAATGTAGCAATTTGTGTTGTCTGCTTTTAGGAGCGTTTGCTGCTTGTTCTGTTTTTCTTTTTGTGTTGCAAATTGTTATTAATTATAATTTGTTAATAATAAATTTAATTTTTTATTTTATTTTTGTTGTTGTTGTTGTAGCGTAATGAAAATTATAATATCCGGCCAGATCTTTAATTAACTGACGGGATGGGCGTTCGCATTATAAATTATGATGATTCGTTGCGTTTGTTTGTGGGTGTGCAGACTTTTAAATATCATGGGTGAATTATTTTACGCATCATCTCTATTGGTACCCATAGTAGAAATCATATAAACTTTTATAATTTTGGACTCAGCTACTTTAACAATCCGGAATCACTCCAAATGTGATGTTATATAGTGCTGTCTTTACTTTTGGAAATGTGTTCGTCTAAGTTTGGCAGTAAAAGGAGCGTCCATTAGCAACATATGTACATCATATAGGTGGGCCTTTTTAACCCCTTTCTTGCTCTATGTGGCCTAACCTAGCTGTTCCTTTAACCCCCTTCATTGATTCGTAGTTTTTTTTTGTACCAAGTTCAACGATAGATCAAAGCATGTGTAGCCATGTGTACGACCAATATAAAGTCGCCTTAATGTTTGATGTCATTGCAGCTCGATTTCAGAATCTGGAGGATTTAAGGAGAAAAAGGGAAACTCTGATCACAAATTTAACTCAAAACAAATATCTTTTCTCAGGATTCACTCATTTCCATACCAAATTTCATCAAAATCACCGTAGCGGCTCAGCCGTGAAAGTGTTTTTTCGCATTAAACGCAATGTGACACGCCCCGTTTAAGAAATTAAATTTTTTAATAAGCTTTCCTATGGTTTAATCTATTTCCAAACTAAATTTCATCAAAATCAGTCCAGTGGTTTGTAGTAGTTGTGGAAACGTATTTTCCAGTTAGAGGCGTGGCAGTGCCTAGTACTAGAAAACAAATATCATTCAGCATTGCCGTTTTGCAACTTCCTATTTATATATAGAGAGTATCATGTTGCCTTATTATTTTCCCTATTTCTATCACTTTTCAAAGGTTCAGTCTATCTCCATACTAAATTTCATCCAAATCAGTCCATTAGTTGAGCTGTGAAAACATATTTTGCTATTGGGCGCGTGGAACCATCCACTTTAAACAAATACAATTCTTCAGGGTTCAATCTATCTCTGTTCCAAATTCCATCAACGGCGGTTCATTTGCTTAGCAGTTCAAACGTGTTTTCCTTTAAGGAGTTTCTGTAAACTGAATTTATGTGAGAGCAAAAAATGTGTCACCGCCGAAACGTTTTCAACCTATATCTACAACATGAGTTAAGCATTTATTAAAATTTCCTTAGATTTGAATTTTTGAAAAATGTATTCTTAATTCACAATTTACTTGAAAATTTTTTGATTCTAAAAATGCCTCTGATCTACGATATGAACATATTATAAAACAATTTATTTGCACGAAACCTGACGTTTTCATAAATTCCAGCAAATCCGTTATTTATTAAGGAAATATCGAATTTAAAAAAAAAAATCTTTTCAAAAATTTGTTTTATGTAATTTTAACAAACAAAATTCAAGTGCCGATAACTTTGAAAAAACGTGGATTTTCAGCGAAATAAAAAGTACGTTTCCCTTAAAATTCAACGATGGAGGATGCCCGTAAATTTCAAGCAAATCGTTGACATAGACTTGACTATTTAATCGATTTGAAAAACAATGTACCTAATATGGCAATATTTTTTAATACAATTCAGGAAAGCTCTATTTTAAATACATATATCTGTCTTGATGCGATCAAACATTTATATTTACATATTCTGTTTAAGCATTAAATACACATTTTTTGCGCGAAAATTTAAGGAATAAGAAAATCTAGCAAAAGTAAATTTGAATAATGCTAATCAAAGTCTGTTTTTTTTTTCAAATCTACAGTTCAGTTAATCTCATTATAATTAAGTCAAAGTTAGAAAAAAAAAATTAATATTTAACTGAGGACTCAATCAAAAACTTTAACCATTGATAAAAAACCTCATAGTTAAATTTTTAAAAAAGTCCCATATCAAAACAAAAATAGCACATTTCTAAATTAGCAATACCAAGTCGCTCATGGGCAACATCAAGCGGAAGTAAAAACGTCGGAAAAGCATTTCCGCTGAAGTGATGCGTAGCGATACATACAAACAAACTATTTATATGTGTAGATACGTCTGTACATACATACATACATACATACGTACAATTCAAATACAAACAGCATGTAAATGTTAGCAAGTGAATATTTGCTATTTATCATATCCCAGCAAACATTTTGTGAATAAATACGAAGTAGAAAGAAGAGTTTCTAACGATTGTAGTTGAAAACGAAATAAAAAGATTTGTTGCGCCATCGGACTCGAAAGTATTGTTTCATTTTATCCAAGTAATTTACGCAGCTATTTTACAGCTGTTTGTTGTGGTATTTTATAATTTAAGTATAATTGAAAATGATTACGCATGCCAATTTGACATTAAGGGGAAAGGCCCGACACAAAGTCTTTGATTTGCTTACTATATTATATGTTGATTCCCCTAAATCAAAAAGAGAATTTTTTTTTTGGGGTCGAAAAGGGGGAGCCGAATTCTGTGGTCAGAATGTTAACTTCAATTTACGACGGCTTTTGGAATTTTGTTAGCAATTATTTATATTTTTCATTTAAAAAGGCCATTTCAAAACCTTTCCAATTATATATTACATATAAAACAAGTTCCAACACTTGGTAATCGGTTTAACAATTTTGGAGCTGCGAAAAAATTCGTTTATTTATATCTTTTCCCAAGACTTTGTCTGTGACCAAAATCTAACGAAAATTACATATGAACCAGTTTCGATGTGAAATGGGCGTATACATAACATGAAAAAAGAGGACAGCTTGATACCGTTCTTTCCTTCTAACCATGGAAGTATTTATATGATGTCATATGATGTACATATGTGCAAAGCAAATTACCGAGAAGTAATACCGAACCATATGATTAAACAAGTATTATACTATAACTCCGTTCGTAGTGCACAGCCTGGACAACATTTTTAGACATATTTCGATCCCTGGCTCTTTGCTTTATATATGTACATATGTGCAAAGCAAATTACCGAGAAGTAATACCGAATCATATGATTAAACGAGTATTATACTATGTATAACTCCGTTAGTAGTGCACAGCCTGGACAACATTTTTAGACATATTTCGATCCCTGGCTCTTTGTTTTATATAGTACTGTGCAATTTCGTTAAATAATTTTCCAAATGTTGACTGGGATGGCATGGGACCACCCGCGGTGTTCGCTCCAATCCTAATGTCTTTAAAGAGGTTTTATATGTAACATATCCTGTTGTTAAAGTGTTCTTTTAGTTAAATTATTATTGAAAACATGTGCGATTCCACCATTTCCTTGTAGTACAGAGCAATTTTCAGTAGTCCTTATGCTCGATATAGTGGCTGCTGATTCAGTTTCCTTGTTTTTCGATCGATACTAATTTTTCATAGCTGCTTATAAGAATATGCGGCGGAAAGGGGAAGCGTCTAGCCCACATTTCAGTATTTTGAGTCCAGAACAGTGGTATTAATATAATTAATAACGGCATAGAATTGAACTTTCATTTAATATTCAATCAAATTGCAAAGCTCCAAATATCTGAATTGGATGTGTTATATGAAGGTGGTTAAGCCATCACAAATCATTATTCGCCATTCATCTTTGTTCGGTATGTGCGCTTACGCCAGCTAGAAATACAAATTGCGTTTAGAACATCATTTTCTGCAACTTCCACCATTGCATTCCGAATAGAGTACCTTCTTCGCCAGAGAGTTGTTATCCATTCGAATCACAGTAAGCTTGACAGAACCTTATATGCGATACCAAGAAAGCTTATCACTTGATAGTTGATGCAGATTGTGGAATTGCCTTTCTTGTGGATTGGGCAGAGCACGCTGAGTTTTCAGTCGCAAGGCATGTTTGTATCTAACCATATTCTGCCTAGGAGAGTATGTATGCGTTTTGTAAGCTCTTTGCTTCCTATCGCGAAAGCTTTGGCGGCTGGCCATCCGCACTCGCGTCTTTGCTGTTCGCATTGATGCGTTAGCGATCGTTAACCGGTGTGAATCGGGAGACAAGATGGCGAAGGCTCTTTCTGATCACAAAACCAACGCATAATTCGTGTCTATTCACATGGCAACTCTTGTAGACATCTTTTGGAACAGCCAAGTTCCATTTGTTTTATATTCGATCTGTGAATGCAGAGTTTGTTGCATTACTGTTTGCTGTGCGTATCGGAATAAGTCCTTATCTCAAAGTCCTTTTTCTAGCTTACTGTATCACTTTTGTTCCTCATTTCCATTATTTGTTTGTGTCTTAGTGATGGTAAAGATGCTTTTTTTCTTCTATTTATGCCGGCGTTTTTCTTTGTGATTGAAGAAGCTTATGATCTCCTTTCTAACCTTTGGTCAAACGCGAGGTCCTTTATGACGTCATTGGCCTTACTGCATTTCCTACTGGGCTAAAATCGATTTAATGCATTTGCACATTTTTGAACGTTGATTGCAATGTTTATTTATGTCTGTTCAAAAGCAACGGCAACAACATTTGTAATGAAAACAATATCACGTTGCTGTAATGGCTTTTGTGCAACATTTAAACTGTCATTGCTGTCATTTAAATGTTTGACATTTAATAGTATTGTGCACAGTGAACAAGTATGTGTGTGCTTACAATTTTAACATTGAAAGGACCTGCCACCGGAGTTGAGATCTGTGAGGCAGCGTCAAAGTTGTAGGCATTCGACATTTGTTACTTTTGTGACTTTGAAATGTTTGTGTAACTGATAAAATAGCACGGGAAACTCAATCCCTAACGTTGTTATTTTAGGTAGCTCATATCTCAGTTACATCACGAAATGTGTGATGAGTTAAATAGTTGCTATCAGTTAGTTACTTAGTTCGATGAACAAAAAAGACAAAAAGTTTCTCACCACAATCGCAATTGTTAGAAATATAATTTTTTTGAATATCATGACCCTCTTTACACATAAGTACTTACAGAATGCCCGACGCTCTGCCGTACCAGGAGTAACATCTGGGGCTTGAGATCTTCTCCCACTCAAGTCGTACAGAAACTAACCCAGAAAATCTACTTATACTTCTGAGAAGGTAAGGTAACTAAAATAATGCCTTTTTCGCCCTTAGAAATAAAATCAATGAATAAATTATTTTTAAGGATCTTATTAGGAAAATTCAGCTAGGTGGAAGTTTGTCTAACTTTCCTGGACTAAGTTTAAAATTTTGTTGTAGTGTGTAGTCAATATTTGCTCCTTTTGTTTCTTCTGTGGTTTTAATGGCATCAGTCACTGTCAGCTTTTGTACATTCGCACACATGCATGCACATCTTTTTTGTAGTGTATGTGTGTGTGCCTTATCGAATGCCATGTTTGTGTTTGACAGCAGGCTTGATATTCAATTAAATAAACTTATTAAAATGGTTGATTTGCTTGCTTTCAATTCAATTTTAATTCTTTGTTGTTTGTTGTTTGTGTTGTGTTTTTATTGAATCTCTGCTGCAGCTGCTACATTGTGAATTTCTTTTATTTAGTTAATGAATCCATGGATGTCGATGTGCATTTGCTGATGCCCTTGATTTTTCTTTTTGTTTCATTTCAACTGGTGGTTTGGCCTGTTTGATGAAACTCCGGTTTATGTATCAAATGAAGCAATGGAAATTGCTGTGAACTATAAATAAAATGATCGTAATTGAATATAAAATTTTAAAGGACACTTCAAAGTTTATCTCGAAAATTAACAACTTTATAAAATAAATTTTATCAAAAGTTCGTTGTTGAGCAGAATTATGAAATTATGCGCCAACACTGAATTACAAAGTGTAAGATTTTTAGCTCTTTACTTTTAGAGAATATTTACGTGAAGGCATATATTTGACAGAGTATTTGCAAAACATCCACTTTTTCCAGTTTTTTTTTTATCAAAGTAAGTGCAATGCTGAACCTTTAGTAAAAGATTTTGGTAATATGTATATGCTGATGAGTGTGTCCATTAATAAATAATTTCTCCAATTTTAAAGCCTTAAGTGAAATACTGTGTAATACATCGCCTTCAAAGCTAGAGCAAATTTGTCTAATATGGGGAGGACAAATGGAAAGAGTATGTTAACTGCGCCATTCTCAAAAATTTATAACAGCGCAATTTATTTTATAAAATTTTTTAAAGTATTAAAGCGAATAACATTATTTTTTATGAAAGGTGCCTTGATTCCATCTACGTTTCTAGACTTTTCCAACACTTCTTGTGAATTTTCAATTCAATTCGCTCCTATTTATTCCAAAGATAGTCAAGATACTCGAAGGAATTTATGTTATATATTGGACTCGAAAAAATGTGAGATGTTACGCCCTCCTATATAAGAGAAAAATCAAAGTTATCATATCCGATCAGATGAATAAGACTTGGTACTTACATAAAAGGTGCGGACAAAAATAAAGTTTCAATGAAAAATGGGCCAAAAAATATTATTGATATTATGTATAAAAAATAGTGGAAACTTATAAAATTGTCTTGAAATTTCCACAAAAAGTCAAATTCAATTTACACTTCCAAACTTTGCGACTTTTGTCTGAAATGCTGCAATAATTCCCCCATAGTTCATCAGAAATTACCCATAACATGGCAATTCCAATTTGTTTGTTATTAATAAAACTTTATATATGTAAGTCTGTATATGTATTACCATTAATTTTATTCATTTCACGTAAATTAAAAGCCACTGTGCTCAGTTATCTCTTCTCCCCCACAAGTTGTCTCCTTTTCAGTTTTATAAAATGAATGCATTTTTGCTAACCTTTTTTCTCCTCTTTTTTTTTGCAGCTGCACTTTAAGGATTTATTGTCATGGTGTTGCTTTTGTTGTTGACTTCATCGGAATCATTGTCGTCACTAATATTACTGTTGTTGTAGGAGTTGTTGTTGTTGCTGTTGTTTTTCGCTACCACTGCAGCAAAGCCACCAGTGCGACATCTTTATTATGTCAAGTGGACGCAGCGCTCGTCTGCCTCCGACTCCGACCACAAATAAAAACCGAGTAACCAGCGTAGCCGTCACCATCGCCTTGGAGCAGAACAGTAATAATGTGGCATACAGCAATACGATGTCCAGCAACAATGCAACAACAACATTACCAATGTCAACGGGAGCAACGAGCGGAGCACCAATGGTGCCCTTATCTACCGCAACCACAACAACAAGCACGGCGACCGCATGTATTCCGGGTGAGACGATTGAAGCATTGGGACCTGAGCTGGCCGTGGCGACATCCCAAGTATTAGAGAGTCTGTCGGAGAATGAGCGGAAGATGATAATCGAAGTATTGAATCGGGACGAGAATGTACGCCAACGCGATGCGGCCAGAATAATGTAAGTCAATAGATGCACGCATACATACGCACACATAGAAACACAGCATCTCACACAATTCCACGCACACCAAAGCATTTATCCACTCTCCTCCCTAGATACAAGGTTGGGGACAATGATACAAGTTCCACGTTAACCCATTGAATGTTGTCCCCTTTTACAAACTCCTTTACCTACTAAACTGTATTTTGTCACCTGCTCTACTGTATTAAACCGCACGTAAATTCAACATCAGCATCCCTAATCCCAGATCCTAGAGACGTGCGGCCTAACCACAACAAACGCAAAGTCAAACGAAATCCATTATGATTGAAAACAGTCGGGTTGAGCTGCTGGCATCGCGCATGTAACCGCAAAAACGCGAACCACAAGGATATCGCATTAAATTGAATCATATGCAAAGGAAATTGTTTTTAGCGCCATTTTTTTATTGTTCGTCTCAAATTTATTTTGAATGGCTTGCGGTTCGGCTCACATACATATGTATGTGCTTACAGTAGTGGGTGTTTTATTGTTTTTAAAAAAAAAAAGTTTTTTTATATTTAAATTTTTTTTTTATATAAAATATTTCGAACAATTTGTTTATGTAATATGCCAGTAATACATGGGTCATTCCACTAGGGCGGGTAAACTTTATTTCTTACAAACTTTTCAATAGTTTTAGCGTACTATTTGTACAATATATGATTATATGTATTTCTGTTTCCTTTATACGTTTCCAGAATGATTTTTCAATCTTACACCCACAATTGGTCCCAATTTTCCTTATGAATTGCAAAATTCAAAAAATGCACCGTTGAGATTATATAATTCACATAAATGCTTGTAAAAACTTTAATTGTCAGCCAATCAATTTTAAATTTTTGTATGTTTTAGAGGAAAATCAGACAAAAATTTGGATTTTATCCCAAATATGGGTTGCCACCCATTTAAGAAAAATTGGCACAAAAAACGGGTGGAAACCCATGATTGGGGACAAAATTCGACAAGGCAACCCTATATATTCTAATTAGGCTCTTCGAGCTCTATCATTTGGGTTAAATTTCAAGATGCAATCTTTATTAACAAATATTTACTCAAAAAACCAATGCCAATCCATTTTTGGGACAGGAATCAACAATGCAACGTTATATAGTACATACATTACAAACTATAATCTTATTTACTTTTAATTAGAATAACAAAATTGACCAAAATTTGGGCATTTTCGGGCATCAGGACGGGCTTTGGCAAGGCAAACCTGGTTGGATAGTTTCACCAAAATGCATCTGTATCTTTTGCGTACATACTCTTCAATAAGAATTTACGACTTAAGACTCCTTTTTTAATCTGTCAAAGTCAATCCGACGCTGTTGATAGACGTGATTATCCGACACGTCTTATGAACGAAATGTATTCGTCCAGATGTTTTTCAATTTAAAACTTCTATAAAAAAAACACGTTGATAATGCTCCATAATTGATGTAACTTAAACGTTTGCGGAAGCACCTGTTAAGAATATTGTCATGAGCAGGTATAAATTACCCATCATCTGTTATCAAGTACAAGAAAATAAGGTATAAGGCAAAAAATGAAAAATAGAAACTTTACTCCCTACACAGGAGCGACTCCATTACTCTTTTGTAAGAGTACAAAAAAAGAAAATAGTACGCCTGCCTTCTGAACACTGCAACGGCAAAGCAACCCACGCGTTTGGTTTAACAACGCTTCATTTTCCGTAATGAGCGAAACACAACATTTTCCTCCGGAATGATTTATGCTAATTGTAAGGGACACGTGCAAATTTAAACGGATATTCAATTTCATTCGTGCTTTCATCTGTTCTACATTTCATTTAGGACTGCATGTATTTCGGCTTATGAGTTGTATCGTTTAACTTTTTTAAAGTTCGAAAAATAAAAGCAAACAACTTTTATTTAGAGCGAAATGCATGTAGTATGAGGCGAAAAGTTAAGATTTTTGTTGGCATTACTAGACTTTTATCCAAGGGTCTTAAAGTACTTGAATGACTTGGCATAGTGACTAAATGTTTACAAAAGCCGACTTTTTTCAAAACTAGAGACTACACTTTCCCATTGGTTTTTCGTGCGACCTGCACTTGCTAGAAAACGCCACAAAACACTTGGTTCGTTTTTATTTGAGGTCATCCCTAAGACATGTTGGTATAGGTCAACTATTTAATTTTATTACGAAATCTGGTAGGTTCAACGAGAGGGTATAGTCGGACCCTCTCTGGTATCACAATGGATCACATTTGGTCTAAGTGAGTCAGTTCGCTACTGACTGCCACTCCTACCTAACCTAACTTAGTAATATTTTGTATTTTGAAGTTTGTGCAAGCCAAAAAATATTATTAAAATGACAGGGTGCAATATTTTAACGTATTAATTTAATTTCCAAAAATTGAATTTTTGACCCACTCTGCTGTATGTATGTATAAGTATATCCCTAGTGAAACAGCTGCTGATTTTCCAATTATTTTTAATAAACAATTGGATTTGCCGTAACAATCGACCATTTGCTTTGTAGATACAATTAATTGACTCATACAAAGCTTACAAATTTGGCAACCCTTTATGTTGTCGGTCGACATTTCAGTGGCTTAGAATTAAACTAATTAACAACCATTTAAGTAATTAAATTCAAATTAATAACAACAGTTGGCAAAATACTCTCAAGAATGCGGTGCAAACAAAGAAAATGGGTATTGAAAGAATACACGATACCAAGAATGAATAGACGCGACATGCAACAACACCACGCAGATATATAGTAAAGTGAATAATCGCGTCAAAAAGTTCTCACAAATTGATAACGTGAAAATTCTATGAGAGCGTAAATGAAAATTAATTGCAATTTTTATGACAAAGAAGAAGAAAAAATAAATAAAATGTAAAGGGAGTAAAAGCAGACAAAACCAAAACACAGATAACAAAAGAGAGCGAGAGAATAGTTTGTATCATATGTTCGTGGCAACAGGTTACATATCTAGATACATTTACCTGTTGCTGCAACACTTCTACAAAAAACTCTACACAAAAATCTACAAACGTAGCTTTCAACTCGCTTTCAACTGCTTCAAGTTGTTTGTTAGAAATCACAGCGATCGTGGCCAAAACAGTCAACGATCGGGGTTCTACGTGTTCAATTCAACGAACGGGCGAGCGTGAGTTTAGTGTCGTAAACGAGTTTGGCTTAGTACTTCTTTACTGGCAAAAAAAAAGTCATCGGGAATAAAAAGAAAAAAAAAACAAATAACGTCTCATAATAAAGAGTATCTACCTGGAATAAAAATACATATAGATACAACGCGAACCCTAAATTATAGATACAAGAAATTGTATGTAAAAAAATTATCGAAATCTTAGTAAGAAAAAATATCGAACAAAATCAAACGAACGGCGATTGAGCTAAATTTGTGAATTAAATAAATCACAATGAAAACAAAACAAACAAATTGCAAAAAAATTTAAACAAATAAAAATTAAACACAAAGTAAATGCTTATTTTTTAAATAAAAAAAATAGTCACAAGAAAACGAAGAAAAAAACCCTACACATACTCGTACAAACAAAGAATTTCAAGTGTAGAGCAGAAAATAATTTTATTCACGAATATCTTATAAGAACACGACTATAGAACATTCTTCCCCGGGCTTAATTTTATGTGTTCTCTGCTCCTTATCTCAGTTTTTATATGCAAGAAGACCAAAACACGCTAACCAACGAACGACCAGATACAAAGATACAATTGTATCTGCAGATTGCTGCGACACAACAAAAAAAAAAAATTAAATAGCAGCAGTTTTCCACAACGAAAGGTAACAAAAAAGAAAAAAAAAAATGTTTTCTTATTACTTGGGGGCGGGGGGTAAAAAGTGTTGAATTTCATTAATTCAATGCTGTTTAGGTGCAAATTTAATTAAAAACAAAAAGCTGCAATCAGCTAAAACTTTTCGTTTTTGACTTAACGTCTTTGTAACTACGAGTACGGTAACGTTAAGTCATACAATTAATAATCAGTGTTATGTCAAATTTGATACCTCAAGTTATTACTCTCGTATTTCCCCCATCGCTGCACTTTTCATACTGTTATTGTTGTAGTTGGAATTCCACAACTTTATGCTTGAACTGAATTTTGGGGTTTCTATCTTTTTTTGCAGCGTGGATTTATTTTTAATCCGATTTTTGTAACAAAGAGTTTCTGCTTCTAAGGTTGCTGTTATTTTGCCTTACATAGCATTCAGTTTTGCTACTTCATCAAATGCAACATGGCAATGGGGATATTACCTTTGATGCAGCTTAGTCATTCATAAAACTGTTGGAAAATTCAGCTCCTTTTCCTAAACGAGCATAAATTGTATATAATGTATGTAGATTAGAGTAGCTCAAAAGTCTGAAAATGTAAAGGTACGCGCGGCTTTTTAAAAACATTTGGTCTAATAACTAGCAAAAAGTCCTTTAAAGTTGATATAAAAAATTTTATATTTTTTCGATTTAAGAGAAAAAAAATTCCATCAATTCGAACTTCCATTTATATAACTTTTATTCGTGTAGAAATTAAAATCTGGAAAGTTACACCTTCAGAAATGTTGAAGGGGTGTCAAAGTGTACAGAACTGATTTTATTAAAGTTTTTCTTGCTTTTTAGAAACCCAATGCCCAATTTAAAAAAAATGTTCTAGAAAGAAATTTTTTGTATTTATGTTTGTCTCGAATTCTCCTTTGTGTGATAATTTGTTTACTTTGTATAGTAATTGTAAGTTAAGCGACAAAAATTGTGCTAATTTTTAGTGTTATAATTTTGAAGCATATGGTTTCTAACTGCAACTTTTTCATTTTCACGGAAGTTTGCTAGAGATACAATGACAACTAAAATAAAATCCGTTTTGGACATGTTGACTCAAAAAACTTTTCAGAATTAAGTTTTTACCTTGGAGTAGCTCCTGAAGTACTGTCTTGGGGTGTCTGCAGCTATAAAGTGTGAAGAAACTGGGAAAATGGAATATTCTATTTAGCATTTTTCATAATATATGAAGTAAAATTATTGGTTAGGGGGAGCTTTAGCTTATACAGCCCTCTTAACTCTGCAACTCTACACCAGTAAGAGTGTATTTTACTGTTTTGAGCGAAAATTTGATTAAGTTCCATAAGAGAAAAATAGGCCATTGGAAGTTGAAAAGTTCAGAAGTTCAAGAAATGATTTAAGAAAGACCCTAAGAAATAAATTATTATTTATAAGGTGAATTGAAGTATTATGGTGAAATGAAAAGAAAGTTCATGTTTTGTGACTGTATCTTATACATCATAGATTAAAAAATTAATTACAATAATGAAAGTACCCTCAAACCCAAAAAATATATTCAATCTCGTAGCGCTCCAGCTAAACAATTTTTTTTTCTTTTAATTTTAATGGACCTTTTTAGATTTCAAAATCCAATTCTAATACTTATTATCTTAGATATAAGATTAAGATAGGTATAGAAATGTATTGCGACAACTGTATCCATGAATTGCATATACATACATACTTAACAAGGTATCTTCTGTCGAAACCAAAGGAGTTAAAATTTGAGTACTCCGATTTTGTGGGGAGTACTTGACTAAGTAGTTACAGTTTAGACTCATATCATTCCGATATAAGTGGGGCCATTGTTGCACTGCAGTTTTTCAACACTTAGGCAAATTGAGAACATGGTGTGATTTGTTTTGAGTATGGACCTACCCGGTTTTTGCACGAAAGTCTTCCTTCCATAGCTCACTTTTTCTTATTCTATGTTATAAAAGTCAAATGAGAAAATTTATAATTTCAAATAAAAATTTGTTTCTTTGTTTAAAAAATGTGATTATGTATTTAATGAAATGCTTGGCAAGAAACAAAGACTGAAATGTAAATAAAACCACAGTTATGTTAAGAGAGTTGTGCATATTTGAAGAGAATTAAATTTCTATGAGAACCATCGTTAAGATGATGATGGGTTATTAACAAAACACAATGACGGAAGCATGCGAAAAGAAAGAAACCTACAGAAGAAGTGAGCCAAAGTAAAACGAAGCTTCAGATGATCTTGTTACCAAACAATAAAAGCCACAATTTAATGGCAATTATAGCTTTAATAAAAAATCGCTATTTATAAAGATTTTATCAAAGGCGGGAGTGTGCAAGCGAATAAAAGTCAAAGCATTTACGTATTAAAGCTGACTACAGAGCAATTGATTATCTTTAGAGTACAATGCGAGGTACTTAGGTAGAAAAGGGTTAGAGAACTATGAGAATTATTGTGTCTCAACCAGAAAGTGTAACATTGAAAATGGTTCAACGAGATAGAAATCACGCACCTTTTTATGTACCCAGACGGATAAGAAACTGCAGAGGTGACCAGTCGATTTTTTTTCAGCAATTGCATCAGTCTCAGCTTGCGAAACAAAATATATGAAATTCGCAGCAAAATTTTTATTTTTTGTTGGTAGAAGTCTATATGGAAGTTTTCTAATTCAATTGCCATACTTTCAAAATCAAAACTGTAATCTCTTTTCTATTGGTGTTTGAAGCGGATTACGTCTCGTCATCGTTATTGGGACGGAGTACGGAAAAGATATTTATTGGTTCTCGATAAGGCACTAACCTTTCGCTTTGTTGATTATAGCATGGATGTCCTCATTAGTACTGCCATCAGGTAAATAAAGTTATGCACTTCTTCTGCGCTAGATTTGTTTATCATGAAGCTATTGCTGCCATTGGTTGGGTTTTATTTTATTTATGTTGATTTCCTGACCCACTTCTATCGAAGGATATCTGACTGCAGAGCAAGGGGGTCTATGTTGCTAAAAAGTTGCTTATCTAAAAATCATAAGCTGAAGCTAAAATATAAGTTATTTTTGTAATAGATAACCAGCGCTTAGGTACTTCTTGATCGGTTTTAATGAAAAGCAAAGAATCTGGCTTAATATCCAAAAAATGAATATATGAAAATCATTAGCACATACGCGCAAAAGCAGCACCAGCAACTGTTGCCATTGTTCAAATTTATGTAATTTTGTGGTTATTAATAAAATATTTTCCACACAGGAAATGCAATGTGCCTTTCGCAGACACTTACATATGTACATACATATATGTATAAACGCACAAATATGTACAAGCCAATGTGTATTGCTTATATTTCAGCAACGCAAAGAGAAAGAAAGCCACCGAAGAGTTGTTGATTTGCGAATTTGTGAAAGAGGAAAGCACGTTTCTGATATGGGCGGAAAGAACGGAGCACCCGGATTAATAAACCAACAGCAGAGAAAACAATATAAATTTTTATAACAATAATTTTAATAATTTATAAAGTACCGAATCAGAATCCCAATGAATGCGAACGCGATGAGGAAAAAGTCTAAGAAGAAATGAGTTAACTGACGTGTATCTGAGTATCTTGTTAAGTAGCGTGCTTATAATAAATCGTATAACCATTCTAAACTCAAAAGCAGTGGCGTCTTTTGGAATTTTCTGATGCCTGTTGTGTGCCATGCAGTTACAATTTTTTAAACTTTGCATAATTTTATTTACTTTGGTCTGTCGTATGATACATTTGCTCCGATGTAAATTTATTTTGTTTAAAGGCTAGAAAATTATAGCAAATCAGCTGACCAAAACATTTTCGTATGAAAATTTGCTTTAAATTTGATACCCCTTTTACTGAGCTTTTTTTCTGAGAGTTTATTTTTTTTATTTTAGATACGAATTTTATACTCCAACCCATTTACTACGCCTAGAGTTGTCGAAAAAATAAAAATAGTTTTTGTAACACCTAGTTAATTTTTATGTTTTTCTATGCATAAAGTTGCGCGTAGACCCATAAGTCAAAATATAGTCCATACACCTAAAAATACCAGTTAAAAAGCTCGATTATACTAAGTTATATCGCTTAAAAGGCTTTTTTATAACAATTATCATAACTCATAGATGTTATACCTATGTTGTATAGTAAAAGAAATTTGTTCTTATTGTGCTCATTTTTGAATATAATTAAAAAACAAACACAGAGATTGATTTCATAAATTGTACACGAAAGACCCTACACACAAAAATGTGTCCCAATACCACGGAATCTGAAAATTTGATGAGTACCAATGTGATCTACATACATATATCGTTAAAATTTCTTTTTTTACTACAATTATTAATAAGGGACCAATTAGTGGCATTTGATAAGCTTCACAGGTACAAATTTATTCCATTAATCCATAAAGAATTTTAGTCTCTGAGGCTTCTCATAACATGTATACGACAGACCCAATATGGGAAATGTGGGTAAATGAGGATAAGTTTTGCTCGCTCATAAAGCACTTATGGAATCGATTTTGTAGTAAGAATTATGATACAAAACGAACCTTTCAAACGATATGTGTGTAGAGCACATTGATAAATATTTTTTGTTTTTTGAATAGCTCTAATGTATTAAGCAGTCAGCTCAAATAAAGTTAAAGTTAACCATGTCAACAACCCACACACGAACACAAAGAAATTCGTACACACAAACAAAAGGTGTACGCACGAACACAGCGCCATACTGAAAGTCATAAAATCAACAAACAACTTGGAAAAAAAAACAGAGAGAATTAAAACCGTCTACAGGAAAAGTAAAACGAAAATGCATTTTGTCACAGCTTAGACAACAACAACACAACCTGTTTCATGGTCTCAATCGAAAAAAAGTTGAATTGTTTTCGTAAACTTAAATTTCGCAATTTTCTTTCTCGGTTGATTTTCTACGAAAATATAGAAAATTTTGCAACCAACTCTGATCTCTTAACCCTTTCGACCCGGATGGTACACCGTATGCACTAATGAAAGTTAAAACTTCTCTAAAAGTTACAAAATTGTTTTTGGCAGAATACTTTCAAAACGTCCAAGCGGTTGCTTACTTACAAAGATTTAATTCTAGCATTACCAGGAGAAAGCCGGGTTGAAAGGGTTAACCGATTCCGAATCAAATATAGATTTCTTATAAAGTATAGCATTAATTTACGATATTAAATAATAATTAATGCTGCTCTTCATAAAAGTTCTGAAGCAGTAACTGATATTGCTGAAATAGATAACCAATGTGACCAATGTGGAATATCTTTGGTACTCGTTGCTCTCGAGTGACTCAATTAATTCAGTAACATTATTCTTTTTTCAGTAGGAAAATTTGCACCCTAAAAATACATTCCAAGTTTCAACTCAGTACATTTCGATAAAACCCAAATACCATACCACTGGTCCTGAATATTTTTTGTTCGAAACTCTGACATTGGCCCTTGAATACTCAGTATGAACTTCTTTAAATTTCCTAGACCTGTGTTCTTCATTTCTTTCCCCAATCAGTTAAATTAATTGTTTATAACAGATCTGAAGTTGAGGATCTAAAACGAGTAAAGTATATTGGCATATAAGTAGTAGGAAATTAATACTAAAAATTAAGCAAGTAAAATACTTTAACAATTATTTAATTTATAAAAAGAAGTGCGAAAATTCTGCGAGGAGGTTTTCATATTTTATTAGGTTTTTCTTGGTGTTGTAATTACATTCGTAGTCTTTCTCTTGATCTTGAGATCAATCTTTGCAGTGACTTGTCATCGATTGCACATACATTTTTCTTTAACTTTTTGACTAATTCTGACTTCCAGTCATCTTGACACTTGATTAAAAGTTATTTTTGTACCCATATTCGCTGTATTGAACCTTGAAAAAAGGTATTTGTGTTAAGTGGTAGACACCACGCCCTTAACAGGAATATATATTTTCTTAGCATAACTAATTGACTGATTTTAAAGAAATTTGGTATAGAGATATGTACTTATTGTGAACTATAAGGAAGAGATAGAGCTAGAGACAAGGTGATACTATGATTATTATTTTTGGAAGCGATGACAAAAAATAGTTGTGTTTGTATTAAATATAATATAAAAGTATATTTTATTTTTATTTTGTCATTATAATGGTTGAATTTTAACCACTGTGTGAACTCTAGTTCAAATTATTATATTTATACACATTTTCATCGCAAAATTTTGAACAATTAGTGTCACCCGACACAAACATAAAAAAATAATTAAGAAACTACGATAACGAAGTAATTGCGATTAACACGGTCAGGTGACGTCATCGTTAATAGTGCAAGCAGATTTGAACAGCTGATTGAAATTTTCAATTCAATGGTGTGATCTTTGAAATTCCGACGTCACATGACGTTTAGGATGAGATTCTAAAGATAAATCAATTAATTTACTACATTTGCTTGGAATTAAAAATGAGCTTTTCGTTATGTTTGCGATAAATAGTGCACACAGAGACCTCACAATCACCAGACTGAGACACAATGTGTTTGAATAAAATTTTTATTTAGGAAGGAAAAAATATTTGTCTGTGTGCCAGACCTAAGTTGTAAATAAATCTAATAAAATAAAAATATCGCTAAAGTCCCAGAAACGTCATATGAAACATTAACGCTGAATTTATCCCTAAGCCAACTAATTGAGATTTAAGCAAACATATTAAATATATTGTTTCATTTCTTATTTTCATTTGAATTATTGTTCAGCATAGTACCAATATTCAACAAAAATTATGAATTTTATAAAACTACTAAGCAATTTAATAAATATTTCTATTAAATTTGTGATTAAAAAATGCAAATGCTAAAAATTCAGTTTGCTAGCATTTAAATTGATTTATTTTTCCTTGTTTTTTTCGTACTTAAAGTTAGAAGCTCAAAGTTTCTTCAAAGTACATTTATGGACTCCAAGAAGTGTCGCCACGAGTAGCCATTCTTATGACACTCTTAAAATCATTGAGATTTAAATTCTACCTTTCATGCGGGGTTTCCCATTCCATGCATTTACCAATAGCTATTTGAGAAATAAATTTACTTACCCATGAAAATATCTAATTCCATAAACCATAAGGTTAAGCATTTTTTAAAATGTTACCAAAAAATGACAAGTAAGAAGAGCAATAATAATGCCAGCAACATGTTTGCCGATTAATTTTGTTGTTGTTTTCAGCTGTTTCTTTTTAAGCGGTCCCCAGCTTCTCTATTACCCCACGCCACATTTATCCATACACGATACTCCCTCCAACCTCTTGGGATCTCACGCGGATGGCTGGTAACGTACAAAAAACCGGTCAACAGAGTAAAAGTGGATTTAAATCCATTTCACTTTGCCCAGCGTGTTCCACTTGGTTGAGCAGTGCGGCATCTCCGCAAACCACGGCAATGCGGCATCTTCCACTGTGCTCTGCATAGCCTACGGAGCTTTTATACGGTGCTGTGTGCTAAGTAGTGCACGTACAAGTAACTCGAGATTAACATAACCAACAGTTTGTTGCGGTGTGCAGATGAAGATGGAGATGGGGCACAAGTCGACGGACAGTCGACATGGGGATTGCGACGCTGCTGGACAATGAAGTAATTGTTGCATCTGCTGTTGTACGGTCGTTTTTTTTGTTTTTTAACGAATAAACGGTTGCGTCTGCTGAATTGCCTGTGTGAAACGTAATGTTTGGTTTTGCTCATTATTTGTCTCGTAAGTTTAAGTCATAGAAACTTTACGGATTGTCTGTGCATCCGTCCAACTGGCAATGACTACTTTCCTTTGTTCGGCATTTTTATAGCCTTTCTATTTTTTACTCAAACGTTCATTATTCACCTTCCATTATTTTTTCTCACTTTTTTTGTGTCATTCAAATGGGACATAAAAATGTAAGTATGCGAAACAAATGCAGACAAACGGAGCTTAGACCCAGAGACGTGTGGAGGAGGTGAATGTCAGATGTGCAGTGCTGAACACTTGGTCGTAATTATCATCTAAGCTGCAGCGTAATGGCGTTGATGCTCAACCTAACGAATCGTTCATGAAATCAACAGTCAACATTCACTTTTCTTTATTGATCGACAAAATGATGTTGCAATGACGCTGCACATGCGTAATGTACTCGTATGGCATGCAACATAAAAACTTTAAATCGATGCAAAGATGGCGCGCATGATATTGCGATCTTTATAACGATCAGTGGCTCTCTAATGCTTACTTTCAGTTTAATATTGAGCTATTAGAGAATAACATTTGTGTCACAAAAGTGAAGGATCAAATTAAAAAGGTCAATTCAGAGCCCTTGAGATATGAGATTTTTACAGATTTTTAAACTATTTCATGTTCCATTAGTTAAAATGGGAGATCGTTGCCATAAATACAAAAAAAAAAATTAAAGTGCTAGGAACTTTAGGGGCCTTTTTTTTAAGACAATCGTCAGATAATATTTAGGGATGGAAAATAATGCTATAAAAAATCAAATTTTTTTTTTTGGGTTTAGTGACACAGTGGGCTCAAAGTTGAACTTTGCACATCAAAAATGTTCTATGGAACTTTTACTATAATGTTAGAAGTTGTTGGATATTGCCGGAAAGTACATTGGTACATCAGAATTGTATTAAAATTTAATACTGCCTAAGTATTAAAATTAATTTTTAATACAAATTCGTATTAAAATTTAGTACTCGTTTGTATTAAGATTTTCATTTCGAATGGGATTCGAACCTGGTTCGCTTTTAATACAATGGTTGCATGCGCATTTAACGACATCAGCCAACGACGTGTTATTTATTGGTTTACTAAAAGTTTAATTATATTAACAAAAACGTAAAATGAAAGTTCAATATTGAAGTATTAAAATATAATACAGGATGGTTTAAAAATCAAATATAATACTTATTTATTAAAATTTAATATAAAATGCATTACAAAATTTTGCAATCTATTCAAAAGTATCAAGTGTAATCAAAATTGTATTAAAAATCTTTGTAATACTTCTCTTGTATTAAAATATATTCCAAGTTTTCTAACCGTGTATGTGGGAAAGTAGGGTTACCTTTTTTATGAGTTATTTTCTATTGCAATATTTGAAGTAAAATATATACAATTTTTTTCATATTCACATATTTTTGTTGTTTTAACGTAAAAAATATCTGTATCAAATTTTAACGCTATTATTACTATTTATAGCCTCTATTCCATACAAACACATCCACTGTGCGCCGGATCAATCCGAGTCACTTGGTAACACTTTAGATAAAACAAAGAAAAATATGCAGACTTTCTTACTTACGTGTCTCACCCGATTACGAATATGTTGTATGCGACAATATAGATAATACTATTCGAACGATATGTTATATATTTATTACTTCAAGCGTTAGCTAATGAATACTAAAAATATTTTCGTCACAGCTAATAAAGCAGAAATTTTCCTTTTCAATTAAACAAAAATTTTTACGGTGTAATTAATTATACTGTCATCGTTATGGTTCAAATTTGCATATGCACTCGTACTCGTATGAGTTTTCATGTTAAGTAGATATATTTTGTTCAGATCTTTAACAAAAACATATGAAATGTCCTTAAACCACCTACTATCAGCGCATACCTTTAGATTGCTGTGGCTTAAAAATTAAAATTGTTAGCTTTGTGTTGTTTCGTTATTGTCGCCGTCATGAACTTTCATCGATTTTCAAAAAGTTTCATGCGACGCATTCTTTGACACGATATAAAGTTTCAATATGCGTTTTAAGTAAAATGCGTTCGTTAATAATTAAACATTTCGATTAACTATGAGCACGCACCAACAATGACGTTGTATCGTATGTACCACCTTCGATTAACTTCAACTAATTATCCGAGAGTACGTTTTTGCGGGGGAACCAACAGCTATACCTAAACAATTCGTTACAGTTTTTTTTAATCTACAATTACGATATACTCGTATTCGCAAGTTATGCATAAAGTACGAGTACACAAAAATTGCAAGCGAGTCAAACTCGCATCAGTCAAACCTACACGATTGACGTGATTGAATGTGGTGGTTTTGGTACGAGTATTATTGTTACTTGTTTTCATAGTTCATATTTATTTATTTTTTTTTGTATTTTCTCAAGCTGCTCGTATGCCGTACCATTGTTTATGTTCGTACCTTTTGTAACAATTCCATGCCCAAGCCTCAAAATTTCTGGAATTCATCAGCTACGTTGGTGCGTTATTTGTCGCATGACACACTGACACACTCTCGCATACCATGGGATCGGTTTTGCCCAAGCCATCCAACTGAATGCCGCAAGTGCTGACGGCAGCTGCACATGGCCTTGTTATACATAGTACATGTGAGATGCTGTGAACGCCTCCAACTTTCAGCCCACGATCCACATTGCTTGACGCAAAAAAAAGGGAAATTGCCAGAACACAAAAAGAGAAAAACTAAATAAATCTTTGAAAGAAAAATAAAAGAAAAAAGGAAAACAATGCCTAGCTCTGGTGTGGTGACAGTGTCAACATGTCCAATGAATAAGCGGGTGGTGGTGACGCTGGTGGTATATTTTTGGTAGTTCTGGCTTGTCATCGTCTGGCTGTTGGGGTTCCTTTGTCAATTTCGCAGACACGCGTCGAATGTAATGTTGCTATAAATTGACTTTGCTTATGCTATGCTAGCAGTTTGGGAGTTGAACAGAGGGAGGGTCCTTTGCTTATATCCGTAGTAGTGTTGTAATAAATCATATTTTATATACATATATAGGTTTGAAAAACCTGAGCAAATGCAGTGCATGTTTTATGATTTATCCAGTTCAGACCTCAAGATAATTTATGAGCGAAGTCTACCCGAAAGGAGTAAGATAGATGGACCTGTTTTAAAATTAAAATTATAACCATTTTCTATTAAGCTTAAATCGCATGTACAATTACTTCGCTGGTCATTTGGAGACAACTTGTTCATTGCCATTTAATTCATTTATAAAATAAAAGTTACGTATACGTCATGTTGTCCCTAAATTATAAGGGATTGTTCTTTAAAATGGCTTAGTTTTTTTGCAAAGATATGAAAAGTGTCATAAAAAAGTTTTTAAAAAATTATAAATTGGCTAAGTACGATACAGCAGTCTGTTAATACGTTGATTCAAAGGAAATCTACACAGAAATTCAGCAAAAAAAGTTGAATGTAAGAAGTAGGAGAACTATCTAAAATATTATAGAAAAGATTTTAGAACATTTCGACTCGAATTTCATATTTGGCAAGTTTTCGAACGATTGCTAGAAACAGCCAAAAATGATTGCTGATGAGATTTAAAGAAAACGATGATTTGAAATAAATAGGTGATTTGAATGTAATGATATAAGTCTTTAAGAAAAGACAATTTAATTTTTGTAAATATCATTTTTCGTATAAAAGATGTACTTAGCATTTCAAACCTTATAATATGTAGTATATGTATTTTGAAAAAACTATTTTACACTTTTAAGAGCTTTCGGTAAAAAAAAATCAGAAAAATCGTGTGTAAACTAAAAAATAATGAGTTTGGTTTTTCCCATACCATTTTAAACCACTTTAATATATGGCTATGTATGAGTTGAGCGGACCTAAAATAAGAAATTTCACCAAAACTTCGGAAACTTGTTCCTGAACTCAAATATGGGTCCTTCGAATTTTATATTTTGCTTTGCCATGCCCGATTTGAACATTTTTATGGTTATATGATGTACCAAGCACCGTTCACTTGATATCATCCCGTCTGACTTTTTTGTGATCCTAAAGCTAAAATTACCACTGTGAATTCGCTGAAGGAGTTGAAGGTTATTCCTCGATGATGTATTGCAAGTGGTGGGACCTACTTTGATACTTTAACATAGAATACATTCTTGAAAAAAAGACTTTGGGCCTAATACATTTTTTTCATAGGCCTTAAACCTACTTTGATATGTTCGAAATATATATTTTGATATTTGATTACCAAGAACATTCCGAGAAATCAAGGTTTTAGTTTTTGCATATAGAACACTCAGATTAACTCATTTACATATACAAATGTGTATTTTGTGCAAATAAAACGATTTTTGAACAAAAAATGTCAACCTTGATATAGTGAAAAAACTGGATACTGTGAACAGGCCTTGCAAGAATTATTTCATTATATCCAGACACGACTCTAGATGGAAAATTATTTAATTTTGCAAACGTGTTTTGAAATCAAGGCATTACTTGGTCACAGACCACATTGTACGTGACGCGGAAACATCAAAACCAAAAAAAACCCCAAATGCAATAGAGCGCTTCATAGTCAGGTCTATTTGTTAAATACGTTTTGAGATGGCAAAGTCATTCAAAATTATGATCTTTGCATCACATTATTAATTAGCCGGTACAGTTAGTTATAGCTATATGTTACACTAAATATGTAAGTGTAAAAGTTAGCATATCAGTTGTGTTACATATGTACATATATACTGGTGTAATCGCTATGTATATTGTGTATTATTAAAGCAAAAATGTGAAATATCTAATTTTATATAAACAAATCGAGTTACATATATTTTATTTGTTTACAGGTATTTCCGTGAAAGGTATCGATCATAAGAACTTAGTTATTTTTCTTAACAAAACAGTAAGAGTTTTATTTGAAACTGTTTATAAAATAAAGAATGCGATCCGCGGCATTGTGCGAAAGCTCCAACTCAAAACGTTGTTTGCGCACAAGTCACAAATCTTAAGTTGGCTCTTGAAATCTCTCATCCAATTGTAATCACAATATTGATATAAATAATAACCACTCATATTACAGCAACAAACAAATATCAGTCAATAAATCAAGCTATCCATAATTTTTGTTAAATCATCTATTTAAATGCAGCCATTTAGATCGATTGTGGGTTGATTAATGAACACTTGTTCCATTCGTGGAAAAAAGTATCTGATGAGCGCTGAGTTCTTTTGTGAATAAAACTATCAGGTTAACAATTTTTGCTAACAATTTTTTGCTTTGCAATGATCTCAATTTTGTTGTTAAAGAATTTTGCTGCCTTGCAGCGAATGTGGTGAATAAAGTGTTTTTTGTGACCGGCTGTAATTGCTATGAATTTTTTAAGCTGTAATTTTTTATTCATTTAAATGTGTCATTCACACTGTGGTTTGGGTTAAACCCAAATAATGTCACAATTTGCAAACAACAAAATTAATTTCATATAAAGATGGCTTGGAAATATGCCAAAAATTTTATTGAATTTTCTGCCTTTCAGCAATAAAGTGTAAGTTCTACTTACAAGGTGCAAGCCAACACCTGCTCTGGCATAACCTGACGTGGCGCATGAATGAAACTAATATGACGTTATCATTTTTAAAGAGTATTATATTATTAGTATTAAGGTAAACGCAGTTAGTGGTTTTATTCAGTGCCCACGAAAAGGAAAGTTCAAAAAATATATGAATGTGGTTAGGTTGTCTGATAAAATTCGTTGAATTAGTGTAAAATCTTTAGAGGACTAATTCTCTTGAAGTTGTCTCACGCAAAATTTTTTCGCTATAACGTCATCAACGAATTCAAGAAAAGGCCAATGTGCAATTCGGATTGACTCAAGAACTTGGCGATAAAACATTTGGTAGTTCTTCTCAATGTCTTTTTGGCAAACATGCTTTGTGTTTGGATATTCTCACGATGACTTCTGTAGAAGCTGTTGCTGCGAAGAAGTAGAAGAGAGTGTTGCGCATCTCTATGTAATTGTCCTGTCAACAATCTAGGTGTCCAAGTCAACATCAGAATATGTAATAACGCCCTTTTTATTAAAGATTTTAAATGGGTGTGGGAGTAACGGAGATGTTAGTTTCTTTTTTTTTAAGTATCACAAAGAAATAACTCTGATCTATGTATTTGTGTCTGAAACTTAGCTTACTGAACAGCCTGTATAGCCTAACCTAAACTGTGCACCAAATTTCATTCCTTCAGATTTTCTTCTTATTTTAATTTGATCCATAAAATTGACAGAATATGTACGCCTTTCAAGGTGATATATCACTGCAAATCGGAGTCGACTTAAAATAAACAAAAAATAGTTTGTAGCTTAAGGATAATATACTTACTTAAGACACTTTAAAGAAAACTAAAAAAATTTGATGTTGAAAAATCTAAGCAATAATTTGTAACAAACTAACCCAAGGCCAATATAGAATATTTAGAATAATAAGCCACAAGTCTAAAGTTTTTAATATACGAGTATTCTAAAAGTGAGGTTTACAATTAATTTGGAAGATTAAATTCGAAGCATTTCAAAACCAAAATAAAATAGATGCGCTCATCTTTTTAAAGTGTTCAAAAAAATATTATTTCGGGATACAAGGCTGTACTCATTACATATGGTAGTTTCATAATTAAAAGCAATAATTTTTGTGTTTCTTGAAAAATTTCATTTGTTATATCTCCAGTGTTCAGAAAAAGGTTCAGAAGACGTTTTAGAAATGAAAAATAACCTTTTTTAAAATTGAAAAATATATTTGATATTTGATATATTTTCCTTTTTGCATAGGTTTTGTTGCAACCCAAAGAAAAAGCTTCCTGTTCAGTAAAGTGTGTGATAAAATCACAAAAAAATTACCAAAACAAAAAACAAAACAAAAGAAATAATTGGGCTAAAGCTGGTCATACTAGTTTCGTTAGGTTAGTATATATAAAAAGAAATCAAGCAGTTTCGAAAAATGTCGAATAAATGTGGAAAATTTTGTAATTAATATACGATAAATGTAAAAAACAAATTTGAAAGACTCAAAAATGTTATTTTCAACATTGAGCAAAAAACCTGAAAAAATGACGAAAATATTTTATATAGTTGAAATATGTTGATAAAGTCATAAATATTGAAAAATGTTTGAAAAGCCTTAAGAGGCTTACGAAATCGAAAAGTTTCGCAAGCCTTAGAAAGCCGAAAAATATCGAAATGTATTGCAAAACCGAATAACATTTCAAAAACACGTTAACTGTTAAAAAGTCGAATAATCAAATGATCCAAAGTCGTAAGTAATCAAAAGACGATAAGAATGATTACTATGCTGTAAAAGCTCTCAGAAAGACAAAAATAACGTGTTTTTCAATACAAAAGAAAATATCATAAATTAAATTTTCGGGAAATTTGTGAAAAATTAGCAAAAATAACTTTTAAAACTTTAATTAAATTAAAATCTTAAAAGATGGGAGTTGTATTTAACTAAAACTTTTAACTTTAAGCTGATCAAGCAGTTCAATTTTTATGACCCTTATACCATTTATTTGAAATGATTTTCTTCTCAAATTTCACTGTTTGGTTCCAACATAATTTATATGTAACTTAACCCTATACTTTAATTAATATCATAGTTCACTAACCCTATTTGCACACTTACGATTTTCAATCAATTGACAACACAATCAATCATAGCTATTCGTACATAGTTGTCAATGCCAACAACGATACAGTCGGCTCTGTCAGGGATAATACAACTTTCATTATCATACACTCTCCTTTTTATATACAAATAAATGCTATCCCGTTGCTATTAAACGTCAAAGTGTGTATTCAAGCAATGTCGTACCGTCAGCGAAGAGTAGGGGTGAATCGCATCCAGCTCCGCGACTTTAAAGCGACGCTGCACTATACGTTAGTTATTGAAAAGTAAGGACTTTTTATCCACATCAATTTGAACAAACTAATATGTCGAAATATATGTATATAAAAAAATGTCTTTATTCGCCCCGTATAGTTACGGTACGTCTCTGTAGTCAATCGTTAATTTGTGCCGATACCCAGTAAGAACCAATTAAGTTTGTTTATTTCAGGAAATTGACTTATATGAAATCTTCAATTATTCAAGTACCTTCTTATAAGTGTTAATATTAAATTTGGCGACAGAAAAAAAAACAGAGGGGGCGATATCATGTAAATACGGTGCTTGATCGATCATATTAATTAAATTTTCAGCCTAGGCCCACAACAAATCGGTTCGGTTCGGTTCGGTTATGCTGATTGTTATTCCAACTTGCTTTCAGATGACTTAAACGACTATTTCACTCTTCAAAATACGTATTACTTAGGTTTCTTATAGCAGAATTCAATCATTTTTGTACGACTTGACTATTGGCTGTTATGTTTTCTTTTAGGATACGCTGAGAAAAAAATATATAATGGCCGAGAAATGAAATTTTCGAAATTTATCTCCATTAGCGTTTTTTTAAAAAAAAAAAAACAATTAAAAATAACATTCGTTTCTCACTAGGTTTTCATACGCTTACACGAATACCTGTATGAGTATTTGCATATGTGTTAGCCAGTATTTGTCACTCGAAAAGCAGACACATGCAGTAAATATTTAATGTAATCAAATGAACACTTCACATATCATGGAGGCGTGACTTAATGTTGAGTTTGAAGTGTTCTATTGAAAAAAAGTATCTTTCATTGCCCCATTCAAGCACACAATCCAAATTTTGTAGTGATGAAAGTGGGCTTATGTTTTACGTTCAAAGGAAAAATTTAGTAATTAAAAGATAAGTACTTAAGTAAAATAATGTATACATACAATAAAGGACTTATTTCATCAAGTGAAGAACTCTTGGAAGTCTTATATTTTTGATTATAAATATTTAAGAAACAATTAAAAAAACTCAAATAAAATATTCGTGATGAAATTAACGAAATACCAGGTGAAATGTGTCTAAATGTAGGTAGCGAATTATGCTGAAGAGAACCCACATTTGTGAGGTTAGCAGAGGCGTACATTTACCTGATATTGAGTTTCGTATATAGTAATTTTCAGCATTATATACATTTATCCCATTCTCTTTCATTTAACTAAAAATTCTAATCAAACAAAGTAGTATATGCACCTTCCTAGCGTATATCCTGGCAAAATTATTGCCAGTGTCAAATATACCCCAAGCTCTGCCAAATAACTTTCAAGTTAAATGACCAATGGACGATGTAGTAAGGCCGTTTTAGTTTGTGAAAATATAACTTTCAACTTGAATGTTATTTGGCTCTGTTCGGAACCATTTGTTTACTATTGCCAAATCTTGCGATATAAAATTTAATCTTCTGCTCTGCAACGAATATAATTTATTTACAAACTTTTCAGTAGACACATTCATGTGAAGTAGCGTTTTGTCAACATTAGCGTTTGAATCAACATGTCTCAATTTTTATTTTTTCCTTTTTATTTTCTAACGAAACGCAAAATTGCTGCTTAAGCGAATTCATGAAAAATAAACTTAACACCAACTGACGTGACTCTCATGCAAATGGCTCTGACTCATTCATAATCATAAACAAACTGTCCGACCGGTCGTAGACTACGTTTATAATGTTTTTGCTATTGACCCCATCATAAGCGTTAGAATGTTGCTGCTTTCTGACTCGGATAATTTAAATATTGATTTTTGTTGTATTTTGTGTTAGCAACTCTTAGAAATTATTTTTTTATTGAATTTCGAATTTTATTTATGCGTTCGGAATGTTATTATTCACATTTTTTATGTACCGGGCACGTTTTTTTTTCTGTTCGTTTCTTTTGTGAACTTTTGTTATATTTTGTGTTAGTTTTCTTTTATTTATTGTCATCCTTGATGAGAATTCATGCCAAAATTAGGCAATGATCAAAGAAAAACATAAAAAAAGTTTTGCCATAGACCTTGCTCCCTTAAATTACACAAGCACACAAAAAAAAAAAAATCTCGTGACGCAGAGAGTAGACATTCATTTCTACATTTTCGAGATCGCTGAATCTGAATATGACCTTCAAAAATGGTTTCAATTGCCAGTTTTCCCGCTACCACCCCCTTGGGGGTCGAAATTCAAATTGGCATACAAAGTTGAAATGGATGTGCATTTCTACGATTCTTCGCATTCTAAAACCGATAATTATAACAAAAATAAGTTCGACCCTTCCATTACCCCCTAGCGCTACCCTTTATTACTTCAATTTTCATGCAAAATTAAGATGGATGTGTATTTCTATGTTTTTTGGAGCACTGAAACCGAAAATGACAACCTAGCACCCTTTTTTTCATGTAAATTCAAGTTTAAACCCCTTTATAGGCGTAGTAGGAACAAATACAGTTTAGCACACAATCGAAATTGATTATAAGCCAAGTATTTTCTTATGTGCTTTTGAATTCTAAGAATGAATATGAAATCAAAAAGTGTCGCTCGAATCTGGTTTCGGATATATAGCCATCGGAAGTTGAGGATATAGCTTTTCTAAAAATCTATATAAATCAGAAACGCCTGCATTGAATTCCAAATTTCATATGAAGGAAATATAATAAGCTACAATATTGATTCAGAAATTTTTGAAACCCCTCTCGTAGTTTTCGAGATATTACGACTATTCTGGAATTCGGACCGATTTTTTTTCCAAAAAATTGTTATTTTTCCAAATTAATCAAAAATTTTTGGATATTTTTTCCCATATTTTTACGATTTTTTCAGTTTTTTCAACTGTTCCAACACTTTTCAAACGTTTTGAATATATTTACATTATTTTCGACTTATTCAACGTATTTTTATCATTTATTTAAAAAGTACTTTCAAATCAATGTGGGGTATGTGACGTTCGCCCTGGCCGAAGGTAACACCTTACTAGTTATTGTTCATTTTCATTTAATTTTAAATTTTGTTTTTATATATTATGACTATTTTTCTATTGCATTGATAGTTTTATTTGGATATGCTTTTTCTTTGCATATAAATATAAATGTTAATAATATATGATGCTTAATTACCAGCTTGTAGCATTTGGTAATTATCCCTTTCAACAATTAACAATTATAATTAAATGATCTTCATGCCATAATTATGCGAAGTGGTTTTAATCACAGCAATCGAAGGCAAAAACCAACAAGTTCGATTGCTGACATAGGGCATGATTTTGTATGTAAAGAAATTGTGATATATTGTGAAAAAGTTTATATAATATGCATGTATATACGTTATTAACAAAAAGTCGGAAGGTTAATTAACTTTCAAATTATGGACTTTTCTGTTAAAAATCTTAAAACTTTAGTACGAGTACTTACTAATAATCTTATAACTTTAAAAACTTAAAGTTTTTTTCTTTTCAAAACAATGTTATTGATTTATATACATACAAAATTAATGCGAAGTTAAGGGTGACGCTAACTTCTTTCGTGAGGAAGGAGCTCTGACTTGAAATTTCCGATGGTTTTTTGTCGGTAATAATTGACAAGTTGATAATTTATCATAAATCATATCGGCATATGTCTGAACTCAAATTTTGATATTTTTAGCTATTTTTTTTTTATTGTTTTTGAAATCTTTTTATGTTCCAAATACTTTTTTCGTAGAGTCGATATTTACTGACAAATAAAAAAAAATATTTTAAGAATTAGTTCATTTACGACTACACGAAGGAAAAAATTCTTATCAGAAATCAATAAAACAATAACTCTGCTATGGTGACTTATCAAATTCAGTCTGGAAGACGTCTCCCAGCAATATTGTTTTCAATTGGTTCTTTCAGAAAACTGTCTTTGTCGTGGGTTAACAAGGTCCAAGCGTCTTCCTCATTACGAACAAAATTCTGATTCTGTATCGCAAAATTTGATAATCATCAGCAGAAGTAGCTTTGGATCAGTATTTCATTACATTAAAATTAAGATTTAATGTATGCATGTTATCAAGAAAAAATAAAAAAATCATCTCTTGTTGTTTGATGTGATTCATTGAAGTTAATTACCCCACATAAACTTTGTTAGTTATTGCATGCGCAACGGAATGCCTCCATGTAACAAGTAATTGGTGCTGCAAATATCGTATCATTGGTCATTGAGTTACGTTCAGGTTTACTTACCTTTCTTAATAAGAATTCGTTATTTATTGATCCGTTAAGAAGATTAATAATAAATGAAGCTTTTAACATAGTCCTGCAATTTTCAAGAGACAGAAAGTCAAGACAGACTGTAATAGCAACGTTATTTCAATGGAAATGAAATTAATTTTACTAACACAATTCAGCTAAGAGCATCTTAAATTGACAGTCACCTCGTGGGAGTAGGAAAGTCAGCCGAATTCTTGTCGAAAGCAAATCACTTCGGCTGCAAAGCTGGAAAGAACAAGCTCAGAATCGAGGAAGATGAAAGGCTTCTTTAGTTCAGCCCGTTATCTTTAGTAATTGGCCTCATAAAGTTGAAATAAGTTATTTATATACTGAATTTGCATATGGGTGGCGCTTACATATTTAAAGTGAATAATTAAGAGTGCCTACCCTTGTCTTTATGCATTCAACAAACTGTTGTAAAAAATGCAATTTTCCTTTCACATGCCATGTTTATTACAAAAAACTCAGAGATACATGTGAAAGTACGACGTTTGCTGTTGGTCAATTGAAAATGTACTTTCAGTGTGCACTGTCCCTCCTGGGATACTAAAATAAAGCGTTAAGTATGAAAAAACAATAATGATGATACTAAAATTGCAGCTAAAGTCGAACTTGACACAGGAGTGTTTACGAACTCTGCCATTAAAAAGAGCATAAAGTTTTATTCAACAAAAGATACTAAAAACGCGATGAAAAATTGGCAAAATAAAATTCGTATGCTACAACTACAGCATGTTTTCCGACGTATCAAATGACTTGCAGGTTTAAATTACAGGATTTCACATAAACATAAAAAAACATAGGAATATCTAAATAATATAGTAGCAAAAAATAAAATATTTGCTTTATGTTATTTTCTGTTATCTCATTTATAGAGGGAGTTTAAACCTTTCAGCTTCCCTGGACCACATAAGTTTTGGGTTACACTTAACATGTACCAGCATATTTAGTTAAAAATAACTTCAATTCATAAATTTTTAATTACAAAAGAGATAGCAATTTAAACTTCATGAGGCATTTGACATTGTTTTTGAAAAACCATTGCTTGAGTTTGTTAGAAGTTGTCATCATTCTCAATGAGTTTTCAAGATGCTTAACAAATATTTGGGTTCGAGTGAATAAATGGCCACAAGCAAATGTGCTTTCAGAATGCGGTGACATACATAAAATAAGGCATGATTGTGAACCGATGGAACTTTCGGTCATAAGCCCTAATTTACTGTGGGGGCTATGACCACTTCAAAAAACGGCTATAAATCCCAAAAACAGTAGGACATAAGACCAAATAATTTTGGGCGTTATTAGTTTTGTTTTGAGCTTGAAAATCGCATTTTTCATTAACTTTTATGTAGAATTACTGTGACGAAGCGAAGCCGATGTTGGACATTCTATAAGCCGAAGGTCGCCGCGAAGCCAGTGTAGAATTACTGAGTGCCATGCCATAGCCTTCATGGACATAGTGCCCAAAAAAATTTTGGGAATTATGACCACTCATAGCATTGAACATATGTAACTCCCTAGGGTATTGTTATGACCATTATTATTTTGCTTGGAAGAGAAATTATATATTTCTTCTAAAAATTCATTTATTTTTGTTATATGCAGCAAATTAAAATAATCGGAAATTATTTCAAAAACATCAGATGTCACTTATGATATTGACCTTGAAATATGTTATTTTTGCAGTTATTCTGAGCAAGTGAAGTATACTTCATGGTCTGCCACTTTGAACTTAAGCCATCAGTAAAAAATAAATCTTTCTTTTGAGCCACAAACATTTTTTTTTTTTAAAATCCGATAGACCTTATAGATTGTAATACTCTCAAACCATGGTACAAATATTAGTGCAATATTTTGCAACATTTCGTTAAAATTCTGCCTTTGGAAATGTGCTACAAATTGATTGTCGTGTCCAACTAATTTTTTATACCGCACTGTAGCGCTTATTTGTTAACTTCACTGTGTTCCCATACTTGATAATATTATTATAAATATCAGCAGAAGCGAACGTTGATGCGACAGTGACATACCAGAAGCGAGATAAGCTCGACAACAAACTAATTGTTTCATTAACAGACAACTAAAATCATTTTATTAGTTAACGTATTGTTTCGCGAATACTTTTGAATTTTATTTTGTTTTTTTTTTTTTGGTCTTGATAACTAAACGATTTTACGACCCAGTTAATGCTCTGAATCAAAATTACATACGATGAGCATATTTCAGGAGATGTCACATTAAGCGTGCGCAAATAATGAAAATAATAGACATTGAACATTTAGATGTAGTCTGAACTAAATTTAAATCGACATTCTAATAACATCGGTATTTTATTTTCTTCTTAAAAGTCCCTGTAAGGCCTTGGCCTACCTCTTTCTATTACGATCTTTAAATATAGTTGACTTAAAAAATTTATTTCGTGGAAAGATTAGACCCAGTTAGCCTCCTTTAGGTCAGATACAGTTTTCGAGAGATTTTACAAAAAAAAAAGGATTTGTAGTGGATGATATTTCCGTCGAACAAATACTATAGTTTTCGATAATTTCCTATTTGATGGATGTGTTTGGATGTGATACTACTAGTTACTATACAACTCTCATCGATTCGCTAAATGGAAACTTCAATTGGCCACTGAGATAACCATTATCTTAAAATGATAAACCACTCTTCATTAATAACAAGTAGGTGTATTAGGTAAATTCAAATGTTTATTGTGTATTCATACGAAATAAGGAGCATTTTAAAATACATACATAATATAATAAGCAGAACAGAACACAACCAGTTGTATTTAGTGTAATTTGCAAAAATTATTTAAATGTTTCACTTAAAAGGCATTGAAATTAACTTAAATGGCACCTCGTGAATAACTTCTCAAGTACTGCGCGGTTAATTTTCCGCGTATTTTCCTTTAGTACGTAGTGTTTACTCAGTGGTGTTGCGTGGATTTGTCGGGGCATAAGAGAAGGAACGTCTGAAGTCAAAGAAATTGTTGTTGTTTTTTTATTACGTATTTGTTTGTTTTTGATTTGGCCGTGCTTCAAGTTCTTTGAGTACTCTGTTGCTCTACCTTCTTCGCTCGCTAGTCTCCCACCTGCTGCTGTTGGTGGTGCTTTTAAGGGATTCCTTATTGACGGAACTCAAAGCGGAAAATGCTGTAACCGTAATCACCGACAAAATAACAGTAAATCGGCCGAATAAGCTTACAAAGTGTAGTTACGCTTAATAGGGAGCACGTTCCAGCACTTTTTTTTTTGTTGCTGTTGTTGTTTAATGGTTTTTTCTTGTATTTCTTTTTTTGTCTCATTTTGTGTTCTCTCCTCAATTGGCTTTTGAAGCTTAAAGAGGCGTTAACGGCTTTTAATTTAGTTGAATTTCTGTATTGATTGTTTTTAGTCTGTTTTTGTTGTTTTCATTTTTTTTTTTTGGTTATTGGAATCCGGGTATTAATATTGGCAGTTAAGAACATCAATAGCAGTGCCAACAGCAACAGCAGCAATAAACGGAGTGACAACAATAAAGCAACAACAACAACAACAATAAAAAATGAATGTAACAATTTAACGCTGTCTTTTTGGGCGTTTTTTTTTTCTTCTTTTTTTTTCTTTAAAGTGGCTCACTTAAAGTGCTGCCATAAGCGCTACCAAATATTCTTGGCCTTTCTTCGTGCTGTTCAACGTTTGAATATAATGGGAAGCTCTTCATTTTTTTTTTTGAGTAATTAATCATTCAACGTTATTTGCTCTTTACAGCAAGTGGCAAGTAATTTAGCCAATTTGACGGACAAGGACAAACTCTTTACAAATGCGAAAAAACTAAATTTTTTTTTGAAAAAAAAAAATGAGTTAAGTGGTTTTTTTTTATATATATATATTTTGTAGGTAGTAAAAGCTATTGTAGAAAATATTAAGAGCATATGGTGTAATGTAAAATGTTATAATATTTAGAAACATAAATTTGAAATCCATCATGCGATGTTATTAAAGTTGCCAAGGTTAGCTTAAATTAGACTGGTAGATATATTGTCTCACATAGATCACTGGAGTCAAAAACATTTGCTGTTTTCACAAATCACTAATTTTTTGTCCATTCATTGTTGTACTCATCTTACATTAAGATGGCAGCTGAAGCCGAAGGACATTAGCACAGTTTGGTGTATGTACTATATTAGGTTGTTTTTTATATTTTTATTTGTTTTCAAATCATTTTTACAAGACATTTTCATAATAACTTTTTGGTATAAAATAAGTCCAACACCAAGGCCGATGAAATTTCTTCATATAAAAATACTTAAAATTATCATAATTTTTGCTAAAAATAAGTAAAGCTTAACCGAATTATTAGTTATAAGACTGTTCAGTGTTGCGAAATGACCAATGCCGGAATTTTAGAACAGAACCGATGGCCCGGTAGGAATTCAAAAATTCTGAAAATGTCGGAAATTGGATGATTCTGTTACATGTACATTAAAATCGGTTCAAAATCGTATGGCAAAATTAAATGTCGTCAAAATTCTGGTGCTCAAGCCCGAAAATATATCGTGAGTCCATGAAGCTTTTGTGCTATAATTTCACTCGAATCGGACCATGGGAAGGCGTGTCAGTGGGCTGATTTGTATGAGTGTTATGCATTTTCAAGACGATTTTATAGTATTATTGCTTTTATTTAAAAAAAAAAATATCAACATCGGGTTATGTTCGTGGTTATCATTTTTTATGAACTCAGTATGATGTGAAAATTACAAATCAGAAAATCGCCGCAAATTTGAGCAAAAAATGCTAAAAAATTTGTACATGTACCAGACAAAAATAATTATTTTTTAACATTGCTAACCAAAATAAAAAAGTTATCAACCTTTTCTCAAAAAAATTATTTGGGAAGGCCGGGAATTCTTGCTTTTCAACTTGTTAACCCTGAGATTGCATTTGGTAGCTTTGTTGAGATTTATTGTTCTGCAAATATGTCTACGTATCTAAATTTAGAAGTCTTCTGAACTATTGATCTGAAACATTTGACCTTTAACTTGGCTACTTCGTTTGAAAAACAAAAAGAAAATTCTCTCCGATTTGATAAATTTGAGACCAAAAATTGACTTTGAAAGCTTGTAACTTTGATAATTGAGCAATTTCACAACGTACCATTTTTATAGAACAACTAATATAGTCCAAAGTCAGACTTATAACTGAAAATTTGGCTCTGATTTGCTCACTTTATCATCAGCCTTGAATGACTTCTAGGTAAATATTCAAATTCGGGAAATTCATTGGGAGTATACTTGGTTTTTTTTTGTCTATCCAATGCCTTAAGAATATGAATTTTGCACAACAAAGAAACTTTTTTAAACCCTGGAATTTTTTAATGATCAGCCTGAATCATACTTGTTCAAGGGAGCAAAGCTTGAGCACTCTAACACTGAAATTAATATATTTAAATGAAATTAATATATGTAGATTGGTCACTCCTTAAATGACCGCTGCTCCCAAATCGAAACTTCCGACATAACTTTGAAAATTGTATGAATGTATCATGATTCATAGAATGTGTGAAAAAAATCAAAAGAGCTTACAGCTATATAAAGAATGACCGATGTAATTATATAACACATTGTCAATTTTTATTTATTAAATTTAATTTTGCACTTTAATTTTTTGTTTCAGAGTAAAAATAAAAATATAATTATTTCAATCTTTGTTACATTACAAGCAAAAATCAATACTTAATTCCCTTTAATCGTTGATTTTCTTTTTAATAGAAAATACAATTTAAATATTAAAGTTTATTATTAGACCGCTGTGCATTCATATCTACACCTACCCTCCATTCTGAACGCTCAACGCTTAACAAAAGCTTTTCATTCTTTCCGGTTTTAATTCCTCTACCATGTCTATTAGCCAATATGCAAATGTGTTGCTTTGTTATGTGAGCATGTGTGGGCTTAAAATGTGTTACTGTGTGTGCCAACCCTTGTCATGTTGCTCCACATTTAGATAAGACCGCATTTTACACATTATTCAATAATAAAATTTCCTTTTGGGGTTGATAAATGGCCCCAAAATGATAGCAATGTTATTTATACGTCTCTGGGGAGAGGGTCACTTGTTTTTTTTTTTGGTCACTTCTTTTATAATGACATTTATGACTTTATCATTGAAGTTTCATTTAAATTGTTTTGGTTCTGGCATTTTCTGGCTCTTTTGTAATGAAAACAAAATATTTCAAAATCAAAGAGATGTTACAACTGACTAAGGAGCAGTTATTTAAATGACACAAAATAAGAAATCAAAAAGAAAAATGTGGCATCTGTAAAGGACAGAAATAAGTTAGTTCGTGGGCGTTATACAACCATTTGAGTATTGCCTTTCTCGAAACTACGAAGCTTTTAAAGTGATAATAAAAATGTATTAATATATTAAATACTATGTGCTCGAATCCTCCTAATTTTTTGTTTTCGCAATTTCAATTACTTTATTTAAATTTTTATTTTTTATGACTTTGTGTCAGCTCCAGCATAGAAAAAATAAATCTCTTTGAAATTTTTACACAAAAAAAGCTTCAGGATTTGTCCTCAAAAGTTCACTTCAGAGTGAATACTTTTCGATTTCAATCACAGAGAAATGAAATTTGGCAGATTGAAATTCCATTGCAAGGATATGGAAATTGGAATTAACTTTTTCAATTTCATAGAAAAAAAAATATGCCTTCGTCGATTCCATTTCACGATTCAAATTTAAGGAACTGAATATTTTGAGAAATTGGCAATATGAATGACCTCAATTGCTTGAAGAAACAAAATTAACAGCAACGACCTTCAGCCTCCTGTCTTACATGTACGAAGTCCATTTTGGGTTTCATTGTTATTCACCTCAACATCTTGGCCAGCTTGTTGGTGAAATAACATTTCCCAACCATAATTGAACTACCAGTAGGAAGAAAGGACTTAATCCAAAAAGTAAAGTAAAGTAAAATAAAGAAGTGACAACAATTAATAATTATTTAATAAGAAAATTTAAATTATTTTGGGGAAAAAACAAAACTATTCAATATATGCAAAAAATGTTTTATAAAATCGTTAAATATTACAAAGATTTCTTTAAATATTAAAAAATGGGTACACAAATGATTGAAATTTATTATTTAAAAAAATATTATTAAATTTAAAATTCACATTAATAACATTGGCTTCAATTACGGCCTTGATGCCTTTAGGCATTGGCGAAAACAAATTTTTAATATCATTTCTTTAAATATTAAAAAATGGGTACACAAATGATTGAAATTTATTATTTAAAAAAATATTATTAAATTTAAAATTCACATTAATAACATTGGCTTCAATTACGGCCTTGATGCCTTTAGGCATTGGCGAAAACAAATTTTTAATATCATCTTTCATTCTGCCGCACATGGAGAATAACATTTTCCAGAATTTTTAGTGTCGACAGTCTGAGCTGTTTCCGGGCTAGGATACACAATAACTCTATCCCCAATTTATCTTTGTAATCTTTCATCTATT
This sequence comes from Meiosimyza platycephala, assembly GCA_963662105.1. Taxonomy (NCBI): domain Eukaryota; kingdom Metazoa; phylum Arthropoda; class Insecta; order Diptera; family Lauxaniidae; genus Meiosimyza; species Meiosimyza platycephala. Next base: position 100,521,484 of record OY759209.1, on the reverse strand, counting down.
CTTTTAAATAACAATAAAGACTAAAAAAATTACATAAAATGCACAGATGAATTGCAAAATGCTTTCGATGTTGGCTCGATGACAAGTGGCAGAATCGTCTTGATAAACGACGTCATCAAATTCAGCTAACAGCTCCTTAATTATGGGCACTACACCTTCATCAATGATTTTTTTTTTTTAGTTTTCTCCATTCACTGTTAATCTGATTGTGAGTAAAACCAACTCTCATTGAAGTGATTCAGCTCCACACCATTACATATGGGCAAAGTCTATGAAGCCATTTATCAAGACAATTCTGTCCCTTGTCATCGCGCCAAAATGAATTTATGTGCGATCTAAAATAACTCACTTTCTTCTAATGTGGCTCAGCGATGCCAAAGGTTTGGCACTCCTGGCTTAGACGCTACAACTTACCATACCCGCTATGAAAAAGTACTTAAAATATTGTAGCCAAAGTACCTTGGCGAGACTCAAGTTTTGTTGGTTTGTCCTTCAGCTCCTCAAAAGCATTTGCAGATATCAACAATTATACGAGCAGTAATAATTGTGTTGTAAAAAAAACAATAAAAACATTTTGACCAATTCAAAAGTTTCATTGCTGAAGGAGCGCGTGCAGCCCCTCATTTGAGTTTTTAACAGACAAACGCACACACGCAGGGATACATATGGTACATGCAAGAACGTACGCACATTAACGTAATTCAGAAATAATGAATTACCCACATGTTGACCTTTAATGGCATGCAGATCAGCAGGATTTGAAACGCGTGTTTTTCGCTTTCAACAAAACCAAACTGTTGTTTGTATTTGTATTTACGCTTGTGTGTACGTTTGTGTGTACGTTATGTTTTTAGTGCTGTGTGCAACATTGCGAATATACCACAGTACTATGTGCGCTCCACCCATATCACTTTGACCGCCCACTTTCATGAAGAACTTTTGCTTTTTTCGTGCGCCGTTGGACATGAAGGACATTAAATAAAAACCGCTAAAGTACACGCAAAAATTAAATGAGGCAATTGAATGGGAACCAAACCAAATGGTAGCCATTGGTGATGACAGTTCAAGGCATACAGAAACTGGTTTTTGAAAGTACATTGACCTTATAGCATTGGTGAGTTGTGCATGTTTCCCGAGGGATTTTAAGGCACATAGTTGTTGTTTCATATTGTGGTTTTTGGTGACATTTGTCTCAACGACAAGCTTAATGTTGAACTTAAATCGATGGATGACCCCAATTACGAAAAAAAATTCTTCTTCGAAAAATTTTAACACAGAAAAGTTCTTGCCTTTGCACTGGTGGTGGTGTCGCTAAGGTGAGGTTACTCTAGGAGAAGATGGAGGTGCTCAGCTCCCCTCTCCAAGGTATAAGAACGAGTTACATTAAAAGACATGAAAAGCAGTATTGATCTTAAAATTTAAAAAAAAAATATGTCTTGGAAAAGCCTAAATAAGGGCTTGGATGAAATCCAGGGTTGGACTAGAACCTCAATTGCTGTCGATCTGAAGGGTGCCCAAATTTAAAGGTTTCTTTTAGACAAGAATTCGATGCTACATACACATCTTCTTGTATAGCCTAGAAAAATCTAATAAATAGTTACAGTAGCAGACATAAATTATTGCAAAGAGTATTGCTAAAACTTTCCGATATTTCATAGAGGCAGCCCAACATGCCGAAATATCAAATTATCACATTTACGGTTTCATTAGAGTACGTATTTGAATGTTTTTCTTGAAAGGATTTCATGCTACCTATTTTAGGAACAAACCTCTATCGTATGGAGGCTTAGTTAACTACAGTGTAGAGCACTAATTTTGACTAACCCTTAGCAAATTATTAAAAAAATTTTCACGGTAAAATGGTTTTTGCCAACAAAGTGCAGATTTGAATTTTTTGCACTAGTAGATAAATTTTAGATTTATGAAAATCCGGTTTTTGAAGATAAACTCAGTATCACAATTGCGTCACTAGCATACATACATACATATGTGCGCGCATGCCTGTGTATGCGTGTCTGTGTTTCAGTTGTGTTGCGGTAGTGATAACGTGGGCGTATAGTCGTGCAGCCGTGTAATTAGTTTAATAATATTTTTAGTATCACTTACATAATTATTCATCCATTTTTCTTATATCCTAGAAAATTTTTAAGCGAAATTTTTATTTTACTTTAGTCAAATATTCGTGTTTTATTCAAGTAGCCTAATACAGGGATATGCAAACTTTCGAAAGGTTGATAATGCAGTGATCATTTCTTATATTTTTTCTTATTATTATTACGGCCACCACATCAAGACCTTTCCAACGATATACTAAACTTGGCGATCGGATATCAAATAGCAGAGTTATCGAAAAAAGAAATTAAAAAGAGATCATATATTTTAACAAAAATAAAAAATTAAATTGCGGTGAAAATGTTTTTGGCTTTCAAACTGGCTGGTGACTGGTGAACTTTGTTTTTTGCGATAGGCCCTAGCGAACATGTTAAGATGGAAAATGAACTAAAATTCAAAAACTTGTACTGGCTTTTGGGGAGAACATCAATCAAAGTTAAACTAATTGAAATATTCAAAATCCATGTATTGGAGCATAAAGTAATGTACCATGGTTTGTCAAAAATAATGACCTTAACAGAGATCTCCGAGTAGGAATGTAGTCAACCAAAAACAGCAGCCTCCAAGTAGGACTGTAGTCAATAAAATAGAAAAATTTGCTAATGCAAGCCAAAAGCTTCTAAGCTCCCACTTGCTGACATTATGGATAGAAGACTCTACTTATAGATGGGAAAATATAAAAAAGCTTAGAAAAAAATTATAAAAAATAAAATAAAAATCATAATTTTTTTAATTTTCAAAATTTATTTTTAATAAGCTTTCTACTTGATTTATAGCTTTAATGTAAATAACTAATAAGGCTAATACATAGCTGTAGTTGCTAAATTCTATTATTATGATTATGAAGAAGTTCAGCGATCATGTTGGGTGACTCAGATATAGGATATATTTAAAAAAAATTCTATCATAAATTATAGTTATTTTAAAGGTGGGTTTACCTTACTTCAAATAAATGAAGCTTCGGTGTATCGAAAAACATCAGCTGTAATATTATTGGAGATACAGACTATTTTGTTACAACATTAGACTGCTCTTCCAATTTTCAGGTGATAATAACTGATAGACTGAAATGGAAATAATAATAAATAATCTCATAGCGATCTATACCTACAGATGGGTCGAAAATGATCTTGGCAGCCAAAGGACTGCTCCAAAACGTGAGATTAATTTCTTACCAAACTCGCCTCTCAATAGGTCCATAGTGAGGCGAGTTCGCGTGCCGTGTGACATGTGGCACAGTCTTGTTGAAACCACATGTCAACCAAATCTAATTCTTCCATTGTAGGCAAAGGAAAGTCGATAATCATCGCTCAATTTGGGAAGCACTGTGGTGAACATGTGCTCACTCAATGACCTCTAAAGTTTGACAAATTAATCTGCCAAAAATGAACTTTTTAAGTCGGTTATGTAGACAATTCGTAATTCTCGTTCCTTTTATTAATTTACAAAGAGCTAAAAATCGGACAACCGCCAAGATATATAACTTGCTAACATGCTAGTCGTATTATGAGGAGCTATTAACGTATAATTGTGGAGTAGGATGCATAACACGAAGCGCATTGTTGTTGTGAGTAACAGTGTTACTTTGTGAACTCACTTTTGCACTCACAGTACATAACAATTTTAATTGAATTTTCGTGAAACAAAAGCGGATGACTAAATTTTAATGGTTCTTTTTCGTATTGTATGCGTGACTTCGTTGACGTACATCTATTGTATTTACAACAATGTAAGCTACTCTTTTATGGCCACATTACCGCTATTGAACAGCCATACTTACGCATTTGCTGACATTTAAGACCAACTCCGAGACATTTTTCTGTGAATACAGAGCACAGAAATGCAGGGGTGGTTTCAAGTTAAACTGAAGCATTCGAAAATTGTGTTGATTTATGTACGAATGTCCAGTGTAAACCAATTATTTTTTGTCTGCTGCCTGTCAAAGCACTAAAGATTGCTTCGGATGCGTTTTAATTTTTAATTTGTGTTTTATTCCTTGTTATTTCGGCTCAGACTTTATAATGAAAGCATGTCTGATTTAGGTAGACACAAGTGCAATGCAAGTGTTCCATAGTATAAAACCTATTTTCTTTCCTTTACTGTGCAGGATATACAACTTGGATATTAATTTCTAGAATCACCCACACAAATGACATTCTTTTGCAACCGATTTTTGATTTTTCCCATCCTATTCCAATTTTTTTTGTTTTTGTTAAATATTGCATTTGAAATACTTAACCAGAAATGTAACTTGTAACTAATTATCTTTTCTCTTTTCACTTTTCGATCTGTTTCTTCCTTTCGCTTTAACACACCAAATAAATATAATAATAAATAACACAACTTTTAACTACACGTACACCACCATCATGTATCGCACCGCACTCTTTTGCCCGCCTGTTTGTTATCCTCATCCAACTTTTGAAGGTTGCTGAGGGCCGAATTGTACACGTTGCGCAGAAAGGGCGCACTTAAAATAAGCGGGTCGCTCGATGGCCCGCAGAATCAACAGTTTATTCAACAACATCAGCTACAACAAAACAACCATAACATCCAGCCACACCCACTGTTACACGAATCGAATCGCCACTGTTCGCGCTGCAACACAGAACTGGGGCGCATCACTAATCGGGGGGCGCCTTGTCGCGTGTGCAAGTTGCGAGTATGTAAGGCGTGCCGCGAATTCACCACACGCACCACAGACTGGGTTTGTGTCGTGTGTCACAAACAAATGTAAGTGGAGAAACTTAAAAATCTCTTCTCTCTCTCTATCTCTCTCACTCTAATTTCCACTAGCTATATCTATATTCCCTTTATTATTGTTTTATTTTTCTCAGTGTACGTGCCAAAATTTTAGAGATATCTTTTGATGTGAAATCTGGCACTTAAGCACAAAAATGTTGCACACTTTTTCAACAAAAAAAAAAAACTCTTTTCACTTAAGCTCGCTTTGTTTCTTTTCTTTTTGTTTTTTGATCTTGAAATTGCATTGGTGAAATTTTCCTTTTAATTTTTTATGTGTCAAAATACGAGCAGACAAATCAAAATATTGGCACTGCTGTTGTTTTCTAAATGACAGCTTAACTGTTTATTTATGTTTTTACTGCTTGTCAATTAAATGTCAAACGTATGTACTTTTGTCATTGGTGTTGTAGTTAATGTTATTTGTCATTGGATTTATGTATGTATGTATATTTGTATGTAGTTCGAAGTAACTTTTACCAGTCAAGTCAAGAAGAAGAACATTGTACTTGCTAATGTAATGATACTTGTACTGCTTGTACTTTAAAAGTGCGCATTGTGCTTCCATCCACCACAAATAGCATGATGTGTTCGATTTTTCGATTGTAGATTTCTGGGACACAGTTTAATCTTATTACTTGTGTCTAATAATGACCCTTTTTAGAAAACTTAAACACAACAAAATAAATTTAATAATAAATTTAAGTTCTTGTTTAGCAGGTAATTAAATTTTATTAAAAACTGCGTACCACAAATTATGTTTACACTCTAGAACTGTGTTTCATTTTTACAAGCAGATGAATTTTGAATTTTTTATTGAATTTGAATATTATTGTGTAGATACTACTGTTGCCTGAAATTCGGGAAATTCTAGCTTAGAACTAAAATTTACACATCTCAAGTTGTAAAATTATACACAATCTTTCTAATTTGTAAATTAAAAAAATTTTCTCTGGGAAGAATCCAAAATAACTACTACTATAACCAGGGAAACGAAGGCGTACAGATGCAATTCTCGGCCTACTCAAAAAAAAAAAAAATATCTTTACTTAAAGTAATTATTTTTAACTAACCATCAAAAAATTAATTCGCAAAATGGTAACAACTTAAATCTTTCTTTGTGTGCCAAAAGCTTGATGACATTTTTTTTTTGTTCGTAAACAAACATTTTAAGTTCAAATTCCCAGTAATTTCAGAAATATTTGAATTCCTACCTGACACCCGGCTTTGACATAAAATTCCCGACCAGGTCGGATCAATTTATTTTGAAAATTTGTGGATTTTTTTCACCTATGTTTTGCTGACCCATTGGCATTGTACGTAAAAAATTCTCCCAAAATTTCAGATTCCTAGATCAATGGCACAAGCAGAATTTGTTTCCCATTTAAAAAACGCTTTCTCCATGTTTCTCTGTTTATATGGTTCACAGCATTGATCTAGGAAGCCCAATTTAGACTACATGATTGCGAAGGTTTTCGGTATGCTGAATTCGAATCTGAACTCAGAATCGCTTCATCACAACATGTTTTTGAGATATCCTGACCTAAGAGTGTGTTTTTTGACATACATATTTGAGGTGAGGTAGCATCGTGAATTTTTTTTTTTCGAAAAACTATATAAGGGACCTTAAAGTCTTCCTCTTTTAAATTCTGTTGAGTTTCTAAAATATCTTTTTTTTCGCTAAGCTATCGCATTTTCAAATTTTGAAATCATCTGATATACACGTGTCCCTAATGAGTTTTCAGCTATGTATAGGGAAAATCGCAAACATGAAAATTTTAAAACTCGATATCTCGTCGAAAAGTAAAGGTATTTGAGCAAACTCGACGGCATTTGAAAGAAGAAGACTTGGGCTTTAAAATTTCACAAATTATTCTTTGAAAAAAAAAAAAATTCACGATGCTACATAACCTTATACATATGTGTATGTCAAAAAACAGTGTTTTTAGCACTTTTAGATTAGGATATCTCGAAAACCTGATGTGATGGAGCAATTCTCAGATCAGATACAAATTCAGCGTACCGGAAACATATAGTTTAGCCTCAGGGTATGAAAATTGTCGGCCAGTGTTATTTTTAGTTTCAATGCTAAAATAGGCAAAAAAAAACAAATTTACAAAATTTTCAAAATAAACACCCTAATGTACATACATGTATGTAAGTTCAAATGTGAAGCAAACGTTCATTTTGATATTAGGTACGTAAAAAATTTGTAAATTGAATCTTTTTGTTTAAAATAAAAAAAAATTACAATTAAAGAAAACAAAACTCAAATCGAAGGTAATAGCTTTATCTCCTGTTAAATTTTTTTTGGTAGTAAATTTGATTGATTGATTGAGGTTTAATTTTAAGCCGCAAATGATTTAATTACGTTGCCTACTCTTTTGATAGCAATTTACAACTGGAATTTTTTAGCGTGTGCTGGAAGGAATCAATGAAGAAAAAACAGTAAAACAGCAAACATTATCGCAAAAAAAAACTTTTTTCAATCTTCATAACTCAATAACTATTTGAAATACATAAATATAAAATGTGCTCAAATTTGTTTCGATGTGCCGAAGTTGAAATTGGAAGCAACAAAATTAAATAAATTTTATATCGGTGTAAAACAGATCGTTGAACGACCTCTATAAGCCATAATTAAAAAAATTTTACTTTGAGTTTCTAGTTTAATTCCTCACAAATAACCTTATGCAAATAAAAATGTGTCCCAGAAGTCGAAAAAAATAGGATCATTCTAGTGTGATATTTATGAGGAATCTCCAATTAGCTTATGGGGCGTGCTGGCTTACATAAGTTGACGACAAAAACTTGTTTACTACCAAATATTTCGACGATGATGAAACAGGACATTGTAATGATTCAATTTTATCAAACTCTTTTTTCTAAAATAATTTTTTCTGTTTTTTCACGTTTGATTCCAACTGGGTCGCTTGCATATTTATTTGACAAATGAACTAAAACATATAAGATCAGCAACTGCATTGCTCATGCACATGTGATGCGAAATGCTTAACACTAATCTATCGCAATATACTTTTGTAATTCATGCTTAAAAATTGTTACTAATTGATCGATTTCTCCGTTACTGATATCTTGTTTCATAGATTCGGAGAAAGTTTGTATGTTAATGGAATCAGTGTTATACCAATTGTCTCGGAATTTTTGAAAAGATGAAATATAAGGGTAGTATCTTGAAGTATTTTTGCTTCAGAAGCATTTTTTAACACAAGCTCATAAGCATTATGGCGTCAAGAGTACAATAACAGCTCCCTTCGAAGCTTTTGTTCTAACAATGCCCAAGTTTCACTTCAGCGACCAGTTTTAGCTTCTGCACTATCGCATCACATTATATGCACCTGGTCATGAAGCTTCCAATCATGAAGTGTATTTTAAACTGCCTATGCTTGATCATTAGCAAAATAGCTCTCTAGTTTTGGGACAGCCCGATGTTGTTCGTAATCGTCGAATGAAATCAACACAAGTAATCACTTTTCTTTAGAACTCCTAATGTCTAATACAGGAAACAGTTTCACATTCCAATGAACAGTGACTACATCACGCACTTGACCTTGTAAATCCGTTTGCATCGATTGTGCCCAATTTGAATTTGCGAACGAAACTTTTGAATGGACGACCTATTAATGGAATATTCGTCAATGCAGAGACCTAGTGCTTCAATGATAGTCTGAAGAATAAAGATGTAAGTCTTTAATACTCAGCTGACACCTGTCTTAGGCCGCTACTACTTGCTCTCTCTTTTCCCTGCCGATTTAGGTAGTACAGTGATTTGTGTATACAGCAATGGTTCCTCGTCTGAACTAAAGGGTCTTTATAAGCCGAATCTTCTAATAAATCGAGAAAGTCAAAGAAAATCAAAAACTTGAATGTATTAATTAAAACGTATGTTAATAAAAGATATTATGCAAAAAATAACGATTTTTTAAGAAAAAATTGGTCGGAAAATTATTAAAATTGTAATACATATCTCGAAAACTGTAGCATTGTAATATTATAGCTTATTAAATTACATTTCATATGACAGCCATAAATATTTTGGAATTCGATTTAAGGGTTCCCAATATATAGTGATTTTATTAAAACCTACATATATCCCGACTTTCGATGTCTTAATCGGTCCCCCAACTTATGGTTCTATATTCGTTGTTATTATTAAAACCATCGTAAGAAAACAATAGTTTAATAAAAAAGGAGAGGGGCAATTTACGCCTGTCAACTCCTTCATACCAGCATGACAAATATTTTCGACTCATAATTTTAACAATGTATGATCGATTTTCTTCAATAATTTTTGTAAAAACTATTATTTATTTACCAAAATCCTAGTCTAGTCTGATAAAGTTCAAACGATGGGATCTATTTTTACAAATTTTCATTGTTCGTTTTATCCGTGTTGAAAAATATCCAGTTGCCGCATTTTGAATAACAAAGGCATAATTTCTCTATACATAATTTATTTCAAAGTAAAATTATGCCTTCGTTATTTCAAATTACTTTGATTTTGAAAAAAAAAAAAAAATAAATTGCAAAAGCAAAATTGTGTTCAATATAATGCGACATTTTTCGAATAAAAAATTCCTAGGACTTTCAATTACTGCAATTTGATGCTGAAATATCACTACACTAAATTTTAAAAAAAATTACCAATAATGTGGTTTATTTTGTAAATGTTTTTGCTTTAGCTGAAATGCAAATGCGAGTAGTTAAGAATATTGGATTACATGAATACACTCAAAAAAAATGCGTAATTTTATATTCACAAAAAGTTTACCATAATATCGCATTGATTTCACCCACCTCACGTTAATTTTAATTGTTTTTGTTGTTGGTGTTAATGGTGTTTCTGCTGCTGTACGCAAATATCGCACAGAAAATACCAACGCATCTCATCAAACCCATCAACGTAATTGAACCACGAGTACGTTGCTGCTTCTGGAAGTGATGCAACCAAATTTGGTGCTGCTGATGATTAAAATTTTTTCTTTGAGACAGCTGGATGCAAAACCCAACCCAGAAGTGTGGGTTGCCGAAGCTCAACAACAATGTTAAGTTTTATAGTTGCAGCCTTGTTGGTGCTGCACTGCCTTCATTAAACCCCTACTCGAATATCTGCGCATCGGTCTGTCTGTCTGCATGATTTCATTTTCTTATTCATTAAGTCTTGAGCTGTTTTACCAAGCAGTTCAAAGTATTCGTGTGACATATTGTTCTATTCAACATGTGTTTTTGAAGTAATGCCTTCTTTTCTGATTATAAAGTGGAATTGTTTTGCTTGTTGCAGGGAAATTCAAGCGTCCAGCGGTGATTGGCTCAGAGATTTTACGCGTGGCTCAACTGGAACTGTAGATCATTTGCCAACAAGTGATGTGCTAAGGAAAAGCATACGACGATCTTGGACAATCTCAAGTAAGTGAATATTAAAATATTTTTTTTTTGTTTTCTAAGTGTGTGATATTCAAAAGTTTCATAGCAAATCGGAACAATGTGACGTTTCTCATTCTTTGATGGAATCATAAGGCATTTTTGACAAAAAAAATATAGAATTCCACTTTAAATGAAAAATATTAAAAATCAGTTCTTATCTCGTTATCCTCCCTCAGCTGTATTACATCGCTTATTTCACGTTTAAGATAATCTTGGCCCGGCAGGATGTTTTCTATTTGAGTGATATTGGTTTTCCTCTATCGAAAAAAAAAACACTTTGTTTCTCTTTGGTCTTAAAGCTGTGTCAAGCATTCTGCCGCCCGCGGGCAACTGCGGCAGAACTCAAGCAGAAGCTGCGTGTATATATTCTCTTCGTGTACGTCGTGAAATATGATTCGGCACGACTCAATTTTATTTTGTCTATTATACTATGTATCACGCACACATTGATACCTTTTGGTAACATGCAGCTGTGTAGGTTTGCCTAATACTGGCTTAAAGAGGCCATGCACTTGTTTTGAACGAAGCGCATGTATTGCTTTTTTGTTCTTGTTGTATCTGTTAATATTTATTTTTATTTTTAGACACCGAAGACGATCAAAACAATCCCACAGCACCGAATATAGTTGGCAATAACTTATACCCACAGCAACAAAACCTTATCGAAGGACAAACAGCGGGCAGTTATCCCTCTCTCATACGCCATCAGTTGCCACGTAATCACCCGATCAGCTACAGCACTGGTAGTGCCACAGGAATCAGCAGTATTGGTGTGGGACCAGCAGCACCAATCGAATACCATGTTAATCCACAGCGACGTGTTTTACGACAATCCACATTACCAAGCAATTTGCCAAATATTGATTCAAATTTGACCGGAAGCGGTGCTAATTTGGCAAATTACAACAACGTTAATCTGACTGCACCAACATCTCCACATCAGCATCAAAAAAGTCCACTTTACCCAAGCGCCTATAACAGCGACGACATTATACACATGAATACAGGGACCCTTGAGTGCGACAATTTCTTACAGCAGCAGCAGCAATTGCAGCAGCAACAGCTACCGATCGGTTTGCCTCAAGTGCAACAGCAACAGCAGACAATAGTGGGTAGCTCTCCACATCATCGCTTACAGGTTTATAAAAATGTCATACCCTTAAACAGCTCATCACAATTAACTTGTTATCTTTTTTACTCAGATACGCAGACAATCAACCCTACCAGCCAATCCATGCCAGCCTCAAATCTATATGTCTACTTCTCCAAATCGCAACTATTCTCGCTCTCCCGAACGATCGCCTGGTGAACAACGTTACCCACCGTTTATGCGCCAAACTTCATTTCCATGCAACATGTCAGAACCAAGTGGTCCCATGAACCTTGGATCTACACCATCAGCTGCATATACGACACAGCATCATCGTGCGAAAATGTTACCAACTTCTCCAAACTGCCTGAGTACTGCCTCAGCCTATCAGCAGCAACAACCGCCACAGCAGCAACAATCTACCTTTGAAGCGGCAACAAGTGATGAATTGGACTTCAGTCAACAACAAGCGATGCCAAAGTCACGAATGATGAGGCAAGCTACTCTTCCAAACCCAGATCAACACGTGAAATTATTGCCGACATCACCACCCAAGCGACAAGCCTCACCTCAATATCGTCGTTCGCCGGAATTCACACGTCAGCTTACTCTTCCCAATCCCGAAGCATTTAACAGCAACACCTTGTCAGTACATGCACCAGGAGCAGCGAATATCAATTCCCAAGCAAAGTTCATGCCAATTTCACCACGCCAAAAGCAAAACTTTCTATTTCCCCAGAGCCCAAGACCATTCCTCTCGCAACAAAATGTGCCCACTGTTGATATTGCTGATAGTTCTTCCGGTTCCGAACACTACTCAAGCAGCCAAAGTGTAAATATTCATCAGTCACGTGATCATGCCAAGATGATCAAAGTGCGTAGTCACAGTAATGAAGAGTATACGATCACAAAGCCATATCACTCTGAAAGTCGTCGTCTTTTACCGGAAATTCCAACTAATCGTTCGGCGAGGTGGGTAGTTGTAGCTTTCTTACCTCCAAAAACACATAATGCCTAATCTCTTCTTTTTTTTTTATCAATAGTCGCTCGCCGAGCCGTTTGGTGAGACAGGATTGCGTTAAAGATGATCATCATGCTCACCGACGTACATTCGGCGAGGCCAAGCAACAGTTTCAAAATGTTACCGAAGAGGAGGACTGTCGTCCTGAATATGTTGACTATTTTGGTGATAGCAGCAATAGCTTCCTTGAAGTCGACGAAACACAATATGAAAAAACTTATAATACTGGTTTCAGCAGTGAGCCACGTATCATCTACAATGACGGTTCCGATGAAGGTAGCTATACCCAATATCAGCAGCGCACCATGGTGCACAGTGCTGAAAATGTGCTAGCAGCAGATCATACTTATGGATACTATGGTGCCGGTGAATCTACGCTTGGTACGGCGCCCGGAAACCTGAGTTCCAGCGGTGGTGCTTTACCACGTACACCACTTGTACACAACCGCTTACGTCGTCGACAATCACGTGAGCTACAGATGCAGCAGGATGAAATGATGCTGGTGCAAGCTGCAGCAGCAGCAACTGAGACGACCCTCGCGACTATAGTTCCCACTGTAGGTGTCATTGGCGCTGATGAGGCGTCGCATGATAGGCGTAAGCCTGAACAAATGCGCTCAATATCAGAGGATTCAGGCGTAAAGCCAAATGCTCCAAAACCAGTGACCAGACGGTCACTTTCACACCCCGAAAAAGAAACACAAGTAAGTGCAGTTTTTATTCAAATAATAAATGGAGAATTGAACTTATACTTTCTTATTATTACAGACACAAAAGAAAGTCGAACCTACAAAAATACCAAGCCCGAAACCTTTGGCTGATATTATGGATAAAGTACGTCCAAGTACAAAAATTCCTGCACTTAAGAGACGCAATAGCAGGGCAGGTGTTACAATTGATGTTGATGAAGGTAAGAAATGTACTCTTATTATATTTAAGCATTTAGCTAGAACATTTTTGAACTTGTTAATAGTTTCTTGAACAAGGTAAGCTGTGCCACCAGTCATACTAAATCTGGTAAATCCAATTATGATGCTATTGAGGTCGTAAATAAGACAACAGTTTAAAAAGCCAATTATTTGTTTTTAGTCCTTTTTTTAAGAAGCGATACCGATATGTACTTCAGATTTTTCTTAACGATACTCCACGATCTCCACCACAAATTCCAGGATACATTTTTGGGGCTTGTTTGCAGTTATTCATACTTTTATGTAATTTTTGACACTTCCTCACTTTAAGGATGATTCTATTTTTCAATTGCTTATTCTTATTGCTATACTGCATACTTTTCGGAGCATTTAAAAATCAAAGCATAAATTCCCCAATTTTTTTTCGAAAAAAAAAAACAGAATTGGGAAATAAATGACTGAATTTTGTACCAATAAATAACATTTGTGATTTTAATAGCCTTTAATTTGATATATATACAGTTAATTATAATCAACTAATTTAAGCACATTGAATATATGTATAACTAAATTGGGCTAAAAATTATGTGTTAAAATCTTAAAAAGTTCAAGACAGAAAATTTTTTAATGTATTTTCCGGACTCAGCATACCATTTAAAATAAAAAACGGTTGTTACTTGATCTGTAATATTTTTTTTCTTAATTTTGTGAAGCAATATATCAATAGAATTCTTGATATATATAATACAGGTCGGATAGATTGATTTAGATCGAAAAATGTCCTTTGGCAGTTCTGTGTACGACCGTTATCGGTCTTATGAAATGAAAACAGGTAGTGTGGTGTGGTGTGTTTATAAAGTTAGATCTTCTACAAATTTTGTCTTACAGAATTTAGTGTTGCACAAATTGGAAGTGATATATTAACAGAAACTAATTTCAAAACTTTCAACCTTGAATATCTTAGAAGAAAAATTTTTAAACTATGCCCAAAACAAAAAAAGACTTGTTTTTTTAACCAAAATTTCATCAATCGATGATTTACTTGAAAAAAAAAAAATGCTTTAAATCAAAAAAATATTGAGCTCACAGTTCATTTTAGAGAACATAAACGGAAATCGATGTTAGGATATAAAAACTATATACTGTACCTACATACGACTAGTTTGGACTCACTTGTGTTGATTTGAATTTAATATATTTTAAGATTTTGATACCTTTCACAGAAACAGAGAGCCAAATGCGCACCGGACTAAGACTTTGCGGGGCACGTGGTTAAAAACAGAGAACGTGTCGCTTTTCACGCAGAAAAATAGAAAAGTTTCATTGGTGACTAGAAAAAAAAGGTCATAAATACGTTTTGAAAAATAATCGTATTGTGTTGATGTTGCTTAAAAAGAAATTTCCATTTTCCCTTTCCATAAACACCCCTTAGTTGCGCCTAAATCTGGCGTTGAGTCAAATTAGCAAAACATACCAAAGTTTTTCACAATAAAATCTTATATTAATGGGTGTAATAGATCCGTCAGAAGATTTAGTTTTTTGGCGGTCGATCTAGTTTCGATGATTCTATTTCACTCTCTTGAAATGTATGGCTTAGAGTAAATAGTAATCACTTAAACTTGATGAGTTTTTTACGAGTACTTATACGATACTTTCAATGTTAAAAAAAAACGTTAAATTTTGGATATAAATTTGAGCCTTTTTTGCTTTGGGCGCAGTTTTGATTTAATGTTTATCTGAAAAAATAAGAACTTAGATTTTTTGGGTCCTTGTGTGTTTTTCAAAATTAAAAGAACAAGGCGATGTACTACCTCCAAGCCTCTTGATAAAACCGCCCCTGCGTACAACATATGTAACAATCCCCTCTCCTATTCATTTAGCTCTATTTTGTTAACCTTATCATATATCGCTGTTGCTTTCTTATACGTAATCAGAGTTTAAATACAAAAGCTTGAGTAGTACTCTCAATTGGTATCGCCATTTACTTTTTGGGCAGTTATTAGCATGAAATGACAATATTCGCAAAATATGTCCCAAGTAGCCAAAAACTATAGTTTAAAAGTGAATGCATTAGATTACATCCCTTGGTCCGATAAAAAAAAAAATCCGGCAATTCAGATTGAATATTATCATCTGGGGACGTTTTTTTTTTTGTATATCACGAAATATTTGACAGTTTTGCTTTATCCAAATTGACCGATTCAATAACAAAATCTTAAAATTGAAAATTCCCCCATATTATGATTAGCCTTACTATTTATTTTTTGCTTTTAATAAAATCTCTACCACTACCAACTTAAATACTTAACAAAAACACCTTGTTTCCGTTTTCCTTTGCAGCCACATTGAAAGCTTATCACAATGAACGAAGGAATTCTGAAATATCATTGAAATCTAACAAAGCATTTGAACCAAATGAACAACATCCGGTGTCCACAAGCGGAAACGAAGATAAACAAAAAATTGAATCAAAACCCCAAGCGGTGGAAAGCCCAGAAAAGAAATTGAATGACGACAGTGAAGAAAACAAAGAGACAAATGGCAAAGCAGCAAATGAAATAAATTCTAAAGTCACAAAGGTAGGCAATACACTAGATACAATGAGAACCTAAAAAGTACTCGAAATAAAAAATAAATCTACAGCGTATCTATGGAGAGCAATATAAGTTCCATATCATTCATAATTTTTTTATATTCTTCCATACAGCAACACACCACCACTCTGGGGGAGCAGGAGATACAGAATGCGGTCGAGGCGGCAGCAGTTGTTTTTAAAAAAGTCGTCCTTCAGCGACGTCAAGAGAAAAAGGCAGCCGAAGAGGGTAAGTGGTAACAACAATACATGTCCTTAATTTCAACATATAAACTGCTTGTGGCTATGGCTAAGAAATTAAATGGTGACGGTGGTAGCTTTAATAACAATAACATTGGTCACAAATGGTGGTAGCTTTAAGATCAATAACAATGGTCACAGAAACTAAGGGATATATTTCCTAAGGACTCTGAAGAATTTAAACTAACTGAATAAAATAGAATATATCGGCAAATGACAAAAATTTCATACATTTTTTCATGGTAATCCTAAATTTTAATGCTAAGAACTTTATGGAATAGGGGTGCACCTTAAATAACTGAGAAAATTAATTTTATTGAAATATTAATACAAAAAAGAACTGTCCAACTGTGCCCTTAAGCTTAAAGATTGTTAACAATTAATATTTTGTATCTACATACAACTAAGAGCATTAACAAGTTGTTTTAATATCAAAAAGCTATCTATTTTTTAAGTAGTCTTGAAAAAGATTAAATATTATCTATGTTTTTTGATTCACCCTAATATATCTGGTGAATAACTAATGGCCAGCCTGATGACACTTAACGCTTATGATTTCTAAATATTTTCCATCAAAATAATAAAAAAAAAATTTATTTTTCATTACATAATGTTTCATAGTAGTTGGACTAACATTATGTGCAGACTAGAAATATATACAGTAGCGTACTAGGGTGGTGCCGAGGATGCGAATGCCTTGGGTGCAAGGCTTGAGGGGCCGGCAAATGATGCGTGGGTTTTTGACAGTCAAAAATGTGGACCCTTTTTTTTGCTTGTGAAAGAATTTTTGGTGCTTAGAAGGCGGCATTCAAAGTGTTCGCCCCAGGTGTCAAAAATGCAAAGTACGCCTCTGCTTATAGAATGGGCAACTATCCACAAAACGGTTGTGTGACTATTAACATGCGCTCTACCATAAAATAATTATATTGAACATATATGTGTTTCGATTTTGGACGAAAACTGCTGAATTAATTATAATGTCAATATGTACTTTAGATCTAAGCCTTTTATGATTTTTATGAAAACTATATCCTACTACATATATGTATATACACACATTTCCGAAATTACATCCGAGTCACAGTTTTTTTAAAAAAAGTTTACTCTTAACTAAATAAAAGAAGCAAAAGTGGATTTAATTAAAACATAAATACATTTAAAGAAAATATATGAACCTCTGAATACATTACGGGCTTGAGAAAAAAGTACACTTTTTTTTTGAGAAATACAAGAAATCAATATTTGCGTATATGTATGTACATGCAAAAAAAAAAAAATTTAATATCATAATTTTCCACAAAGCCTTTCCTTTCAAAATCTATGCTTTCTCTTGAAATCAACTAAATATTTGATTACTTTTCGAAAATGCATATAAAGAATTTCATACTTTTGAAGTTTGACCGCTATTTACAGTACTATTTGGAGACATTTTTACAAAGTTTTAGAATATACTTTTAAAAGCCAAACTTTGCACTTACTTCTCTCAAATTTCACTTGAAATAGTTGAACTATAAATTTTAATATAGCCTTACCTTAAAAAAAAATTTTATTTGTCAAAAATGGCATGTGTTGGATTTTCGTAATGGTACAATTTTTTGAATGTCAAAATTTTTCATATTTGATGTCAGAAACTCAAAAGTCTTAAAAGTTTTTTCAAAATCAATTCAATATAGTCGGGTTCCGATCTTCTTAAATTTTAATGACTAATAGCATTACACTTACGGTGGAACTGAACCAAAAAATGAAAGAATTCTAACTGTCCTCAAATATGAAAATGGACCATTTCAATATTTTTCAATGGGGGGAAATATAAATTTTGCACATTTGAAAGTAAATTTTTACAGAAACATATTTTTGATCAGAGACTGAAGCCGCTAAATATGTACCATGAGATGCAGAATTCAACATATGTGAAAGCCTGAATATATCTTAAACGGAAAATGGTGTCATTGGCAAATGAATAGTATAATTTTGATTTCAATGATTTGTGTCTTACTTGAAAAACATTTTCTAATACTCAATTAATTAAGAATTATTATACCAAATGATATAAAATTCTAAAAAGTCGTCCAATATGCTTTAAGCTGGCAGTAGTGACGTTTTTAGTTGCTAACACAATTTAAAATATCGTAATAACGTAATACTATTCAATATTTGTATTTTTACATTTTATTTATTTAGTTGGTATATGTTATTATTCTTTTTTTTACTATTGTTAATTCTAAGGATGTAGGTACATATATTGTTATAATTACAATCTATTATATAAAATTCAGTTTTTGTCTGTCGGTTTGTCTGTCTTTAGTGGACGCGGAAACTATCCGGCCGATTTTGATGAAATTTTTAAAGTTCGTTAGTATTGATCAGGCGGGTATCATAGGCTATAACAATTTTATTTAAAGTGCATGTTTAGGGTGGCCCTCATACAAAAATATTTTTAAAATAGCGTTTTAAGAAAGACCACTTAATTGAGTCGCATGGAATTTACACCACGTAGTTTTTATATTAAGGGGCATAGTTTAGGCTACAAAACTTTTACTTAAGTTGCATATTTAGGGTGGCCCTCATACAAAAATATTTTTAAAATAGCGTTTTAATAAAGACCACTTAATTGAGTCGCATGGAATTTACACCACGTAGTTTTTATATTAAGGGGCATAGTTTAGGCTACAAAACTTTTACTTAAGCTGCATATTTAGGGTGGCCCTCATACAAAAATATTTTTAAAATACCATTTTCACGAAGTCCGGTTTACCGATTCAGACCGAATTCACACTACGTAGCTTTTATATTATGAGGCATAGCTAAGGCTACGAAATTTTTATTTAGGGTGGCCCCCACACAAAAATATTTTTAAAATAACATTTTCAACTTAATAGATTCACATGGAGTTTACACGACGTGTCTTTTATGTTAAGAGGCATAGATTACGCTATAAAACTTTTATTAAGGGTGCATATTTAGGGAGGGCCTCATAACAATAACTTTTATTAAGAGTGCATATTTAGGGTGGGCCTCATAAAAATATTTTAAAATATCATTTTCACGAAGTTCGGTTAATCGATTCACACCGAATTTACACCACGTAGCTTTTATATTATGAGGCATAGCTTAGGCTACAAAACTTTTATTTTGGGTGGCCCTCATACAAAAATATTTCTAAAATAACATTTTCACAATGACCACTTAATAAATTCACATGTAATTTACGCGACGTGTCTTTTATGTGATGAGGAATATCTTTGGCTGTAAAACTTTCTTTAAGGGTGCATATTTAGGGTGGCCCTCATACAAATATATTTTTAAAATATAATTATCACGAAGTCCGGTTAATCGATTCCAAATTTACACCACGTAGCTTTCATATTAAAAGGAATAGCTAAGACAAAAATTTTATTTGGGGTGGCCCTCTTACAATAAATATTTTTAAAATAGGATTTCCACATTAACCACTTCATCGATTCACATGGAATTCATACCATGTGTCTTTTATATTCAGAGGCATAGCTTAGGCTATAAAACTTTTATTTATGGTAAATATTTAGGGTGATCCTCTTACAAAAATATTTTTAAAATATCATGTTCACGAGAACCGGTTAATCGATTCACACCGAATCGACACCACGAAGCTGTTATATTATGAGGCACAGCTTAGAATACAAAACTTCTATTTAGGGTGGCCTCACACAAAAATATTTTTAAAATAGCATTGTTACAAAGACCACTTTAAGAATTAGGACGAAATTTTGATGTACTACTAAAAGACTTCGAGTGTTATCTGTAAAAATGAAAAAAAAACAAACAAATTTCGCACAGTTGTACGATTGTGACGTTTAACATATTAGACGGACCTCCACATAATCGTAAAAGATTTTACTCTTAAATGCAATGAAATATTTTTTTTTATTGTGTGATTATCTATTTATTTTTCCAGTAAGCTTTGACAATATTTTCTCTATGGTCTTAAGATCTTCTTGGATGAAAGCTATAGAGGAATCTGTAGTTTTTATTTCAATTTATGAAGTCATTTATGCTTTTGAGTAGGAACCTATATAATAAGTATTATAAATATTTACGAGTACTTCCCTTTATTTTTAACCACCATTGAAGTTTTTCTGAAACTCATAGCCCGGAGATATGTTAAAGCTTAATATATTATAATATGAATTCAAATACTAAAATTGTTAGTAATAAATGTATCTTTAATTATTGGTAACTAAAATGTTCTTTCAATTCCAAACATATCGTTGAAGTTATGTATAAAACTGCTTGATTTATAATATTTTATTACTATTTTATATATATGTAATTACTGTGTGCATGTGTGTAAATAACAAAAATAAAATATACCAAATATATGTATTAGTTATAACTATCTATCTGTTTCGATAAAAATATCGTAGTTAGTTTTAATTAAAAAAGTGCAATAACATTTTAACAACAAACAAAGAATTGGTGAAGGAATATTCGCAAAGTAAAAACCTAGCAACACACAACTTGCTTACTTCGCTTTTTAACTACTAACAATTCAAAATCTTAATTAACATTTGATAGCTAAAAATGTTGCTTCATCCTTTAAAATGATTTGCAGATATCTACGACTTGGAAACTTCATCGGAGTTGGAGCTAAAATCCATTACAATCAATCATACCCAATATAATATGGAAGCTGATGAGTTCAAACTTGTCTTCATAAATTCAGATTCTTCCTCATGTAAGGATGAAGAATTTGAAGAGAACAGTTCGACAGCTTCATCCACACACAATGGCAATAGCATAACGCTGGATGATGGCGATTGGGACTATTTCGAACCTTCAATGCATAACACAAGCAGCGGTGGCATCGCCAAGCAATTACTTTATTCTCCTGACGACTCTCCATTGGTCTCACGACGCATTTCACATGATTTTAAATCCAGTGATAGCACAATTTCGCCCATGGACTCACCGCTGCTTTACCGTAAGCCTATCACTTTCTGTCCGCGTATCCGCGAAAGTGACACTGGTACCGATGAAGAAATTCTCATGCAAGGTGAAAGCTCTTCGCAGACGAGCTCAGACAGCTACTTGACAGCGAAGCAGCATCAACAACACCTCAGCATGAAGGCACGCATTAAGACACGTTTGCTTAACAAGGATCATGGCCACAAGCACTATCGACACAGCTCGCCAAGTGCTGCCTGTACTTGTGGAGGAAAACGTTCACTATCTGCCACACTTAATCCAGCACAGCCACAATATGTGCCAATACCTGTGCCGGTACCGATACCAGTACCAATGGCTGCCTTTCAAAACTGGCATCCCAGTGAACTGTTGCGTACCCAGCATGGTTGCATGGGTGGTAAGGTGTCTACTGCAGGCCTGACCACTCTTAATATAGAAAACGATGAAAATCTTTGTGCTTCCATACAGAAGCTTTGGGGTGCAGCTGGACCCAATTTGGCACAACAAACAGCAAGCAGCGGTAGCTTGCAAGCCGCAGCAGCTGCAGCCGTTGCTGCTGCCTACTCTAATGTCGCCACTCTGGACGCAATGTCGACAACTTTCAACGAAAGCATGCATTTATCGTCGCCATCATCGTCGCAATCAAATTTACTGCAGACAAAGTTGGCCAGCTGTGCTAGGACCGGCTTCAAGCCATTAGCACCAACATCATTAAGCT
Source organism: Meiosimyza platycephala (assembly GCA_963662105.1). NCBI lineage: Eukaryota > Metazoa > Arthropoda > Insecta > Diptera > Lauxaniidae > Meiosimyza > Meiosimyza platycephala. The sequence goes on along the minus strand of OY759209.1, from coordinate 100,499,671 downwards.
CATCAACCTACTCGCTAGGCACAAACATGAACCAGTCGCAATGTTCTGCCTCGTCTGGCTATGGTACCATGCTGGGCGGCAGTACCGAAACACTCACCGGCAACAGCGGCGGAAGCTTTGATGTCTACGATGCCAACTTATCGACAGCAGCGAAGCCGCCAACAAGCACAAGTAACAGCCACCAACGCGAACACAATGCACTACAGCAAAACTACAAAGCAACAGAGCATGCAAGCAACACTGAAGTAAGCCCAAACGCCGACGCTGACGGCAACGCCAACGCCGACACTACAGCCGATAAACAATCGCGTATTCGCAAGCACTCGAACGGATCTGAGGAGTTGCTTGCAGCCGCTAGCGAAACATTCGCTTCAGTAGCAACTAAACTGTCGTCGCGTTTAAACCGCGAGTCAAAAACGTCGGCGGAAGGTGAAAAATATAACAACAAAATAGCGTCAACAGAGCAAAGTGAATGGCAAAACAGCAAGAGTTATCAAATTCATAACGAAAAAATTGATAAGCAACAACAAAAACAAAACGATATCGAAAATGTTGTTGTTGCTGATAAAAAAAGTTTATTTCAGAACTTTAGTGAGCAATTAGTGGAAAATTCAAGTGAACTGAACAGCCAACAAGACCAAGCCAAAGACGATAAACAAGTCTGCACAAGAGCAAAACAGCTGCCAGGGCTGTTCGTGAGCAACAGCAACAGCAGCAATCCAGCGACCACAATCACCACTACCACAAACGTGTTTCGAAACGATTCAAGACATAAAACAGCTTTTGAGCTTCAAGTACCTGAAAAACTAGGAACAACAACTTCAACTTCTCAAGCATCTCACTTGTCGTCGTCGTCGTCGTCGGCATCCAAGTGTCCAAGTGAAGTGGAAGTTGGCAAAGAGGAGAAACAGACGACGCCGAGCACTCGATCGTCATCGGTGCTGTTCTATGCTGGTCCAAGTGAACCACTTGATGTGCAAAAAGAGGCAGAAAACGTAGGGGGCAACGGTAAACATGTTGTCGGAGTCAGCGACGCGGTCGAAATCGGTAAGCAAACTTGCAGCAACAGCAGCAGCAGCACTTGTAAGGCTGCCTGCCATCAACAACGAGTAGACGAAATTACTGTCGTGGTAGGTAAAATAAACGAACCAATTGAATACAAAAAACAACCCGCCGCGCTGGTGGTGGTGGAAAACAGCAAAACAGTCTACCGTAAAACAACAGCGACAGCGGTGGTTACTGCGGCAGCAGCACGAAAACCAAGCGAACGCCTGCAATTCAAAAATAGAAATTTAAATAAAAAAAGTTATCCAATGATATCGATTGGAAAACTCAAAAACGACAACGCGTCCACAGCGGCGGGATATTTACAAAGTGAAAACGTTTTTGCCTCGTCATCAGCATCCTGCGCATCAGCAACGGATACAGGCTCAGAATGTGAGTCAGCGGCTGATGATGCGGCTGCTGGTGTTGAGCAAGGACATAAAACAAAATCACTTACGAAGCGCAAATCGTCACCGCGTAAATTAGTGCAACGTAGTTACGATATCGCAAGTGTTGCGGGCATCGAAGATTTGATTGTTAGTCACTTAGACGCGGACGAAAACGATCCGCATCCAGCTAAAGAAAATGGTGGCACTAGCAGTGATAATGATGCCAGTACTACGTCCAGCTCCAGCTCAGAGTCCGTAGATTCAGACGACACTGGTACCATAGCTGATAGGCGGCCTAAAAAGCGTTATTTCTCAAAAATTTTTGTGGTCAATCGACATGCTGGGCCACGCAATCGACGAGCAGGTGGAGGTGCCGAGTCCTCAACCGAAAATGATTCGCTATCCTCTGATGTCAATTTGGAGGACTCATCTGACAATGACACAGATACAGAGCGCATCGACTGCAGTGGCATTGTGCTCAATTCTGTGAAAACAATCAATGAGGATGAATCTTCATTGCTGGCAACAAGTTCAACGTCAACATATCAGCGACGGCGACCAGGCTTGTCACCCCATGTTCGACATGAAAGTGATAGTGATGATGCCAATGATCACAGTGACAGCTTATCGAGCGCAACAGAGGAAAAGGGCAGCAACAGTAATAGCAATAAATATGTGGCGACATCAATCGATGAGATTGCCAATTGTATTATTGTTGTTGGCGGCATCACCGACGACGATCATCTGGGGGGCGTTGTGCTTAATTCGATACGCGTTTACAACGACGAAGAGTTGGAGGCACAGACGAAAAATTCAAAGTTGCCAAGTGCTGATGGCACAGTTAAGCAGAAAGTGGCAAACGAAAACGAATCGAGTGATGTTAATGAATTGCAACTGCAAATTTGCAACAACAGTAATAACAACAACGAAATTTCGTACATGCAATTAAATCAATCAGAGCGATTTAATGCAACAACAGCAACAGTAAATGAAACAATTTCTACAAATGCAATGAATTCGAGTGGTTCGAATGCTTCGCTGGCTGCCAACAGCGTAATATCAGCGCCCACTGCATGCTCCAGTGCACCGGAACAAGTTAGTGCAGCACAGCTAATCGATGATGCCCAAGTGGCCTGCGAGGAACTCAACAGTATTGCTAATGATGTTAATCGTTTGCTGGCGTTAACCAAACAAAATTCTGGGCTTGAGTTAAAATTGCAAAAACTACGAAACGATGTGGACGAGATTAATCAGGATCACTTACTTAACAGCAACAGCAGCAGCGGTTGCTCTACTGATTCTACACCAGTTACTATTGCAAATTCTGCTCCTACAGTCTCAACAATGCATGACGTCAATGATGACGACAGCAACGAAAGCCTAACATCAACAGCGACACAAAACGAGTGTGATATGGTGGCGAAGATAAATTGCAACTTGGCTAAAAATAGCATCAAAAAGCAGCAGCAGCAGCACGATGGGGACAGCAGCGAGAATTTTAAAACGACAGCCAAACAAAACGAATTTGCAAGTTCAAGTGAAGTACAAATTGTTAGTGCTGGAAATTGTGAAGTACAGATCAAGAAAGGTACTGACTTCACTGAACAGCTTAAGTTATCTAGTGAGCAATCATCAAGTGTGTTTGGCAGTAGCATGGCACCGTCTACAAAAAAAGCTGTTTGTGTAGAAGCTGAAGTTGATGTGGATGTTGCTGCAGACCTTAGCGTTTCTGAGAATAAAATCGTAAATACGCATGACGTAGCACAACAGCACAACAGAAATTCGAAAGAACCACAACATAAGCAAATGGAGGATAATGATAATTACGATGTTGCCGCTGATAATGATGGCAAAGACGAAGTAGCTACAACGAATCATAAGCGTACAGGCGCAAGCGTAATTAAGGTCCAAGACTGCTGCTGCTGCTCTTCAAATACACAGTTAAATGAGCAGGTAGTGTGCGAACACGTTTCAGCAGCTGCTGGACAAACCACTAAACAAAAACAACACCAAGCGCTCAGTGAAGCATGCAACACAAATGAAGTATCTGCTGATATGAAAAGCTTGGATTTCACAAAAGAATTCCATGCTAAAAGTACAGCAATAAACAAACAGACAACAAAAAAACAAACCGAAAACCAAACTCCAAGCAAAACATATGCTGATTACCAACAACAACAGCAGCAGCAGCAACAACAACAACAACAGCGAGAAAAAACACCTGAGCAAACCCATGCAGACAACAATAAAGAGAAACAACAACTAAAACAGGTTTACGACTACCACACCAATGAGAGTGAATGCAATAATGTACGAGAGAGTTTTGCAGAGATAACAACAACAATAACAACAAGAACAACGAACTCGAATACAACAGCGAGCGCAGGCAATAAAGTTGCTTGCGCATCAGCGTCGTCTTCTACCTCTACCAATGATTTGGCCAACGTTAAGCGACCAGTTTACTATGAAATGTTAAACGATTTGGACGTAGAGTTAACGCGTCGCGATAAAAACGACCACAGCGAAAGTGAAGGGGATGGTGACGACGGAAAGGAAGGTGCGTTGCAGCGTAGCGCTGTACGTGAAAATAAAACCGACGAACGTGCCAATATCGATAATAAAAGTGAAATAGTGAATGCATACGAAAAGGTTTATGACGACGACGACGTTTTCGGTTTTCAAACGACATCCAACTCCGAACGGTACAAATACGCACCCTCGATTTTTAACTCGCAATCATCGAACGCAACAACAACAACACCATCGAAATACAGTTCACCAAATTCATTATCAGCAAAGTATCGTAGTTTAGTTATGATTACAAAAGAGAATGACAACGAAAGTGCAACCTCAAATGTTGTGTTTACCAATACGAATACTAATACGAATACCAATAGCGATATCAACACAAATTCAAATACAACAACACTTGAGCCCTATGCGACACGTGTTAAGCAACAAAAACAACCATATGATATAAGTCTGAATAGAAATATTGATGTTGATGTCGATGTTGATGTTGATAGTGTTAGTGCGAGTGCCTCGGTTAGTGATAATGGTATTGGTGGCGTTAATTTTAGTTATGAAACCGATTTTAGCCAAATTAAAACAAGAGCACCAACAACAAATATGTATGATCTATATGAAAGAACAACAACAGTAAATAGTAGGCGTGAGTCATTGAGTTCGGTGCTCCGTGATCCTGACGTCACAATGACGTCGTTGTCGCCGTCGTCAATGAATGATGTTACTATTGATAATTTCGGTGTGAGTACCGTAGATTTGTTGCGTGACCAAAAAATTGTAAACGATGATGAAGATTATGATGATGATGACGACAGTAAATCGTCGTCGTCAGTGACAGCGAATTTGGAAAACACAACATTTAATACGAAAAGTACGCCTCCTAATATTCCTGCTATCTGTCTTGAAGATGGTCTTGCTGATGATGATTCCTGGGTAGAGGAAATCAGTCAGCATGGCGATGATGTGGATATGATTGATGACGATACTACACCCACAGCTTCTGATTCTGAGGATCTTAGTGTTGATGGTGATGATTCTGTTTTAGCCAGTGGTATTTATATTGACCGTGAAGAAGAACTGCGCGGTTATCATCGTTCAGCGATTGATTTCACTTTACACACAATTGTTGAGGAAAGTTGCGAAGAAAGCGAAGTAGCTTCACTACGTGGTAATGATGATGATGGCGATGAAGAGATGGATGAAGCAGAACGGCGGCGGCAGCGTAACATAAATCATCATAACCGTTTTTCTGCGTCTGACTTGGAGAAATATTTCTTTTTTGGTCTAAGCGATGGTAAAGTAATGAGTTCGATAGATACACGTGGCGAGGATAGTACTTCCGAAGTGAGCAGTGAATGCTCAGAGAGTCTTGACTCTCTTGGTATACCGGAGGAGCCTATCACTGATATAAATAATGCTGCAGAGCTGGCCTCTTCGAGACTAGAAAAATATTTTCTATCTGGCTTTATGGGTTTTAGTACTACGGAGAAAAATGAGTCTGATGAAAGTGGTAGCGTTGGTAGTGATAGTGAAGGACATCCGAGTCCAAGTCAGCGACGTAAGCGCTTGGTGCGTGCCCGCGGTACACCAAGATCACATAGTTCTTCATTAGATAACTTACTGGTAGACTCACAGGCAGTAGCTAATGATTCGCTTGAGTCAACAATGTTGGGCGGTAGCGTTGGCGATATGCTGGACTCATCGGAGTCTGAAGCATGTGATGAAACCATCATACATCTAAGTAGCAGCGGTGATAAGGCAACTGATAGCGCTTCCTCAGATACAATCAAGCGAAAAAAACAAGTGCGCAAGCGTCATGATTCTTTAGATGAAAAGCGGCTACATGAAAGTGTTGAGGAAAATCTAAAAGCTACAACAAATTTAACAGAATGTCGCACACCTACTCCTGTGTCCATGGCTGTGTCCCAGGCGAAAAAGCAACAGCATCACAGTCGGGACAGTGGATTCGTAGGCAGCAATGATGACTTACTTAAAACTCCAGAGGCAGATGTCACTACGGGGAGCACACACTTTCGAACAAGATCCCCTACAACTTTGGAGCAGATTCATGAAGATAAAGAGGTGGCACCAATTGCGCATAGAGAATCTCCAACTTCGACTGTCGTACGTAATATCGATGCCACTGCACAGTTACCTGAGCTTCAATCAGACGGTGTTACTAAAAAACCGCCTTTACCGCCATCCACAAGCAGCGCAGCTGGTCTGGTGCGAAAGGACAGCTTTAATAATTGGAGCTCTGATGAGGAAACAAATCTAATGATGTCTAAGATGCGTCAATTCTTTAAAACGCTTGTAGTTGCAACTGCAAATGCGCAGCAAAATTATGCATCATCCAATAACTCAAAAGGCGCAACACCCAATCAAACCACACCTAATTCGGTGCGCCGCATGAAAACGCGCCCTTCGCAACTCGCCTATTTTGAGAATGAGCTGACACGCTTAATGAAGACTGTGCCTGGCATAAACGACGAACAAGTACGAGAAATCGTTGAATACCTTAGCAGCGAAGACACCTGGTCCGATTCCTATGACTCCTCTGACTACACCAGCTCAGACTTAGAAGGCGCTGCTGGTAAAAGTAGAAAAGGTGAACTTAAGGAGCAGATATCAGCGAGTTGTCAGCAAATTATAAGCAAATTCGAAATAGACGAGGAGGGGGATCGTGGCGATGGTGGCTTGCTGGACGAGACACATGGCCTCAATCCCGACACGGCGTTGGTCTACCAAAAGCTTGTAGCTTCATTTTCAAAAATTGCAGTAGGCAATGCCAATAAACAGCAACAACAGAACCCTACGATTGTCATTGCAGAAGGTGTGCCGAGCTGCAGTGGAGAAAACGTTGAAAAAATTGTTGAAGAAGATCAAATATCCACAAGCAGCACGCACAGCTTAGATCGGTCACCACAGTTATTTGCTAAAGTAATGCAACATATAGGCACACGTCTTGTAGCATTAATGCACGAAGTAAGCAGCGGCAACGATACACATGGCAGTAACTCACCAACGCCTCCACAGCGTCATCACCATAAGCGTTTGCATGCCAAAATCTCAGCTACTACTACAGAAGATGAAGAAGAGAGTCACTCTGAAAGTGGGCATGGCAAGGCAGTACGTGGGCATCTGCCCCACCACAGCCATCAGATGCAAACTAAGCTCATGAAAAAACAGGAGCAAGACGCCAACAACTTAGCGCGAAGCAAATCACACGATCTACTATTAGACTCGGCTACAACAGCGGCAGGCAGTTGCAATATCAGTAGCAGCGTTGCAGCCGCCTCGCGACCGCATCATCACCAGTCGAGCAGTGGAGTCAGCGACACTGCCGGCGAAGAGTGTGGTGTCGCCAGTGATTACGAGCGCTTTTCGTGGCGCGGCAGTTTTGAGTCGGCATTACTGGCTAATGGCGATTCCAGAACAAAACTTAGTCAACTTGACCGTGATAACTCATCGTCTGCGTCCGCTTTGGCCATTGCAAAGCGCCGTTCGGCAGGTGATTTGTTGTTCAACCACAAGAGTCTCAGTCGTGAGCAGTTAGATCGTGTGCGTTCCTGTGGCAGCATTGGCGGTGGTGATGAGAGGCACCAGGAATTGGAATCGTCACCAGCGAAACCATGGGTTTCGTCCACAGACTCCAAAGATGTGCGTCGTTCGAGTGTACCCGACGCTATTTACGAAACCGACTCCTCTGATGAGGATAATTTTAATGCACGCTCAACACTACCACGAAGCTTGGCTGCAGTAACGCAGGTAGCGAGCACAAACTCACTGCCACGCCTACCAACTAACAGCAGCTCGGTCTCTGTGACAACAACGCCAATAACCAAATCGCAGAATGCATTAAACTTTCCGCCATCCAGCAGTACAGCCAAGAGTGCGAGATACCGTTCGCCGGGCATTGCAGGTCGTGCCAGTTCCTCATTGAGTGCAAAGAAGTCCAGTTCCAGCTTGGGATTGCACAATTTCTTATATTCGAAAAAAGATGCTCGCAAGCGTCTAAGTTTGTCTGGTGGTGAGCATGAATTTTTATTTTACATTTTATTATTTACCAAATTTTGATTTTATACTTTTTTATTATCTTAAGTTGCTTAAATTTTTGTGCCAAGGCAGCACGCATTTAATTACTTAGTTGAGAGATTAAAACAATTTAATGTAGTTGTTGTGCATGTTTGGAAACATTTTTCATTCATCGTCATCGTCATTGATGAAAGTAAATGTAGCCTGCTGGCACGAAATTAGGGTTTGGCAACCAAGCCATGCCAAAAAAAAAAATTTCAAGAGAACACATATTGAAACATTTATTTTGAGGGGTGCGCCATTTACTACTGCCGTTTTAGAACAACAATCACTCTGCAGGGAATGCAGACAGATAATTGTATTAGAGATTACTGATTAGAAATGTCCTCATGACGGATATATCAAAACGTAAATTTTAAAAATCAACCAATTTTATTTTGCTAAGAGATATCGTTTTTTTAATATTCACACTCGAGTATTCATCTTGGAAACTATGAGCTTAAAACAAGATATTCCAGGCAAAACTTACTAAGGCTGTACTGAGTAAAGTATTTCGTTTAGTTTAGTCCAAAAAATAAACATTTTGATGACAAAATTTTCTATACATAATATATATTTCAAGCAAATCATTGCGACGCACAGTGGATCTAAAGTGGCCATAAATGCAAGAAAAAAATCAAAATGCTAGTGACTTAAAAAAAATTTACGAATATCGTCAGATAATACTTAGGGAAGGGAAAAATTAGTGGAAGTTCTAAATTTATTTTGGGTTAATTGACACAGTGGGCTCAAAGTTGTACTCTGAGCACCGAAAATGTTACATGGAGTTTTTTATATTGTCTGCTGTTAGATAGAATGCTCTAGTTAACTTTATAAAAATTTATTTATGTTTCTTATGTCGCTTCTATATGAACTATGCGGATTTTTCAAATAGTTGAATGAAAAATGGTAAAGTGGTAAACTTTGACAGAAAAAAAATATATCCTCAGGTTTCAAAATGTTTAATGGGAAATTAAACAAAATTAAAATTCCAGTGGCAGTTTTTGACAAATTTTTATATGAATGTTTTTCTATTGCAATATTTGAAGAAAAATATACAAATTTTGCAAGGTGAAGGGAGGTGTTTAAATTCAGAAATTCCATTTGCAGAAAAAAATACAAATTTTGCAACGTGAAGGGAGGTGTTTAAATCCAGAAATTCCAATTGAGATAAAATATATAAAATCGAATGTTTTCAAAAACAGAACTGATAAGCCTTCAAAACAGTTTTTCTCTAATAACTTGATAACTATAAAAGATATCGCACAATTTGTAATATTTTTGAAATCAAAGAAATGAAGAAAAACCCTCAAACACATCCCATCTTTGTACAGGAGGTGGCTGTGTTCGTTTTCAAAAAATGGTTGGTCTAATTTTTTAAAAAAGTTTTAGCCTCAAAATGGGCCTGGAAATTGGAAAAATATTTGAATTTTGCTTCAATAATATGCACCTCATTTTAAAGGTATTTTTCAATACTTTGGTGTTTAGGGGGCGTTCAAGTATTACGTAACGCAATTTATAAAGATTTTTGACCTACCTTCCCCCCATGTAACGCGTCGTAACATTTTTCTGAAAGTTGAATACTTTTCAACGAAATATAGACTTGCTTGCGATAATGTATTTACATATTATGTATTTGGAATAAATTCCAAGGTCACATTTTCTCATTTTTCAGACTTTGGAAATAGGCATTTTTAAGCCTTTTTCAAAAATTGCCTCACAATTTTTTAAATTTTTAACTTCACAAACTCAGGAGAAACAACGGAGCTTATCTCTATAAAAAATTTCTGAGCGCCAAGAAATGAGGGTTGGACATATTTATGCAGTGCCATGACCAGCCTTGTAGCAAGTGGGCTTCGCATTTCTCACACATACTACATATACATATAATATTCTGATGTATCTATTTGGCGAAACTAAAGTTACACTAAAATTTTTGTTTACATAGCTAATATGAACCGAATAAAGCTGTGACTTAATGATAAAAATTTTTTTTATTTTAATTTACAATCATACTACATCAGTATAATACTTACGAACGTGTCAAAATTATGTATCTCTTGTCAGAGTAGTCAGCTTTTTTCTTAAATAGAAACACCAGTTAATGTGAAAAATTACTTCTTCATATAGCTCAAACAAATGTTATCTAGATACCTACTTATATTTGCAACTCATGCAGAAGCCACTATGTATGTACATACACATAGATACATCAACGAATCACGACTGAAAGAAAATCATATCCAAAATAGTATACTCAATCAAGGTCAATTAACTGTGCCCAAAATTAAACGTTGGCCGAAACACAATATTTGATCAAGCGCTTTAGAGCGAATGAAAACAAACTAAGAAACTACTCGCATATCTCACAGGTTACTATGGATTATTGCAGTTTAGTGTTCCGCCTTAAGCGTTGTTTGTGGTTCTACCAATTGAGACTGTTATCTCTTGGTGTAGGCGTCATTTGAACTTTAGATATTTATTTTATACAACTGATTTTTGCAAAAATTTTATAATAATATTTTATTGTTGTTTGTTTTGATTTAAACATTTATCGTAGTTATTTCCTGTATAAAATAGATACATAAAAAACATTGTAAAATTGTATATAACAAAGATAAATTATGACTGAATTTTGTATGTTAACGTTTTTTTATTTGTTTTTTTTTTTTTTTTGTTTGCTTGTATAATTAAATATGTAATTATGTATTGGCCATTATTCTTGGCTAACACGCGATATCTGATGGAGTTTCGAAGTAAAATAACATTATATTGAAATTTGTTTTTGATGATTTCTTAAAACCGTATGGAATTTACATGTCATAGCTGTATATCGCTGGAAGTTTCGTATTTTTTTGGGCATTTCCCTAACACTTTTGCATAGTTAGAATTATTAAAATGAATTAAAATTTTAATTTTTGCTTTGGCGGAATCTCGCTAATCATTTCAATTTGATAAAGAAACTATGATCAAAAAAAAGGTCACATCAAAATCCTAAGCAATTTTGTATAACCTTATGTGTCTCGTTTGAAATGAATATCATATTTTTGATCTCAATGATAGAAGTGCATATTACACATTCCAATTAAATTGGAATGATATTTTGCTCTTAATACTTTATTCTACTTACAATTCAAGAACATTGAATCTATGTATTTCAATCGTTCTAACTGTCCATCTGTCTATTTATTTATCTGGAAATCTAGTAGCGGAGCTACGTCAAGGAATAGAAGGAGGCAGTCGCCCCGAGCGCCATGGGCTTGAGCCAACAAAATATATATGAAAATTTCAAAATATTTTGCATGAAATAGGGAGGTAAATGTGTCGTTTAGCTCCAGACCCCAACGACAACAGCACCTCTACTGCATCTCTCTATAACCAAATTGCTGTGCCTTTCTCTTTATTTCTCTTTCTGTGGATTAATTTTCTATAGGAAATGAAATCTATCTCGTTCTATCTCTGTCTCCCTCTCATGACATTCAAAATATAAAGAAAACGATTCAATTTGTATAGGATATACAGGGTGTCCCATTTTTACTAACACAGCTGAATAAGTCAAAAGTCAAGTTAGAGTTCAAAGTGACCTCTGAAGGTAATTTCAAGGTCGATTTCCAGCTTGGTGCAGAAAAGCTAAAAATTATTGGCTGGACCGCTGCACAATCTCTTGACTTAACTGGCTGCAGTACAAACAAATGCCTTACAAATTGCGTCATGAAGTACGCCCTCCACTATCTTCGAAACTCAATGAATCAATGTTTATTTAATTTTGCGTCATTTCCGATAAAAAAATGCTGCCCCCAAAAAATGTTTGCGTCCTATACTTAATTAGGTATATGTATTAAATACAAATTTAGGGCAGACATTTTTTCAAATACATTTCATTATACATATATGACTCTTCAGATATCTATGTCTATGTAGAACAAAAAATCACTGTCTACATTTTCATGTTTTCAAGTTATAAGGCTTTTTGTATGCTTTTTAACCGTTTTGCATTTATTTAAATAGTAAATAATAAAAAATTTGTAGTATTCCAAAGATTTGTTTCGGTCATATTAAATTGTTAATGATAAAATGTATATTAAAAGCAGCATAACTCGAAAACATGAAAATGTAGATAGTGACTTATTGTTCTACATAGACGATATGATAACTTCAAGTGCTTACGTTTATGGCAAGCCCACATGTTCGATCCCATTACGGCATTTTTGAAAAAACTGCAACTTGCTACGTAGTATGCAAACGAACCCTTTAACCTAACCTAACCTAAACTCCTCTGCCAAAATGCAACAGTTGAATTTATTCTGTCGAATAGCTTTAAAACAAGATTTATTTAAGAATTTCGGACAAAGATTTTGTATAAAAATATGTAGCCACTTCCAATTTTTTTTACAACGAAATGCAACACCCTTTTCATATGTAAAGATGACTTGTAGCGCACTTTAAAAATTCTCTGAATTCAATTAGTCGTTCACCAAGCGGCACAATTTATTCGATTAACCTTTTGACTGGCCACTGGGGTGAGGCTGCTGTTAAAATAGAGATTCTTCATAAGTATTAATTGCAAGTTTCGAACTCAAGTGTGATCGGTATCCGTTGAATTTAATAATAACACAGTAAATAAATTCAAACTTTGTGATTCTTTCACTTTGATCTTGAAAGAATTTATAGTAATTTGTCGAACGTTGCGGTCTACAGTAATACAAAATGTATCTTTTTAAGAGGCAAACGAACTACAAAATATAAATGAAAAAAAAAACATCGTTGAAAATCTACCATTAATGTTGCGGAAATAATTAAAATAGTTAAATAAAAAATAAAAACAAAAAACATTTCAGTAGTGAAAGTACTTTTTTATTCGCTATTTTCGTTTGTATGTTAAATTTTTCTGGCTTAAAATAAAGAAATTAATATGCTTGTGCGGAAAATCGAACAGTTAACTTGAAGAATTCAAATTTGTTACCACTTTTTTTTTGTAAAGATATGAAAAAAAACAAAAAAATCGTGATATTTTACTGTTTGGAAATCTTTGCTCGTGTACTGCAAACGAATTTTTAATTTCACGCGATTTCCCAACTTCTGGTATTTGCATATTCAAATTATGCTGGTGTTTGTTTTATCTTCTGGGCTTATTTGAATTTCAATTTATCTTTGCTAAGTATAGGGTGTTTTTTTTAGACTTTCATATTCTCGAATTGAAATAAAACAAAAAAAATTGTACAAATTATCTGGTTTTTAAACTCTATTAGCGAGATCATGGCAACTTAGCGCAATCTGATGTTCAAATTTTCGATCAATTGTGAAACTTATTTGTGAAATAACACGAGCAATGCGGATTTTCAAAGCGTCAATTATTGCTAGCTTTACAGTATAAGCCAAAAGCTGCTCACATTACCATAAGAAATAATTCAGTGATGTTAAATCACGCGATTTTGACTTCATAATTTGCAAAAAAAATCATGTGAATTTTGAGTGAAGTTAAAGTTAAAATTTTAGTGAATTTTAGTAAATTTTCACAACTTGCAAGCGTTGTTCTAACGTAAGTCTATTTATGTCAAATCGCCAGTTAGTAAAAACAGTTTTGACAAATTTAAACACTAAATATCTAAAAAAAAACACCCTATATGAATATACTTGTATTTCCAAAGTTTACTTTAGTCATGTTGTCTTCTTAAAAAATGTGAGAAAAATCTTTTACTAATATTAAGCACATGAAGTTTAATCTTTTTTTTTTTTTAATGATTTACACAATTTTTAAGACCATTACACTCAAAACTCTACATTAGCTAAGGTATTTTTGTGACTGTTTTGATAGATTGTGAAAAATGCACATTTGGAAACAAATAAAATCTTGGAATGATACACGTCGGAATATGGGTATTTCTACAGCTATGGATGTGATTTAAACTTTGCTTATTGTGTAGCATTATGGGAGGACTACATTTTAGAGAAATAATATGCTTGCAGTTCGAAGATATTTACCAATATAAAGCGTTACGGACGTGACACAAAATGGAAGTGCTTTTGAGGCACATACATACACAAATATGCGAATTTCAGCGGAATATGAAAGAACATTTTTTTTTTTATAAATTACAAAATAAAGCTGAACTAGGCTTTTATATAATGCACTTATTCCTAAAAGAATATCTGTTTTCTTTCAAAAATGTGATAGCGGACGTGACAATTTTTTCTTTTACAATAACTTAAGTAGTAGAACAGAATTTTTGTACTTTTAAGTACATATCGTCGCTCTCGGGTAGAAAGACTTTTTTGTCGATAAATCGATAACACTATAACATATTTTATCGATATTAATATCGTGAGTTAGGTAAAGGTCTAACTTAACAAGCACTTGCAAAATCTCCTCCCAAGTCCCCCAGAAAGACGAGTATATAAGGAAAAGAATGGAAGGGGCAAATCCATGTTTACATTTATGTGCATAGTCCTGTAGCGGCTGTATCGATTTCGAAAATGATGACGTCATATTATAGATAATCACAGGGGCTATAATTGTGGAACTTAAAACTTGATGAAAGTGCTGCCGTTTTTTATGTGTGTCGAATATGCAAATTTGTGGTGCAAATGTTCAAGTGTTAAAAAATCATTGATGGCAATGACTTTTGGGGAATTTCTCGCCATAGCCTCTCCTAACTGACCGACTAAAAATTTTGTGAACCCATTTAAAAAACTCCTTTATTTGAGATTTTTAAGTTTTTTCTTCTCTTGTGAACTTTTTAAAATGTGATATGTACCTACATTTAAATAGTTTTTATTAGATTCATTATTAAATTAAATCAGATGTTTTGCTGAATAAGTCAAAAAATTGCAAGTCATTCAAAAAATGTTTCAAATAATAGTTGGTGGGTATCAAAGGGCTGATCCAGCCATGACCTTAACCATGACCTTGACCCACATTTTCAAGGTTATTTAAATGTCAACTTTAGTTTTTCAAATGGAACCCCTATTTTTGATCTCGGATTCCGGAAGAGCACAAAATTCTACGTTCAGATAGGTATTCATGTTAGAGGTCAAAGTAACCCCTGAAGGTCATTTCAAGGTCGAATTCCCGCTTGGGAATTGGATTGAATTGAATAACCAGGATTTAATAGCCTTTCTGATTTAAAATAATAAAAAGTCGAATAAACAAACAAAGTAAGAAATCGCTACGCTCTTTGGCATTAACAATTCCAATTGCCATTGAAATTGCAAAAATAAATAATATCCCTTGCATTGCAATATAATAAAACTCTTTAAGACACCAGTAGAATTTGAATGTGTATTTATTCAATCCCCGAATTATCGATAACAATTTAAGTGCAATATAATGAAAAAGTTGGGCCACATTTTGGGCAATAAAAAGAGAAAACCAAAAGAAAATCAGTACAATGCATTCGATGGAAATGGTGGAAGCGTGCGCAATCCACCAATTTCTAACAAAAACACAGTCGCAGTGCACACTTACAGTGCAAAAGCAAATGCGCTGAATTCGAAAATTCCAAGATCGCAACAAAAAGCCAAACGATCGACAAAACCGCACAACACTGGCGATGACAACATCAATTATGCATCACTAAATCGCATGCGCAACAGCCACATCGATAGCACAGCACGCGATCAAAAGCGACGAAAACTCAAGAAACGTTGGCGCTACAAATGGCGGCGCTATTTGTGCTGTTGTACCACAAAAAATTGTGGCAGAACCATACAATCTCAACCACGCAGCTACAAGGGTTATTGGCAACAGAGTGCCACCACCAGCAGCAGCAGCAAAAAACGAAAGCGTTGTTGGCGACAACTTTTCTGCTGTCGTTGGCGTACAAACATCAGCACCAGCAACAGCTATCAGTATGACACCGATGAAGATGACGACATAGATGGTAAATTTGCAGCCTACATTCAAGATATGCAACTAAAAGAAGCTTCTGCAACCACTGTCGCAACTGCAGTTTCCGCCTCAGCCACAGCCACAGCCTCAACTTCTAATATGACATCATTGACGCTGCATGCACAAAGTACGCCTAACTTCAATTTAGTTGATTCTATAACAACAACAGCTAGAGCAACAACAAATTTGGTAAAAGAGTTGTAATCGCAGCAATGTTTGCTGCCGCTAGTTATGCAACATGTGATATGAATTACAGTTTCACTCTCACAATTCACAGATTTCCCGACCCGCTTCTGTCCCCGAAGGTGACACTGGTGCATCCGTTACCACCATTGCATTTTCTTTTCGTCCACGTCGTTGTAGTAGCGAAATGGCGAAACCGCGTCGTGCGTGGACCTGGGATGATAGCTTACGTTCTAACTCAGATAGATTCCTAGAGACTTTAGAAGAGGATGCGGCGCATTCTGCGGCAGTTGTTAATATTATGCGGCGTCCGAAATTACAATTTTTAGAAACGTATACTACTGTTGGAGGTAGGGCGTATTCTGGAGGATAGGTAGAGAATATACACTATTCTGTTACATGTATAGTATAACATGACGGCAGTAATTTATTTCGCAAAATAATATTAAGAAAAACCTTGATTCTGTATCAACTAAGAACCGTAAGCATAACAAATTGCAAACGAAATCAGTCAGTCATTTTGAAACTCAGGAAGAATTGCATGTAATAAAAATGAAAATTGTTGCCTTGGTGGGAGGCATTTAATTTTTGTTCTGGTTACTATTAAAGAAAATGTAGGATACCTCTTACAGATTTGGAAACTCGTATGAGCTTAACGTGAAACTTCGAATATAATAAGTGTATATCAGCCACTGTTCTTGGTATATTGAGTGTACTTATCTTAAATTTTCCAGAATCGTAAATTTCGTGATAAAACGCCAAATATTTTAAAAAATGTACACATACACCCAACGTAAAAATTCATATTACGCAACTGTGCATCTTTGCCAAAGATAACAACTCATAAATGTAGATAGGGTTCATTTCAAAGTAAACAATTTTATCGCAACATTTTCATAATTTTTAAAGTGAGCACCAGTTTTTATAGTAAACAACGACTGTTCGTCTGATTACTTACAAAATAAATAAAAAATCGTAGTAAAACACATGCGCCAAAACTGCGAATGTATAAAAACTATGATAATCATAAAAGAGTATCAAAATAGGCCTCAAACACGTACATACTCGTACACATGTATGTACGTATGTATGTAGTTTTTGCATTTACCATACTTATTTACATTTTTTAATTATCAATAAGTGAACAGAAACAGCTGAATAATGAAAGATAAAACCAGAATAACTTGATTATGGGAAAATAAAATTTTACCAACGCCAGAGATAAAAACGTTTTTTTTGTTTTTTTTATTATCATTTTTCAGAAGAAGCTAAGGCTGCTGCAGTGGAACTGAGTTGTTCTCCAGTGATTGGACAACGAAACGATACAACAGCGGCTCCTTTGCAGTCACGTGGCTCTGGAACAAGTGAACAATGGCCGGCGCAATCAGACGAGGATATCGATCGCCTCGTAGCAATGCATCAGAATCGCAGCAGTTTAAGTTCCCTTGGGGTAAGTGATGATAACTTCCCGGATGAAAAGAAAAACATAAAGCATATTATTTACCAAAATGAAGGAAGTTGGATGTATAGGCCTCCGATTTTGTTTAATTTGTTTTTATGAGTAGTATTTCACTAGTTGATGATATACCGCAAAGGCGTAGCCGCATAGGTTACAGTAGTTAAGGACACGAAAGCATATATATCGATGTAAAATTTCTTCTCCTTGATTTAATACGCCAAAACGTATGGAAACAGGTTAAGGTCAGAAAATCCGGGCTATTCTGATGCAAGCAAAGTATTTTCGTACGAAAATAACCGCAACCCAAGTCGAAGTGTTGCGCTATAATTTTTCAAAACATAAAAAGCTAATTAGTCTTTAAACTTTTTTTTTCAATTTCTTTTCTTGTAAAAAGGTAAATGATATTTTGAGTTATACCAGAAAATTGACCAATACTTTCAATACTTGGAATGTTTTTCATTTAATTTTTTTAAAGGGTTTTTTCTGAACCTCTAAAAAGTCTTTAATAGAAATCACATTTTTGAAAAAGTAGAAAGCTTCATCATTCGTCCGCGACTCAGGGTTTACATTCTCCAATATGTTCAACATCGGCTTAGGGCCGAGCTTCGGCCGAAGTCCACTATAATATATCGAACGCCGGTGTATTAGCAAAGCCAGTGTTGGATAAAGTGTAATGAACCGCGACCGAAGGCCGCTGGAATTGGAGGATATAAATTTTAAGAAAATTCAGAGTGACCGTCGAAGTAAATAATAACCCTGGTTCATGAAAACCTGGCAAATAAAAACCACCATTGATATAGGAAAATTTCCCGCTGAATCCGAAAATTATAGTGGTTTTGCTGGATCAGGTCTGCTCATGAAGCCAAAATATAAACATGTTATACTTAGAGTAAAATAAATTTACTACAAGATAGGATTGCTAACTTTTTGAATTCCATAGACTTTTTTCGAGTTATAAGATGCCAAAGTTGAAAATTTTTCGAAAAATTCCAAAAAATTGCATTTTTGTGACCCTGTTTTTAGCCGTGGCGACCAAACTACTGATGCTGTTCTGACATATATTACACTAAAATTTTTTCGTGATCTCTAGCTTTAGGAAACAAAATGGAATGAGTATCTCAAAAACCAGACCTGATTCAGCAAAACCACTATGATTTTCGGATTCAGCGGGAAATTTTTCTATAGAAATGGTTGTTTTTATTTGCCGCAATAATATTTTGCAAAAATTTGTAGACTAGTGTAATTACTATCATTGTGGCCTGAAGTAAAGTAGTGGCTTTGAATCGCAATTATTCATGTTTTACCCAAATGGAGCATATTAAGGGAAAAATGGCATTGCAAAATAGAAAATTTTATTTATGACTTAAACAAATGTTTGAACTTGAAAAAACATCTATGCAATTCATTTTGAATTTCAAAAGTATTAAAATAACATTTTTCAACTTTACTTCAAAATGAACTTTAAAGTTGCAAAGTATATGAAATTAATCTTTTTTATTTAACATTCATGATCACTTTAAAATGTGGGGTCTTTTTGAATCAAAAAATTTGTCACTTCAATTCAAACACTTTCTTAAGCGTTTATGATTGAATCAAATACAAAATCATTGAATTTTTCCCTGAGTATTCTCTCTTATCATAGCTGGAAATCTGATTGGGATAATAATTTGAATAAAGTTTTAAAAAAACTTCAGTAAATTAAGGTAAGATGAAGGTGAAAGAAACAAAAATTAAGAAATATATAAAGTGGAAGTAGGAATCGAACTTATGACCTTTTGATTGTAAGCGTAGCACACCAACCCTGCGCCGCAAGGCCTGCATATGATAGCTTAAAATTTTTTTTTTTATAAAAGCTTACCAACAATTCCGCATACTAAGTTCGTATCGATTTAATGTTACAGTAAATCTATATATAATATATAATATAAATATATAAATCTGTACTTTAGCTTCAAAGGCCCTTTATATTTACATAAATTAATTATTATATATTTTCTGTACTATTTGTAGCTGCGTTCCGATTCAATGGCCAGCGTTTATTCTGGTGCTGGTGAAGGTCGTTACGGTACAGTTGTCGTTAAGGGACAGGTCGAGTTTGATATGCAATATAACTACAAACTAAGCGCTTTAGAAATCCATGTAGTCCGATGCAAAGATCTCGCTGCTGTCGATGTGAAGCGTAATCGTAGTGATCCATATGTCAAGGTAAGCACTAAAATTCATGCAATTTTTAAAAATCGCAACTATTTTATTGACTTACAATTCTAATTCTATAGGTATATCTGCTGCCTGACAAATCGAAAGCTGGCAAACGTAAAACAAAAGTGAAAAAACACACACTGAATCCAATCTTTGATGAAGTTTTGCGCTTCCACATGCCACTGTCAAGCCTTGAGTCGCGTACATTGTGGTTAACCGTCTGGCACTCGGATATGTTTGGACGTAATGATTTCCTTGGCGAAGTCAGCGTCAGTCTGCAGGGCAAAGTATTCGATAATCCGAAACCCCAATGGTATATGCTGCAGGAGCGGGTAAATAAAACTACAATGCGAAAAAAATTTCGTTATCTATCTATTCAATATTATCTAAATTTTTATACAATTTTATAGAGTGAACCTTTTGACGAAATAGCCACCTACCGCGGTGATATTGTGGTTGGCCTCAAATACATTCCACCGGAGAAAACCGGTTTCATGCGAGGCTCGAACGCTACCGGCAGCAACTCGAATTTACGTAAATTCGGTAGCATAAAATCAGTAAGTGGTGGTTCAAAAGCGGATCGTACAACAAGCAAAGGCGGCCAATTGCATGTTTTGGTTAAGGAAGCAAAGCATCTAAGTCCCATAAAACCCAGCGGCACTTGTGATGCCTTCTGTAAAAGGTAAGTCCGATAAAGAAACAAAAACTAAAATATATAATTTATTATAAATTAAAAATGGGGAAAAAGTAGGAGTGAAAGAATGTTTACATATCTTCCACTAAAATATTCATTGGTTTGTCACAAAAGGTTGTAATGCAAAAAAACTTTTTTGACATGATGTTTGCTTAGTCTCGATATATGTATTTTGGAGTTGTCGTTTGGAATTTAAAACATTATATTTTATGTTAAGCACTGGAAAGAAATACATATATGATCTATTCGCATTTCAAATAAAAACATTCTACATTCTTTTAAGGAACTATTTTAAAAGAGAGACTCGAGGTTCCTTCCTATTGAACTTTGTGTTTTTCCCAAGAGCTGTGCTTTGAGAAAGAAAAGTATATTTTTATATGACTACAAATAGGAGATTGAACTGGACTTGAACATTTTTGGTAGAAATATTCATAAATTTGGAAAGACAAGAAAATATTTTTATAGAAAAAATTTGACTGAATAAATCGATGGAAAAAAGTTGAAAATGGATTTTTGGAATATGGGAAAGTGTTAAAATGAAACTTTGAAATAAGGGAGAAACCCGAAGGAATTGTTTTGATCCCTTCCATTGAAAAAAAAACTATTTCACCAATTGATGGAAAAAAGTCGAAAATGTTTTAGACCTATTTATGAAAAAAAATTAATTGCAGAATTTTCGTTCTTATGCCATCTTTTGGTGCAGTAAAATATTTTACATAAATTGGGTAAAAACACTTCCTTATGAGGTATCGATAGCGTAAAAATTTTTCTTACATGAAACACGAAAAGGGAACAAACGATAGAATGACAGTAAAACATTAATAAACAAAAAAGGTGCAAGGTTTTTCATTCTACTCCCCATAGTTTTTGAGATATTTCGTTTTAAAAAATGTTCAAAAAAGTCAAAAAAAAAAACATAGTGTGCAGTTATTTAAAGAATGACTTATATGTACATAAGTATATAGGCTCATCAGCAAATTTTTTAATTAATTTATATTTAATTTATACTCTAAAAAATTATTAAGAATTACAAAACAAATTTCATTTAATTCCCTGTAAATTTTTATTTTAGTTATTTGCTGCCTGATCGTACACGCAGTTCAAAACAAAAAACTCCTGTTGTAAAACGCTCACTACATCCAAGCTGGAATTATACGTTTGTATATGAAGATGTTTCATTAGACGACCTATCAGAGCGTGCTTTGGAATTGACCGTCTGGGATCATGATCGCTTGGCGAGTAATGAATTTTTGGGTGGTATACGTTTCTCCTTGGGCACAGGTAAGGCCAATTCATTTAAATAACTTTCATCCTTAATGACGCATATTGTTCTACTATTAGGTAAAAGCTATGGACGTCACGCCGATTGGATGGATGCCACTGGCAAAGAGCTGTTTCTCTGGCAAAATATGCTGGATCGACCCAATTTCTGGGTCGAAGGTAGCTTAATATTAAGATCGACTTTAGATGGTATACGTGCGATACCATAAAGGAATTTCTCTTATTCAATATTCATTTGTTAAGCAACAAAAAAGGAAATTTCCTTGAGACTAAAGCAAAAATAGTTCATGTAAAGGGGGAAAAAAATGTATTAAAAATGTTTATTTATTAAACTTGCAAACGGTACATCATATGATTATTATTACTATTAAAATATTTTTATGATATGTTCTAATATTAAGTGAATTTATGACAATTTGAAAAGCATTATTAGATATTTAACGCAATTTAAATATACTATGTTACTAACATTAAACAAAGAACGAAAAAATAATAAATTTATTGTATTTACCACGCGAAGCCTGACAAAAGTTAAATTTGTGAGATCTTAATGCGAAATTTAGAAGAATGTAAAATTTTGGGGCTTTGTCATCTTTAAAAGACTAAGCTCGAGCGAATATGCAAAAATAAAATATTTATTTTAGTACAAAATACAATGTGTAGTTGAAACATTTAAAAGTTAAAATTTGTTTGCTCAATATGTTTGAACAAAGCCATGAAGAAAAAACAATAGAATTTATTTAACTGCACTTTTGGAACATGAGTTTAATAAAGTTAAAAAACATAAATGCATATACTCAGTCAATATGGTCGAGAAAGCTTACTGAATTTGAAATTTTTAAAGTCAACTGAAACATAACGTTTTTGCAAAAATTTTGAAAAAAATAAAAATAAAAGGGACAAAGAGTACGTTCTCCATACGTACAGACAGACAGACAGATGATATATGTATAATTGAGTTATTTAGAGGCCAAAGTGATTTACTCAACAGGAAAAA
Organism: Meiosimyza platycephala; assembly: GCA_963662105.1. Lineage (NCBI taxonomy): Eukaryota > Metazoa > Arthropoda > Insecta > Diptera > Lauxaniidae > Meiosimyza > Meiosimyza platycephala. Next base: position 100,476,937 of record OY759209.1, on the reverse strand, counting down.
TAGTTTTAAGTCTGAAGAGAAACTGAAAGGGCCACTTGAAATTTGCTTATAATTATTAGTAATTTTTATCTAAGCTCTGATTAAAAGAATAATTATTATTTGTAAATTATAAAAAATTATGAAAAGATTGTCACCCTGGCCTCTTCATTACTTAAATATTATCAATTATATGCGATGTTGCGATTTTGTCGAAATGAAAGTTTTATTTCACTTTTACTATAACTAACAATCAAGCCTTATTCTAGATGTTTTCATATAATAATATGTAGTAAGCACACATGATTGACTGGGTAATCGATGCAAGAAATTTTGTATAAACTTGAAATGCTAGTATATATGTAGTAAAATAAAAACAAAATAAATCCAATAAAACTTAAACTATCGATGATAAACATACATACACAAACAATTTATACATATGCGTAGCAATTAATTATATGTGTGCATACATATATACCTACCGATCAAGCAGATTAAATAACTATTTATTACAATTGAATGATGAACAAAAAAAAAAATAAATTCGATATTTAAAGTTCAATCGCCGCCAAGCGGTAAAAATGCGATCATCTTTAGAAAGGAAAAGTTTAAAAGAAAAATAATTAAATTTATAATTACATAAGTTAAAATTAGCATAATATGCGTTAAATGAATACAACATATGCATACATACAAACTAGAACTGTTCAAAAAAAAAGCAAACAAATTTTTTCCATCTCCTAGTAAACTCAAATTTTTTGCTTTAAAAAGGGAAATGATTTGAGCCCGGCTAAAAGTGTCAAAGCCAAATGTTTTCAATCTTAAAAGTAATGAGATGATATTCTCATTTCCTATTAATTTCATTATTTGAAGCCTTGGCCCAAATATACGAATTTAATTGTACTCTATTTTTGGTATAAAAAAGTTCAAATAGACTGACCAAAGGTCAACAGGATGAAGTACTTCTTACCGCTACTAAAAAACTCAGGCCGCTTCTTTCAAAACATAGAAAATCTGATCTGTTTACCTCAAGTCCAGGTGAACCAATATCTCCAGAATGTCATGTTTAATAAAATCGTTATGTCTACGCCATGGAAGGAGAATGGATTGGGTTTGAAGTCGATGACAAAATATCAGAAAACAAACAAGGAAACGTATCGAAGATTTGATAGAATGCAATACCACTGCAATACCAAATCGATGCCACAATCGATCAAATTTGAAATATCTAGTTATTATATACTTATGAAGCTTTTTAAATTTACATAGGCTTACTCGAAATTCACCATTTTTCTGTGATGGTTCCAAAAATTAAAAAAAGCTTCATGGCATTAAGGCAAGTCTATGGACATGAAATTTAAAATTTCTAAACGCCGAGCACAAGTAAAATTTATGGAATTTGGCACTTGTATCAGGACTCAATTTATTTCTAATTCATAAAAAAAAAACTTTAAAATTTACTATATCTAAGATGAGAAAAAATTTGCTTTTTATTATACAGGGCAAATACATTAACATTATTACTTGTATGCAAAATGAATACAATTAAAAAAAAACTTTTTTACATATCAATTATTTTTGTTTTATTTTATTTCGTTTTATTTTATTTTTAGAAAATCTATATGTTTAGTTTTAAAGCGGAAATAAGTTGCTGTCATAATGGTCTTTGTTTTATTTTAATATTCACGTTGGAGCTTAGACGTTCGTACCACTCACATACTGGGAATGAAAACTTTTATTAATTCAGATCGAACAAATTTTGTCTGAAACTTTTGTGACAAATGTCATTTCAAGACCCTTAATCGACCTTTTTTACATTACGCATATATTCCAATATTTCCCAAATTGAAGATTTATTTGATGGTTAAAAGAATTTCAAATATACTACCTAATAGAATACTTTTCGCGCTTAAGTGGGAATATGGTACCTTCTTGATTTGAAAAACGCCATATGACGAATATGAGTCATAACAAGAATGTATCAATCCCTCAAAATAATTTTTTGGGAAATGTATAAACTTGACACCATTTAGAAGGTGATGCAAAAATATTTCAATTTGCTTGGGTTTTTTCGAAATTTCTAAAACAGAATAAAAAAAAACCCAATAAATTTTCTTTAGTCCAGTGGTGACACCCTGTACGAATATATCGGCGAAAGCGTTTGGAAAAAATATGTATGTTTTGGAAAGTTGGCATGCTACGCAGAATGTATTCATCCCAATGAAACTAAGCGTTGGATCCATATTGGATCCGCCATGAGGAATTCTGTCAACCTTCCACTTCAACTTTTTAAGAGCTACAATTTGAGCCAAGAAACGATCCGATCAGTTGGGAATTTTTATTTTTACAAGTTTTTTTTTGCTGGACACTCGATTTTTCTCCGGCTTCCGACCGCCATATTGGTACTGCCATATTGGATTTTTCAAAGGCGCACATGGAATCTGAAAGTAGATGTCATAAGCTTCTAAATGAGCCCTCGGGTGATTTTTTTGGTCGCTCCAAATTTTGGACACAGCACTGATCTGGTTGACATGGATTGTTCCATATATAAAAAAGAGTGTTTCAGTGGTTAACGATAGCACGTTTTCGTCAGAATTATTTGATTAAGAATAAAAAATTTCTAATTCAAAATGCAACACTTTAACTAAAAAAAGTTCTTTCTAAAAAAAAAAGTTTGTTAAAGGTTCAATCCTTATATTTATATGTAACCAGTTTAGGTTCAAACGGAACCTGTACTTCCGGTAAGTTTTTCCTTAAAGCTTTTAAATATTACTTTATCAAATCGTCATAATTTTTAACATATCCTTTGAAAGCATCTCGGCTATGAATTATATTTTTAATTCAAATGGAATATATCAATATTAAAATAAAATATGAACATAATCAAATATAGAAATGAAATACAAATTGTAAACTGGTAAAAATCAGACTTACTACATACATACATATATCAAATATTATATAGTCTGTTTCGTTAACTGGTACATATTCATAAAGTTTAATAAAAAGACAAAGAAGAAAATTCTAAATTGAAATTTTGCAAGCATATCGAGCTATAAAATCGTACATTACTTTTCCGCTTAGTACTACATGTAACATATATTTTCAGCAAATTTTAAGCTCAACAGTTGAATTTTTGTCAAAAACGAGAATGTTTTCCGATCCCATACATGTGTAGTATTGTTAAATACCTATAAGAATCTTATGAATGCTTTTGGTGTAAGAATTGCAGAGAAATAAAAGTCAAATTGCTGAATCACTTGTTGCCTCAATGCTGCTTGTCGTCTTTTTTGTACTCGATGTTTTCGCACCTTAAAAATTGTATTGTAATATGACAAATTAAGCCAAAAGCAAAAATATTATTACTGTATTATAATTATATACTCGAACACATGATATTTTTTTATCAGATGTTTAAAATCCGAATACCTGTAGGTACTCGTACTCGTATTTGCTTAGAATGTAGCGTTAAATTTTGATGATTGTGAAGTTTACAAAGTGAAGTTGCCCCTAGAAAATATCGCCGTATTAGAGACTTTTGCTTGATTTATGATGCTCTTCTCTCGAACACGTTTACATTCATATTTCGGTACACATTACTTTCACTACTCTACACACTCTGTAAATTACACTCAAGCCAAAACTAAAAGTGAATCTTTTATTTTTCATTTATTAAGCCATAAAAGTCTTATGGAAAAAACCTAACTTTATACCTTAACAAATGAAACCTTTTTCACTTGTGGTGCTATACTTACTGTAGAGAGAACGAGACAGTGCAACATACAGACTGCTCGTTCTTTTGTAACTCTTTACAATTTTTTTAGAATGTAAGTCTTTAAATGTGGCTATATATGCAAAAAAAGATAAAAGTTATTATAGCAAAATTATTTATATAAAACTTTGAAAAAAAAAAACGTTGAAGTTATAACCTTAAAGAAGAAAATAAAATACTTATGAGTCATTCTAGTGGATTTGAGCAGATGTTAAACTTGGTAGAAGTTTTTCTTGAGATCTCAAGAACAAGAAAATGTAGTCATCTGAAGGTGAATTTCTGTAGGAAGTCTTCCTTCACTTTTTATCGAAATTGATGGGAATGAGACTTACACTTTTGCGGAAATTCTCTAGAATGAATATTGCAATTCAAATGCATAAAACTTTAAGTACATATAGTACATACATATACATACATATATGATTAAATTATAAGAAAAAGGTTTTGATTTTTTGTGAAACACGTTGCAATCTTTGTACACAAACCTTGTTGTTTGTTAGTTTACAGCATTTTATAAAAAAAAACAAATAATTAAAGTTTAATATACAAATAAATTACATTTAATAGTTGGTAGTTCATACATTACAATGTAAGTGTTTAATACACACAAAACACAAATAAAAATAAGAGATTTTTGGAAAAATATTTGCTGTTTGCATAAAATTTTGTAACGGCGCACAATCCACCCCAGACCCGTAGAAATTCTTTCGTATTGAAAATTTTGGAAATTGTTGCAATTTATTTTACAGAAATAAGTACATACATACATATATTACTTAAGTATTATCTAGTAAATTTACAATAAGACTTCCTCGTTTCTTAAAAGAAAACTCTATTTACATAGGCGTAAGGAACAACAGATACAAACAAAAATACTTACATAAGCACTTCTATAAAACCGTGATTGTAAATCGAATTACTTAGTTACTTAAGTAATTACTTTCATATTCTAAAAGGCAATTATTACGTATTGAAATAATAACTCGAAAACAAAACGTATTCCTAATGAAATATCAATAAAACTCTGCTAATAACTTTCGAAACTATAGAATGGTGTTTTATTTTACGCATTTATACCAACCCATACATACATATGTAAGTATAGGTGCATGGGGGGAGTGTTTCTCTTTTTGGAACGGCTAGTAATCCGATAGTCAACATAATTATTTTTATAGATTAGGGTTGAGGAATTTTTTTTTTTCATTTACTGAAACTATATGAAAACAATGAAGAAAAATTTAAGATTTGAAACACATGTTTATATTCAACAACTGATATATTTTAAGCTACTAATCCTTAATAACATTTAGGGGTTTTGTATAGTCAACATAAACAATTGTCCACAGGTAGGTACTTGTAGATTTATGGACTGATTAATACATACCTTACTTTTCTCCTTTAGCCTTTGTACTGTAGATTTGATGTACCTGCTCTAGCCGCCATATCTCGCACTGAGGTGTTGGGATTCGGCTTAAAAAGACAGAAAACAATTCTGGTTTTCTGCCTGAAACTTTTTTCCAATAAACAGGTAGACCTTTTTATAACGGGTGATTTTTTGGGTATTTGTTTTTTCATGTGTAAATTTTTTGAAACCTCACGCCTGATTCGTGACAAGTGTCAACGCCAAAAATGCTTAGTAAGGTTTGCCATTTCACCATAAATAAACTAACAGACGAACAGCGCTTGCATATATTTCATTTACAAATTTATATTGCAAATTTTGTTCTTTTTTCAATTTTCAAAAACCAAACGCTTAAAAAATCACCCGTTAATTAGAAATAACCGTAAAGACAGTTTTATCTGATGATTTTTGCTATAGCTGAATATTTTAACTCTGGATTTTGCAAGTATGTGGACAAAACCAGTTCGCTGTTTATTGCTTGCTAGACGTCTTTGTCGTATGAAGTGCTATCTTTAAGTGTTACACATCTTATCAAACGTCACTTTATACAGAACAAATATCGTGCCTTTCACACCTATAAGATTACATAAGTTTTTTCTGGGACAGCATTTATTATATTTTGCATAAAAGGTATTGCAAATTGTGAAATAAAAAGAAAGTAAATTATTTATTTATCATTAACGCTTGCAATACAGCTACGACGATGCGTAATTCAGTCCAGCATACATTTGTCGTCGTCTGGTTGAGGAATAACTTTCAGCGAAATTGGTTTTATGGCTTCAACCGACTCAAAGCGTCTTACTCGAAATGTTAATTAAAGCTTTGGGAACAGGAAAAGGTCAGACCAAGCCATATCAAGTAACAGGTGATCAAAGACATTCGTTGAATTTTCGGCTAAAAATGCACGTTGATGGCTTTGTGTAATGTGCGCCTAAATAATATACCGAATTTGCAGTTTGTCCGATTGAAGGTTCGTAAATTATTATTTAAACTTATTTCATAGACGGTGCTTTCAACAGGATAAGAAAATAGAAACTTTGAACATAATAAAGCATTATTTCCTCGACTTAGAGGGCATCTGTTGAAATAAACGAAAATCATACAAATATTTATTTGATAATATAATTTATTAAATGATAAATGACTACGCATTTGATCAACTTTTTTAGTTCATTAACAATATTTTAATAATCTAATTATGAAATAATTTTATTTACATGCATCTTAATATATTTTTTTGTAATTTTTTCTCATTTAACCACAGCATTGATATCAGAATAATTTAAATTATATTTATTTTAAAATTATACTTAAGCATTCTCCATTTAATTAATACACAATTAAACAAAGTAATTTTACTTTCATCTCTATTAAAGAAAAATCAATTATATTACAAATGAAATTAAGACTTGTAATAATGTTATATATAAAGAACATTATATATACAACGCATAAATTAATTGCAGTGTAAAAATTTAAATTTAATAAAACTTATTGCTAAAAGACAGACCGATACAATTTACTAACATGGTTAGTTGCAGATAATACAAAATGAATGAATTTGTTGTTTTAACATTAATAATAATAGTTACAATACTGCGTAGATTATGTATTTGAAACGATAAGTATACACACACGAACTCAGAAGTAAATAACTTTTTGAAGCCAAAACCTTTTTTGCTAAAATGCACCACTGATTTGGTTATTGTATTATAAAATTTTAAGTTCCACTTATCGCTAGATGTCAATTTTAAAAATATTCTCAAATGTTTCAGTTGAATTTGACGTTACAAATGTTGCTCATGCTAATCATATAATAATATTTTAATAAACTAATTAACTACTAAAAAAAATTAAACATGAATGATGTACAGAGTTCTAGATCTTTCATTTATTGACAAAATTTGTTGAAAGAGATACCGCATTGTTGAGAAAAATAAACCACTTTGCAACTTAAACTTTATTTTTATGTGAAAGTTTATTATAATGGAAACATCTTTCTAGAAATTAAAGAGCTGTTTTATTCTTTTTATTTGCGTGATAGAATTCTAAGATAGTGTTTTGAGAAATATTTTGTGTACTAATCTAAAACAAAAACATTAAACATTTTTCGTTTATTGCTACGGGCATAGCTCAATTTTTCACAAAAAGTTTTAACTTAAGAAGGCCGATTTCAACAATTTATTTTGTGTATAGTAAAAGTTTTTTGCTAAGGGTTTTTTAGAAAATTATATAATGCAAGAAACCTTAACATAATGCAGATTTAAAGCTTTGCATATCAAGGCATAAGTCTTAAATTGCTTTTATATAACTTAAAGTTTTACAAAAATTTTCATCTTAAATTTATATACCATATGTATTTCAAAAGATCATAGTGGTGCGCAACAGTAGTAATTGAATGAAACTGACGAATTGAATGAAAATGAATAGATTTGATAAATAATAAAATTTCAATTGAAAACGGAAATTATTTTTCAAAAATGAATAAACAACATAATATATATAATATATGTACGCATATTTAAATGCATTCAAGACTATCATAGAAATATTGCTCGTCGTCACTGTCGTCTTCATCTTCTGTTTCTTCTATAATAAAATCACCATCATATTTATATCGTTGATTATTTTGATATCTATTTCCCAGTGCATTATACTTATTAATGGTTTCTGCTTTCTCTTTTAGTAACGTTTCATTATTTTCTACATTATGTTTCATGTGATGCACTTGGAATGCTGCCTCGTCGTCCTTTACCTCAGGCGCACAGAACCAAACATTTGCATCTTGATTATAACTAGCACTGGTATCATCTTCATGAGTAAGGGCATCGTAATCAGTTGCATACCCATCACCATCATAATTATCAGTGGAATCATGTTCATCATAACCAGATACAGCATCAGTCACGTTATTATCATCCTTAAATTTTTCATAAAGCTCTGCAGTTGATTGTTCTTCAATTGAATCACTATAACCATAATCAAATGTAACAAAGAAATTGTCGCTTCCGTATTCATCTTCCTCCCCGTAGCTGTTAAAACTGCAATGGCCAAGAAAGTTTTCTGACCATAGTGCGTCGCTGAAACCGGCGTTTGAGATTTCAAATTCTCCATTGCTCTTATCGCTTATGTTGTTGTCAATGTATTGTTCGCGATTTTTCGAAATGCTTTGATTTTTCATGTTGAAATATGAGTTTCGATATCCTTGTTGTAAGTTTGAATTCAGTTTAATATCTTTAATGTCCTTTTGTCTTGCATAATCAATGTTTTTCAAGTTTAAGTCATCATGCCACTGAGGGTTGTTGCATTTGTATGGATAAGCTGCCATATTGTTCCCAACAATGTTTTTACTTTTGCTACATGTTTTACTAAGTTCTGCAAATTTGTTGTTTTCATAATCGAAAAATGACAATTTCTGCAAAGTTGAAATTATTAAAAGAATCATTCATTATTTTTGTTTTTAAAATATATGGATTAAAATTCTTACAATATAAATAAAATGTAAAACATAAGGCAAACCAAATTAATTAAAATTAAAAGAAAAGGAAAAGTGAAAAAAAATTACACGTCCGATATATAAATAGTATATTCGAGCACCCTGTACCTTAACATAGAACATGAAAAGTGTTTGTTAGCACAGTTTTTACAATAAAGTTGGTTTATAAACTGTACATCAATAAAAAGTGTTATAACGAAAACAATTAATTCAATCTGTAGTCTACGTACCTTTTGGAGCATGATTTTTAAAGAAGGGATCATTATTTTTTCATATATAAACATAATTTAATAAAGGCGTAATATTATTTCAGTGGCATTCCAAAAATTCACGGAATGGTAAAAAAATCACACCGCTACAGTTAAAAAAGTTTCTTAAAGAAGATGACTAGTAGCGGTACGCAGTCAAAAGTATTTGGACAACATTGACATATCTAAAATAAATGCTTGTATTTGGCTTAAATAAGGATTCTTGACACATATACATAACTTGAAAGCCAGAGCCGATTGAGCTAGATAAGGTTAGCACGAGAGCTGACAATTGTCATCATAACTAACTATCAGTTCGGGCTCTAATATATATATTACCCGGTTTATAGCTGCGTTTTCAACCCATGCAAACCGTTTCGGAATTTTTATAAACTTTAAAATGGATTTTGGACACTTTGGAGCGATGTTTTCAAGAGAGTGACAGAAGTGACATTGGCAAAGATAGTGAAAGACAAACTCTTTCATATCAGAATCTTTACAGCTTCTAGAAAGATCTCCTACCGCAGAAAGCCGTAGTCTTGAGGCATGCTTGCCTACAAAATAGTGTCGTGTTATAACACCAACAAAGATTCTCAGGGTTTGCTTTTCTAAATATATCACTTTTCGCGTTCAATTAGCATCATAATGTTGGCAGATTGCCCTCAACGTACAACATGTCATGTTTGACCATCTATTATTGGCCCAATTTATACATTATGAATCAATCAATTGGCTCAGAAATTATGTCAATTTTAGAGCTCTCCCTAGCCAGTTCATCTGCTGTTTCATTGCATTAATTCGCCATATCCAGGAATCCAACATACAGTTGGATTGTATTTCCTTCCTATTTCGTATAGTGATTTTCTGCAATCTAGGACCAAGCGGGATTTGATAATATTAGAGCCAAGGGCCTTAATGGCTACTTGGCTATCGACGTATACAACAAAACTGACACTACGTTCAAATATTTTAGATTTAATAATTTGGCAAGTCTTCCAAACAGCTAAATTTACGCTTGAAATACTTTACAGTAACATGGTAAACCAAAAGATTCACTTGTGTTTAAGTCACAGGAAAAAGTTCCAGCCCTCGTACCAGAATCCATTTCTGAACTGTCAGAACCCAAACCGAAAGTGTTTTAACTGGCGAGTAGTCCGCAAAAAGCCGTTCATCAGTTAAAAATGAGATTTAAAACAGGGGGCGGCAATCCAGTTTTCAATATTGATAAAAATCCTTATGGGTAGTTTTGTCTAGACATATAAGACTATTGTAATCCACTGACACATCGTGAAAAAAACAAAAAGTTTTTTTTGAACCGCTCTAATATACACCAAGAAGTTTAATCCTCATATGAAATCATACTGTTCTCTTACTGTAATCTAACTGGAAATAACACCTGAAAAACCATCGGGAATAGCGTCAATAAGTAGGTGATGTAAACGTTATTTGTTGTGTTCATATGCGAAATATGTTTAAACTTTAAAGTATTCGAACAAAGCCGTATATGCGCTATACATAGTATATAAATCGCTTATTTACAGCAGCGCATAAAACAAAAATAAATTTTTTACAACAAATACGCATGTTTTTCAGTATAGATTAGCGAAATAAAATAAACAAAACCGAAAATATGTTTAAAAAGAAAATTATTGATGATTTTTGAACTTAAATTTGTGTCTATATTCCGAAATATAACACGTAAACGTATTGCAAATGCATATGTAAATAGGTCCTTTAAAATTATCAGTGCGATAAACGATTAATATTACGTCGCGTTAAGTTTACAGCTACGTTCGAATACTGCTATTGTATAAATTATACGTTTGTTTGTATTGAAAAGTTGGTGCTCAGTAGAAAAATTGCAAAAAACATATCTCCCGTACTTTGTAAAAACAAAATATATTTTACATTTGCGAAAATCGCTTTTTTAATGAAATCGTTATGTGGAAAAGTATGACCGGAAGGAAATATATTTAAACATAACCAAGCGAAATTAAACAAATCCAGAAAAATTTTAACGCAGATTTATTAAACAGTATTTCGAGATTCTAAAACAGCCATCTTAAGCAAATACGCGATAGTAATACAATATTACATAGTAGAAGAGATATGTGACAAAATAAAACCAAAAGAAAGGGTACAACTTTATATAAAACTACTAAAATGAGACTAAGACACTAAAATTACAAAAAAACTAAAATTTAAAAGTATCAACACAATAAATAAAAAAAAAATGATTTAAAGAAAAAATAAGAGAACTTACGCGAATTAAAACTGAAGCTGCTCTTGTGCGTTTTTGGAGTGCACCACACAAATACAACAAATGATGAATGAAGAAACAGTTGAAGTACACGACGTAGATGACGGCTAATTCTATAAAATTAATGTTGCTTCAAATATTCTGCTCCAAACGTTTTCCGCTTCTTGGTAGTTATATGAAATGCAAGCTGTGTTGTCTTTGAAAACCGTCTGTGTAGTTCTATCTTTCCACCAACACATACGAATACACACACACACACAAAAGTTAACTAGAATTCCATGCAGTTTTGAATGCACTTTCTTTTGTTGCTTTATTTATTATGTATTGCTTTTATTTACACTAAGAAAAATATATTCTTTGTTTTTAAAATTTTGATGTTTGCGTGGTTATTTATTAAGCATTTCAAACTTTCGTTGGTTCAACGATCTTTTTGTTATTGAGTTTTGTTTTTCATTTTAGGTGTTGTGGACGTGGAGAATATTTTACATATTTTAAGACCAGATTAACATTTGGGAGCAGTGTTTTTTAATTTAGTTTTGTACATTTACATGTGAGAGATAGAAAAAGATGGGTAGATGTAAAGTGGAGAAAGAAAAAAATAAAATAAAAAACATTTATCAAAACATTAGACACAGTTTCTTTGAAATAATTTTTAATAATTTGTAAATAAATTTAGTTAGTTTTTACTTATTTTATTTTGGGTTGTCATTAGTAGCATTAAAACGATAAGTAGAAAAAAATTTCAAGAATTAAAAAAAATGTATATAATGAAGATGGTTAAGATGAAGATGAAGATTAATCAAATGTTCAACATATATTGCTAACTATCCACAATATCATTATAAAATATACACTTCAATGATATCTTATACAATTCGATCTTTGAATACATGAAGGGCATGTTCTGAATGTTAGTTTATTAAATAACCCAACTAAGCTTATCTTATGTCAAAATATCAAGACTGAAAGTAAAGGCTGAAAGAAAGGCTGAAATCGATTATGTCTATGATTAAAAATTTAGAACATTTTCAGATATTTCATTGTTAATTAGCGAATAGTCCGTAAAATTGAAGATAAGACTGTCCGTACAAAATAAAGTAAAGAATGTTGTAAAACTGTGTTAATTTTAAAAGTTAATTATTAAATAACGCATGCATCAACGGGCATTTTGAAAGCATAATTCATTAGAAAATAATTAAATGAAATGTGACAAAACGATAATCATTACAAAAACAATTTCTCCTGCAAATGAATGAAAAAATGAGGACTTTTTTAAGAATATTGAATATGTGAGTTAATATGATTAGACTAACCTCGACCCTTTGGCCACATAAATCATTTAATGCTAATTTGAACCCAAAAATTTACTTTCAAGGCCACAAGGGCTGAACTTTGAGAAAATTTACAGAGCTTTTAACTAACTCCATCTACCATACATTTGAAAGTATTAGATGAAAATAATTTTGGAAAATATCGGTAAGAAACATTCCCTAAAAAGGTGTACTCGTACACATGAGTTTTATGATTCCTTATTATTTTCTAATTATTTCAAGAATAAATTCGTCCATTTCAACTCGTTAAGGTATGACTTTTTACGTCAGTTTTTAATTATTTTTAACATAAAAACATTGTTTCAACAGTCTGCTCGCTATATTCAAAATAACTTCATCTTTCTCAAACATGAAAAGCTCTGTGATTTTCTTATATTTCCACGGAAGTAAGTTAAAAACAGTGAAGTGTATATTTTTAAAATAAATAAAAGCTGTGAGTTTTTTTTGCAATGACCTGGCTATCAAAAGTGCTCTGAAAAATTTTTAATTTCTCTTTTTTTATTATCAGATACTGTAGTTATTATAAAAGTAGAAAACTAGGTATATTTTATAATTTAATAAAAAAATAAATTTAATCTAAAAAATAAGCATAACAGAAGTGTATTTATTATTTTTCCATAGTGTTCGCATGTATGTATGTAATCGCACGCATTATATATGTACGTATGTAAATGTTCGTATTATATGAGTCGCCAAAGTGCAAAATTCTTCAAAGAAAATTGAGATTTTTGCTTCACTTTGTTCATTAGAACAATTTCTTGGTTTCTCGTAACTCAAACTGACGAAACAAATGATTAGCCTTCGAAAAATCAATACTGATGCAAGACTCTGTAAGCAGTAAAACTTAGTATGTATGTATATTGAAAACATTATTTTTATAATAATACTGTGATTTTATTAAATTTTATTTTATAAAATTTTGTTGTTGCACTTTTTCACATAGAAGAATAGGACCCATAATGAACTTATACTGCCGCATAGCTTGATAAGTAAGTCCTTCAAACAGCAACAGCTCAGTAAATCCAAAAAATTAGGAAAAATTCTAATGAAATAGGCATCAGAACGAAATTTTGTTTAAAAATGCCAAATCAAAGTAGTCAGCTCTAAAAATAAACTCTACAAAAGTTTTTTCACTTTCTGTGGAAAATGCTCTCAACGAGTTTTGCAACTGGACAACTCATACGTATGTACTTATAAAATAAAAGAAGTAACAGACATAAAAATTGAAAGTTTTTAGTATCTCTTTACATAAAATAAAATATCATAAATTAGGAATTATTAAAAATAATAGGCAAGTTCGTTTAAAAACTACATATGTATGTGTATTAAAAAATAAAACACTTATAATAGGAATTTTAATTACAATATGAATAATAAACGTATGTATATTTCACTTTAATACAACACAAAAGTTAATATAACATGACTATATGTTAAGGTTTTTTTCACAATAAACTTGCAGCTGTTATAGATATATATAGATGCAGTAAGAATGTATGTATGTATTTATATGCTTATGTAAGTATGTATTTATGGTATTGTAATAAAAATATTTATTATTTTTTATTTTTATATACAATCTAAAAATATGAGTAATGTTCCATTAAGAAACCTAACGAAAGAATGTAGCTAAATTGGTAAAGCGCATTGCATGTTAACAAAAACGATGATAAAGTTTAGTGTTGGTGCTATGATGATTAAGATGGTAAGCCACCAAAGCACATTGAGTACAAATTTTTTTTAAAATTTGACTTAAGTTTAAATATAGCGCCTGCAGATTAAATTTTAAAAATTCATTATAAGCATGTTCTTATCTCATAATATCTAAAAAAAATATATTAAAAGTATAACGACTGAAGAAGAAAGTTTAAAGAAAATTTGGATAGTGATGCTATTAGATTTAGGTAAAACGTTGAAAATCTTTTACACATTTAAGATTAGAAGTAATCTTAAAAGAGTTGCTGTTTGATTTTAATGGTAATCATTTTAAATTAAATTGAATTTCAAAAGTCTTTGATACTTTGGTTCTTAACCAATAATAATATGAAGGTCTAAAAGAAAACCAACATATTATAGGTTATGTAAGATAAAAATATTTTAATTAAAACTGATCTTTGAAAAACGTAAAGTAAACCAATTTTAATTTGCTCAAGGTTTAAATTTATGCCAGGGACGGAAAGATTTAGTTTTTGTAACTTTATAAATGTACTTAAAAATTTTTTAGTATTGTGCAATTTATAGGCATTTTTACAATAATTAAAATATTTTAGCTTTAATTTCGGTATTAGTTTACATTTAAAACGGCCTCGAAGTATGAAATTTACATGAAAAAAAAATTAGACCAATAGTATTATTAAATCAATTATTTCAATAACTCATTGAGCAGTTTTTACAATGCTGGTTAAGTTATGTAAAAAAAGGTTGAATGAATTTTAAAATGATTGATTTATTTATATAATTTCGAACAGTTAAAGTTTACTGCTAAAAATTCTTAACTCAATGTTTTAAATAAACAATTTAGGTAAAATTAGATTAAACAATATAAAAAAATGTATTTGAAAAACAATAACTAAAACTTTAATGCATTGCAAAGAGGTTAAAAAAATGAAAAAAGTTCATCTTATTTTGTGTTAGCATGCGCAAAAGCTATGGTCTAGTCAATTTGCTACGATTTCTTTAGTACCTACATGAATTCTGTTCTCATTTTAACTTTTGCTAAAATTTCTGTTAGTAATTTCGTATTTACAGTATGACAAAAGAACTATTCACACATTTTATCAAACAGTTGAGAACAAGCGTTCATAACTTGAATGCAATCTTTGTTCCATCGGTTAAATAGGGTTACACTCTTGCCAAAAAATTTAGAATATTACAAGGAAACCAATGCTAACAAACTGTTTAAAGTCCAGTGTCAAGTGCTTTTGAACATATTGTACATTTTTTTGAGAGAAGTTTATTTCGACTTGATAGAATATAATATTCCTTAGCAATATTTTGATTTGGTAAGCAGTGTGAACAATTTTTTACATACTGTTGCAGATGTATTAATGAATATGCATGTAACGTAGTTATATGTATGGTTAGGTATTGAATGTAATGAATTTCAATGAACTTTAAATTTAATTGCCTTAAAAAGTTTACAATTTATATTTTGTTTCGCCGTTTCTGCAAATTTTTCATTCTTTTTGCATTCTAGTAATTGAAATATTTAAATAAGTTACGTATTTTTTTTTACTTAAGTTTGTTTTAGATCTTAAGCCAACCCAAAAAAGTCGATTTTAAAGTGCGTACCTTGCCACTGTCGGTGTCTACACTGTTTGCATTATGATGCTCACTAGTGTTATTTACTACACCCGATGTGGAGCTATTGGAGATGCCACCACCGTTATTAGTACCATTTCCAACATTATCGTGCGCATGCATACGTCCTGCAATGCGTGCTCCAACAACTGACGCGCTACTAAAACGTCTTGTGGTAGCAGCAGCGGCCGTGGTACCGACACTTTCTGTTCTATTTGCATTTCCACCTGCAGCACGACGCAAAAATTGTGATCCATGGGAGAAACTACTTGAATTATTACTGAGCTGCATATCCTTACGAAGTTGCGCCGATATGCTTGTTTTTGGTGTGCTAGCTACAAGATAGCCAACACCACTACCACCACCATTGCTGGTAGGTGACATACAAGTAGATGTCATGTTGCTGTTGGTGTTGTTGCTACCGCAACCTCCAGACGAAGAGAAATTTGAATCATTTGAATTTTGTTGCTGGTGCTGTTGTTGCTGATAAATTCGTGACAGCGAATCCAAATGGCGCACACGCGATGTCAACGAATCACGTTTTAGTTTTGGTAACGGAGAGTTTTGTAGCACTCTCGAGGACGGAGTTATTGCCGTTGTGTAGCCGACATTTGCTTTCGATGAGTATGACGTAGTTGCCATTGGTATCGATGATGTAGAGCTGCGACTAGTGTTTGTGCTAAGCGATGATGAAGCTTCTTTACGTATGCTCTGCGCTGAATCAGCACGTTTAAGACTATTGGGTGATTTTCCATAGAGCAAATTTCCTGTACTTCGGCTAAGCGATGATTTACTAGACGCATTAGATCCAGTTGAAGTATTGGTCGAGGACGGTGACCGTCCAGCAGTTAACGGGCGTCCTGTTGGTGGTTTACCTATTTGTTAATTAAAAATTATTAACTTAAGGATTGGTTACATATTTCTATTTGCTTTTTGTTTATTTACCTGAAAAGTATAACGCCGCTTTGCTTCCCGGCAAGGGTATCTTGCTTGGTTTACTGACTGCCATTGCTGCTGCACCCAATCTTTTCATATTCTGCTGCCTCGAAGTGTTGTGTTGCGCAAACGGACTAGTACCACCAACACTTGTGCTCATCAACTTATTAATTGATTGTGGCAGCTCGTTTTGTAAATCGTGCGCTGATTCGGTGCTGCTGCTATGTTGTTGAATTTCATCCATTGGTAAATGAATCATAGCTTTCATACTAGGTGTGGATATTTGCGTTGATGTGGGGGGAGGAAACATTGTCGCAGAAATAGGTGTAACTGAGCGTGAGTCGCTCACGTGAGAATCAATGGGACCACCACGTCTGCTCAACATTAATGTAGTTGAGGCTGATGAACGATTTGTTTCATAGTCGTTTTGAGAATGTGTGTACGAGGTTCCAGTACTGGGTGTGGATGAATGCATACGTGACTCGAGCACACGCAACTGAGCCTTGGTGCCTTCCAGTTCAATATTTTTCTCCTCAAGCTAATAGATAATAAATATAATTTACTTTAGAAAATCATAGAGCAAGAAACTTACTTGAAATCGTAAATCCTCAACATCGTCTTTTGATTTATCCAGTCTTTTAACTAAGTGTGTTTTTGATTTAGCTGCCGAATCTAGTTTCTGCATTAAGACCTTGAAAAGTAATAAGTGACATGTTAATAAATTAACTCTTTCTTGAAACAAAATAAATTTTATTTGAATTCCTTTGTATCCCTTATCATTCACCACAAACGAATCGAAAACATTATGTACATTCGGTATGGCATATCTGTTTGAATATTCTATGCCTCCATATCTATACTCTAATTTAGACAAATTATTCACTTACTTGATTCTGTACAGTAAGCGTCAGCAGATGGCGTTGCAGTTCAATCACATTCGTTTCCAACAAAATGGCTTGGAATCGCTTTGCGTCCGTTACCCTACATTTGCTATTGCGACCACCAGGCGTACTAACTATACCGTCAAGTCTGCCCAAAGGCAGCTGAAGCTGTCTGCTATCACTACTTGCGCTTTGATGGAATGCTAAAAAGTTCTTAGTTGCCTCTGAAACTACTGCGGAGTTCTGTTCGATCACAACTGGTTGGAATGTGTTTGGCTGCTGGTTTACGCCGCTGACACCGCTGCTGCGATTTCCACTTGAAGAAGGAACTATGCCCGTCGATGGAGAACTTTGAAGAGGCGTTCTACCGCTGCCAGTCGAGAGGATAGTGGTGGCCGACGACAAGAAGTTCAAGCGCTGACTGGAATAATCCGATTGACTATGGAAAAACAGGGATGTTCACAGAAACGCAGACAATTGAAAATTTTAAAATGAGTTACCTTGATGAACTTTTGCTATTTTGCTGCTGTTGCAATTGCAACTGTTGCACTCTAGAACTAAGTTCTAACTTTTGAGCCATTGCCAACTTAAGCTGCTCCTCGAGATCTTTTTTGACACTGATTAACTCCTCAACTTGATCATTCATCTTTGCTGCCTTAATGCGTCCAGTGAGTGTTTCCGCTTCCATTTCAGCTAGTTTGTCTAGCAGACGGTCACGTTCCTTGCGCAGTTGCTTAATGTCCTCCTTATTGAGTCGTTCCACATGCTCACGAAATGTTTTCGGTGTAAGGCCTCCTGTAGTGACAGTGCCGCCATCGCTGTTGTTGCTACTTTCAGTTTTACGTACACCATCGGCTGCATCTTCAGCATTGCCTGATGTGGAAGAAGTACATCGCAGATTTTGACGTTCATAGTTTTGCAGCTGTTCGACTTCTTCTCGTAATCGATTTGATTTTCTGTGTATAACATCGAGCAGATTAAGCAACTCGTCGTCAGACTCGGGACATGAAAGACGATTTGATGCATTGGGACCCTGTATAGAAATAGATACACAACTAGAACAACAAAAATTTATTTGCAAGTCTAAGTACTCACCGTCATAGCACCATTCGTTGAGGAAGCACTATGACCATCTTTGGACGAGCTGGTCTCCGTTGAAAATCCGGAGTCCTGTACTACGCTGCCGTTATTATTTTCACCGCTTTTTGGCTCCTTTTTACCGCTATGCGAGTTACTACGACTACGCGAAAGCGACGACGATGAAAGTTCACCAGCAGCTGCAGCAGGCACTGCACTATTAGCACCGTTAGCTGCTACCGATGTGGACGGTTCTTTTTGAGATAGTTTACGCTTTATCCTAATTCCTGGTTCCCATTCACGTCTTTAAAAAATTACAATATTAATTTTTATAGCAAATAAAAATTACAAATCAGAATTTAAATTCAAATCTCTTTAAATTACCTGGAAGTCATGGATGAATTGGACATAATCACATTACTCGTCAACGTATTTGCACCAGACACAGATGCTGCTGCCGAGCCACCATTTGCTGCTGCAGATGATGGCGACGATGAGGACATCGAAGCCATTTTATGTTTGAGATCTGGAAAGGTTTCAATGACCAAATCCCGAAATTCCAAAAGAGCACCGACTTCATTCTGCAATTCCTGCAGTGATTTGGTCTGTTCGGTGTGAATATGTTGGTGACTACCGCTGTGATGCAGATGATAATTGTTGCTGTACGGTGAATGGTGAGCCAACAGGTGGTGGTGGTGGTGATTAAGATTGAGGTGATGTTGGTAAGGTGTGCCACCAACAACGACAGCTGCGTTTGCTGCTCCTGTGGCAATCGATGTCGTCATTGGGTGATGAAGTGTATTGCCACTTGGGTTGTTGTTTGCGCTGCTCAATGGCAAGCATTCGATGGCACCACCGTCCTCATTTGTGTTGATTGTGCAAAGTGCAAGTTCATAGGAGTCATTCTATGGAAGAGACATAATGGAACCAAATGTAATAAACAATGATATTAATGATAAAAAAAGAAACAAAAAACTAAAATTGGTAAATATTTAAATGGTTTGCAACAACTTTAATGGCTCAATTTGAATGGGTGACTAATCAAAGACGCTCACTTTAATCAAAGAGAAAACAATATTAGGGAAAACAATTTGACCATGTCAGTAAAGCCAACTATGAGAATTTTATCATACTCTGGCGTAAGAGCAAGCGATCAATTACCCAGCGAAAAGGTTTCGATAATCCGCAACTTCACCAAATTTTAATTTTGCTCCAGATGTTAGTTTGTTAATGGACAACGTGTTCTTGGTTTCGTCTTAGTTGGTCGACAGAAGCACTCGCTTTGCCATATCAGCTGCCTTAAGAAAAGTTTCACAGAGATCTCGTTCTGATTTGCCCACGCCCTGTTCCAGCATGAAAGTATCAACTTAACGAAATCCGGTGCAGGCTCGGAACAGCTTAGATAAACAGAATCCAGAATCCGTTTCAAAGGCTATGATATTCAAATTTTATCCGAATGAAGACGAAACTATTGTAATATTACTTTCAGAAATAAGTACCACTTTACTAATAGTTTTACATTTTATGTTTTTTTTTAAATCTTAACAAAATAAATAAACAATTGAAATGTTGCACATTTGAAAGTTTCAAAGACTTGCACATGAATCCCTCCATATAGGGAACTTTTTCTGTTAAACATACACTCAAATTATATAATGTATTGCTAGTAAATCTATTGAATTATTTTCGCAAACTCATATATCGTTGAACATACATACGTATGTACATATGTATGTATGTAGTATATGCATAGAAAAAAGAATAAGTTTTGTTAATTTTTTCGATTTTCGTAATCAGTTGCAATTTTGAAGTTGCGCAAAACTTCAAGTGGGCCGCTTCATTGAAATTTATTGGGAAGATTCGCTAGCGCCATGAATAAGTGAATGAACGTTCAAGTGAGCCTACGAGATCATTAAGTTTTGCTGGCTAAATTTAACTACTCATGGAGACAACGACTGCACAAATGCTGAGATGTCGTAGTTGTGTTGTCTGTTCGATACAAACGAAACTGGTAACGCAATTCGCCTACCATCGATGGTTAAATTGTTTATTTGTGCATCGCATGACTTGAAGCGATCGCTTTCAAGTGTTGATTTTTTTTAATTTTCTTTTTTTTTTTTGGGTCGAATAAGTAGTGAGCGGAGAACAGCAATCAGCAACAGTTGAGATCAATGACATGATGTAGTAGTACTAAGAGCAACAATAGATTGTGGCGTGGCAGATTGAAGGGCGAATAATGCAAAAGTGTGTTCCAATAGGAATTGAATTATTTCATTAAGAAGTAAATAATTTGTTCAAATTTTAGGTTTTAGAGCGTGCGCATAATTTAAAACAAAACAAAAAGGGGATTTTTTTAAATTCGAATTTTTGAAAATCTTCGATGAAAATATCATTACCATTTGTATACATATGCATATTTATGTATGTATGATTGTGTTCAGAAGGCCCAGACTTTTTTTACGGAGCCCTTGAACAATTTGCCGATCGTATAATTGCCGATGTAATATATATTTTTTCTTAGTGTATAAAAGATATTTTCCACATTCATGTATGTGCCATATATTCGTCGTCACAAAAATAAAATTATAATACAAATTTTAATTCAACCTTATAACTTGTCGGTTGAGGTCGTTTCAAAGGTACAAATTTTTGTTTCAAAATTTTTTATCACTTGATGTGAACAGCATTGAGCCAATTCGACACGAGTATTTGTTTTCTGTGGGTTTTGTAGATTCTGTACGCGGGTAACAAGACGACGTTTTTTATTACTGCGGATATTTTGCGGTTGACGACAATACATATTTGTAGATGAAATTACTAGACGGTAACCGTAACAAACACTACCAAATCATTAAATGCAAAAATTGTTGTGCATTCGTTGCTTTGACTTTTCTACAAAATTGTGTAATTTTTTTCGAATTTTTAATTTTTATTTTCAATTGTTTTTTTTTATTTGGTTTTTTTTTTTTTTTTTTTTTTTGAGATAATGATTGTAAGGTTTTCTTTAATTAAAATTTATTTTTGTATGCTTGAAGAAAAATAGATGATAAGCAGTGGCAGAATTATTTAAATAATAACTAAACTAAGACAAACTAGTCTTTAAAAGAGAATTTTCATTTTTATTTTCCGTGAAATAAGTTGCAAAGTTTGCAGTGTTAACCTCTGTTTAAAAAAAAAATGTTTAATTTAGGTTCCTAATTCAGGAAAACATATGTGAATTAGAGTCATTACGAAGATAACACTTTTTACCAATTACTTTAAATATTTCAATGTAATAGTACAGGATGAACTTAAAATTTAGGACCTTTAGGACCTTACGATAAAAATTTGTTTTACTTTTGCGCCTCTAACTACTATATTTTTGAGTATTTAAATATTGAAGAGAGGAGAGATAACGTAAAGTAATCCTCACTTGCTTTCGGCGGGAGCAGCAAAGAATATGACCAACGTTATAATGATGTCGACTGAACCACTCGAATTATTGAGTTTTTCGTCTGCCGGATACCTCAACCTTAAAATATTTATTTACCTTCATCGAGCGCCGATAAAACTTTTAAAAACAAAGTAACCTACTGCGCCTTAAGAATGTTGAAAAATACACAAGGTCATCACGAATATTTTCGGCCTCGTTAGAAACTGTTCGTATTTATTTAAAATGAGATAAAAACAACAAATAAGATAAGTGATATATTGGCTCGGAAGGTTTGCGAGGCTTCTAAATTTGAAAGAAAGATAATATCAATTCTCTAAAGTGAGGAATTTTTTATTTTTCTAAATATTTTATTTGCTTTGTTTTAGGGGGCCTTTTGATTTTGGACCATGTATTAAGGACTGTCTTCGAAAAGTTCACTCTTTTTTTTAAAAATTCTGAAAAGTAAAAAAGTAACTTGAGGACCTACAGAGTTGAAAAAATACCAGATCGTTGTGATGAAAAACATTTTGGTGGCTCTAAAGCGGCTACCTGACTAAATTTGACTGTTGCGTTATGAACGACGATATTTCAGATTTCCAAAGCTATCTGAACGAATTTTATGCTACTACGAAGAAGGGCAAATTTAAAGAGAAGAAACTCACAAAACTTTCGAAGCAATATATGGTTTGACAGGCCATATCCAGGCACATATTTAGAAATCTGCCGCCCTTAGGCCAGTCAGAAATTGCCGCCCTTCTTCACTAGTAAATATAGAAAAAAAAATTTTGTAATATCAAAAGTGAGGATAGATTTAAAAAATTACAAAAAAAAAATTTCAAAGTTCCCAATATTTGCCGCCCCTAAAATCGTGCCGCCCTAGGCACTGGCCTAGTGTGCCTCTAAGGTAAATCCGGGCCTGGCCATATCTATACACCAGTGGACTGAGAAACAGCTTCTTTATTACACAGTGCATGATAAATTCCAAGTTATATTGGCAAGTGCCTCGAAAAACGTCTTCAGCCGTTTGTATTTGCCTGATTTAATAAGTTATTTTTCCTTGGGGAGAAATGTCGTAAGCTATAAATCGAACATAACCTCAAACAAAGCAAAGTGCTGTCCTATTGGGTGGACTTAGTCCAAGTGCTTTCGATAGATTTTTTAATGGCCTTTCGAATGATCATCAATTTAGTCCGCAAAAATTTTAAAATTTGATCTTGATTATTAAAAAACCAAAATAGATATAACTTTTTTTTGAAGATGTAAACTTTTGATGATCTAAAAAGAAAACTGAGGACGGTCGAGGATATTTTTTTTTTTTACTTTCCTCTTTACTTCTTATGCTTATGACGTAGGCTTATTAAATTGTTAATGCCTTAAGTGCTTCACTGTTATTTGGTGTATAATTGCAAGTACGTAATGTTTATCAACGTTCCTACAGATATAAAATTTTACATTTTCTGACTTCAATGCAACTGTTCTTCAATACTAACATGTGTCCTTTTATTCGCAATTCTATTTAGCTGCAAAGTACAAATCAGCTTTAGCAACTATGCGGCTCACTTGTAAAATGTGGAACAAAAAAAAATATCTCACTTGTATTATTTATAAAAATGTTTAATCAATAGGCAATTTCGCAAGTAAACAAATAAATTAAGTTCATTTGAAATACGACTAAAAAAAGTACAAAGAAAGAGGTTAAGAAACATAGCAAGTAGTAAAGTATGCATGAGTAACATGAGAAGTCATTACAAGGTGAATACAAATCAGGTAAATAAAAATCGATTAAATAAGCAATCAGAAAAAAAACAATTGTCACCGATGGGCAATATTTTAATACAAAAAAAAAGTTGTCTGCTCTAAAAATGGACAATTTCTGAAATTTACTATGCCGACTTTTTTGTTTTTAAGGATGAAGCAATGCATCCAAGACGAATGGAACGTTGTGGCTTGGACTTTACTGATTTGAAAGTACTTTGTACAAATTGACCTTAAGGCAAAAAGTGCAGGTTCCAAAGTGATTTTTTGATTTTGAAAGCAATGCGTTGAATTTGACAATTCGATATTACCTCTTCATGGAAAATATTACTCGCACTTAGACCTACCAGAATTAGACTCGGATGTCTAGGACAAGCTTTCTTTAACAATCTCAGCGAATTGGCCGAAACTGAAATCGGATCGCTGCTTAACTATCTCAACAGGACTAACTTTTATTGTTCCCAGGGTCCTGATTAAAATTTCTTGACAATCTTCTTACCAGTTTTGTAGGGTCACTTATGTGGTTTTAAAACGGCACACCAGTGCTACTTAATAGTTTCTAGCTTGGCTGCTAAGCCGCTACTCTAACCTAACCTAACCTCGACCTACTATAAACGAAAATCGTAGGAGTTGGATAACAACAAACAAAAAATCTTGAAGCACTTTTTATTAAAAATCAATTCTTCTTAAAAGTTTTCTTTTCATTTGAGAAGGTTTTTTCAACTTTGAAAAATTTACGTCAGAGGTAACTTTTAGCCATAAGGTTGGATTTCACTATACTAAAATATTTTAGAGCTAAGTATATATTTACATATATAATATTTAAACAAAACAGTAAGCTTTTGTCATGTTGTCATATTACGCTATAAAGTAGATAATGCAATTGAAATAACAAAGTTGATAAATACAATAATGATATCATCAAAAATATCTGCAAAGGCAACAAAAGTCAACAATTATTTATTAATTAAATAAACGGATAAGCGCAGCTGAAAAACGATTTCCCCCTAGAAATCACATGACATTAAATTCAATAATGGGAAACCAACATAAATTTAGCTCGTATAGCGCTTGATAGAAACTAAGCGATGCGAAGGTGGTAAATTATGGCGTAAATGAGTGGAACAACAATGACGACGAAGACACCATAGACACCATCCATAACGACACAACGGTAAGTAATCAATAGCATTTGTACAAATAAATTGTTTGAGTTTTGATTCTTTTGGTTGGGTTGGTCGCAACCAACGCAATGACGTTGTTTCACAGTTGCTTAAAATAATGAAAGTTTGATCGATTTCTATAGTCGGTACAAATGATAAAGTCAAAAACAAAATTGAAAAGAAAATTATATTGAACTTTTCACACGACGGCATTTTACGCGCAGTAACCTACTACCGTCGACGGTTTTCTTCTACAGAAAGCTTGAAATGTTCAAACCTCTTCAACTACATATACTACATAGATACGAACGAGTAAGAACACGAGTGAGTGTATTTATAACAGTATGTAGGTACTATGTATTTGAGTGATTCAACAACTTCTACATTTGGACAGGTTCTTAAAGCGCGAGCACACTTTTTTTTTTTTTGTTTGTTTGTTCGATTATTTTAATTCAAGTATTTCATGACATGCAATTTCATACTTTTGCTACTTAAAAAGTTTTCTTCATAGGTACCTATAGTCGGGGTATCCCCCACCCATTAACACTAAGAGAATTTGTGAATGTAGAAGGAAGATTATACGATACCTGCATGTATATGTTACCTGCTACCATGATTTCAAAAAATTATTTGCGCAGTGTAAAATACTCATTTCGTTAATGGCTTAAATAATTGTTCAAGGTAAAAAAAAAATAGGCACCGGAATTCGTCAGTTTTCATTGCATTACAATAAAAGTTATTTAAATGTTGGCTTATTGTTCATCGGTGTATGTATGTATGTGCAATAATAACATCATTGGCAATAGCAACAATTACAACAGCGGCAATTGCAACAATTAAATAATAACTAACAACATCAGCTGCCACGGTTGATTGACTTAGCTAAGCGTAAAGACATAACATTAATTTTCATGTTAAGTTCAACAACAAAAACAACAACAAAAAAGTTTGTTTCGAACATGAGCTCGAAACTTGTAGAAGAGTCTTTGAGACGTTATTGTACTGCACGAAAATTACTATAAATTTTATCAAGTATTGCAATAAGCTCTGTTTGAAGTTGTACAAAAATTCATTATTAAACTTTAAAAATCTGAACATAAGATCTTTAAGTTTTAATTGTAAATCTCTATTATGTACAACATTTCGAAATCTGAAATCAAAACATGAATGCAAAGTTGAGGGGGAAAATATTTCACAAAATGTGTAGATAAATTGTTGAATAATATATTTCAAACGTTTAGGATGAAATATGTATGTGAACTATGGTAGATTTTCGCATACATTTTAACAAAACATTGGCTAGCCAAAGCATATACGAGATATTTAAGATCAAAGGTCGCAAAAAAAAAACCAAGAATTGAAAAAATAATTTCTTATAAAAAAAAGTTCCCTACCGTTGTTCGCCTACCGTTTTCATGATATTCAAGCCGTTTCTGATTGATCAGACAATTATTTATGTTAGAAATAAGACAGGCTCCACAGAAAACAGTTTTGATCAGACTCAGAAATCAAACGAAGTAGTGATAGGTCGAAACGTTCTTTGTGTATAAAAAGTCAGATTTTTTAGAGTTAATTTAAAATTAATATATTTATTTTGCATAATTTAAAGAATATTAGAAATTTCATATATTTGAATAAATTACTCAATCTCTGTTCATTGGTACTACGTCAAATTTAAATAAAGGGTTTAAAGCAAATAACGATGTCAATGTTGTCTAGCTGGCATGGTCGCAGAATTAAAAACTAAGCGCCTTTATGCAATCTATCAAAGAACGACATCGCCTTGCATTTTCTGAAAGGGACTGTTGCTTTTAGAGGACTTGCAGAAAACGGAAAAATATTTAAAAAGTTGAATGAGGTTGAAAAATCGAATATGCTGAAAGCTGTTGGAGAATGTGAGAAAGGCTGAAAAAATATGGAAAATATTGAAAAAAGCCGAAAGAGGTTAAAAAAGCCGAAAAATGTTGGAAAAGCCAAAATAAAATGGAAAAAGTTGAGAAGTTGGAAAAGTTGGAAAAAACATGGACAAAGTCAAAAAAAATTTAAAGAGGTTGAAAAACTCGAAAAAAGTTGAATGAGGTTGAAAAGGTCTAAAAAATATTGAAAAAGTTGAAGGAGGTTGAAACAGTTGAAAAAGGGTGAAAACTCGGAAAAACCTTCTTGTATGGCTGTATGCCATGTCCACTCGTTCAATCCCGTCGAATTCTATTTAAATTCAAAGCTTATGGTAGCCGACATCTCTACACCAAGTTTTATGAGGACTACTCATGTAGTACACTAACATTAAACTTTTTTGCTTGTATGGGAGATGTTACGCCCACTAAAGCAATCTCGTCGAACTCCACTGAATTTCAAAGCTTAACCGATACCTCCACACCAAATTTTAAACAGCTTATTCCTATAGCACACTAAATATGAAATGGATATGGATATTGATTGCATGGGAGGTGCCACGCTCACAGGTACTATTACGCCCACTGTTGGTCATGAGATGTCTTATAGCAAACATATAATCCATGTTAAATTTCACAACATTAAAATTTTCATGAAAATCGTAGGTGGCTTTTTTAAGTTATATTGATTCCAAATTTTCAATTATTGAAAAGTGTTACGCCAACTTTTAAAATTACAAAAAGAGCATAAAGCTTTTCAAAACTGAATTGAAAAGATTTTTAATTTTCTTCTTCACTGCGAGACAAGGGAAAGACGAAAGGGAAAGAAAAACAAAATTCATATAATTAATCTGATATTTTTAGTATAATGTTGATCTATCTAGCTGACTGTATAAAAGTTATAGCCACAGGCAGATGACACCATTTCAATATATTGCCTCAATATTATTAAAAATAAATCTTCAAAATTATATAGTATGATCTCGTTGAAGATAGGTACAAAATTTCTGTAAGTAGGTCAAAGTGTCACAACACTGTCTAATTGTAAAATTGATTGCAACACTTGAGTTTATCCCAAAATCAATGAAACCTTTAACTCGATAATAAATCATTCCATTGACAGTTGCTTATGATTCGTGCCTGCGTTTTTTCGATTTACAAAACTTCATTTCCGTAATAATTTTGTTGTTTAAATCATTTTAATGGATTAGGTTTTTTTTTTTAATTTTCAGACACGCCATTAGCGTTATACCAAATGTAGTAAATTCATTTAAATTTCATCCAACATATAAAACATTTATTCTTTGATTTACATTTGACTTTTTTTTTTGCCGCTTAATAAATTTTGTGTTCATGGATTTGAAGGAGTGCCTGCAGCTACTTTTGTTTTGCTCGTAGTAGTTAACCTAAAGGACTTTTACACAGGTGGTATAAATCAAATGTTTTGTTTTGTATTAGACCGCTATCATCAAATGTGAAAAAATGAATGCAATTAATAAAAAATAATTAAATGTTAAGCTGCAGTAAACGCTAGCGGTAATTGCCAACAAATCATTAAAAGCTTTTTTCTAAAATAAATTGTGTAAACATAAAACATTTATTTTGGTATAATTCGTAATTGAAATTCGGTAAAAATTAAGATCATGAAATCTCAATATTTCGAAACGATTTTTTTTTAGCAAAAAACACTGGACCACCGTCCGAAATTTAAGAGTTTTGAGTATCGAAATGGCAATGGCGGCAAACATTTGACCTGAACTTAAGAAAGATTAAATAACAAAAGTCAATTATAGTTTGGATTCCTCTGGTTACAATTTTCTTGACAGTATTTTTATTTTGGAATTCATATTTAAGTTTATTATTCCTTCTTATTTATCTTTGCAGTTCAAAAGTTTTTATTGCTGAATATCAGAGTTGTAAAGTAATGCAGTCAATTTCAACTAAGGCCATCGCAGTTAAATAAATGAAACTCTCAATCTACAGTCGCCAGTACCCGCAGTATTAAATATCGCCAGGTAGCATAAATCAGTGGACTGGAAGAGATTAAAAACTGCAGTATTTTACAGCTCTGTTTGATATGCAGTATGTATACATAAGCATTGTTTTCTTTTCTTTTTTTTTGTGTAATTATAAAAATTTTGTTTGCATAGTTACAAATGTAAGCGTGAAAAGCTACGCATTCAACAATTTTGTTTATTTCAAAGTGGAAAGCAGAAAAGATGGATAAAACACACAGTAGGCCGTTTCGATTGCAACAGATGGATAATTTACAATACAATTACTACCAACATTCGAAAATATTTTCAAAATACGTTTCCTTCATAATGTGGAATACTAGGTAGGGTGTTTATTTTGAAAATTTTATAGATTTTAGGATTGGGCTTAAAAACAATTCTCAAAAAATTTCAGCTTCATAGTTCAAGCCTGTATATGGCGCGAACAAAGTTTGTGTTCGATTTAATTGAAATCTGACAAAAAAAAAACGGACTTACTAAAACGTAAAACAGCTTGTGCTGCCATTAGACTCGGAGAATCTGTTTGCTGTTCCGAGGGTAGAACAGGACACTTTACTATACTTCATAGCTTAAGTTCTGTACCCTCCAATTTGGACTATACTGTTCCAGTAATTTCTTTTAAGAGGGATAACGTAACTCACATTCCATCTAGGGATAACAGGAAACGAGGACTCCCGTGGAGAATAAGGCATATTAATTTCTACACGGATAGCTCCAACCATAATAACCAGGTGGGTTATGATATTTACTCTAAGGAACTGAAGTTAAGAATTGCTGCAAGGTTATCAGACTATTGTAGCGTTTTTCAGGCATTTATACATTTTATTTATGATCACTTATTCTATGCAAATACAACACTGTGCCTTACAATTTTGTTCGACGTAGCAGCAACAAAGTAAAAAGCGTCCGATATTCACAGGGTTTTACATTGCAATGTTGTTTATAATTCATTCATTAAGTTAATTTTTTTGAAATAATTTCCACATAAATAAACAATGTTGAAAAAAAAAAGAACAACAACAATTCAATGATACAACTGTTCAAATGTTGCAGCCAGACGATCCACTTGCTGTTGTTGCTGTATTTGTTGTTGTGCAAGTTTGTGCGTTCGTCACGCCCTCTACATTGTAATTTTGCCGTTCATTGCATTTTCATAAAAGGGTTTCCGTCGAGTGACAACAACGAAAACGAAAGTCGCAAACAAAACGTAAGCAAAAGCCAATGATGTTTTAATGATGTTGCTCCCAATATTTGTGCATTCGATTTTCACATCCGGTTTGATTTTTTATGTTTTTCCCCATTACAAAAAAAAAAAACCAAAAAACAAAATAATGTTAACGCTTTCAAATTTAAAAAGGGCGGTAGAGTTTTCCCCCACTGAGTTGCTATTAATTAAATACAAATTTGTTTTAATTAGTTTTTAATTTAATGATATTCGTTATTAGTTATGCATGCAAATTATTCAGTTTCTTCTTTTTTCTCCCTAATCGAATATTGAATTTTGTATTTTACCCAATCGAATTAGCTTTTTCTTTCATAGCTAGCTACTTATTTTTATAGCTGACCGTATCTATTTTCGTATATCTTGATTGGTAACGATAAGAAATCGCATTTTGTTTTGCGCTGATTCAGCTATGGTTGCTACAATCGAAATTTGACGCTTTTTGATGAATCAGTGAATATCCGCTTTGAAGGCTGTAAACATGTTGACTCGTTTTTATTTTGATTTAACCGTAGACGAGCGAGCGGCACGGGCACAAGTGTTGCTATTGCGCTTTTAAATTGCTATAACTACTTTTTTAGAAGTTGTCGAGATCTGAAATTTCTTAAAAACTGTATATTTTGGAAAATTTGGTAAGAAATATTCAACCGTTCCCAAAATAGAGCTTCGAGTAGTATTTATACTCATAAAAGACTGCATGGATACAATTGCATCATCATATACAATATGTTTGTTGTCTAAAAGTGTTGCATACTTAGTTCTCAAATCTAAATATATTATTTTCCATGAAAAAAAAAAACGTACAAATAGCTTATTTCTAATAAAAGAGGTATGCCAACAAGCCATTAGATGAAATTCTCAAGGTAACAGAAAATGCAGTCGTCATAAATTACACAGGCACAAAAAAAACGTCGGGACCCAGAGGGTAGATCCCACTTTTCCTACATTTTCGATATCACTAAATCCGAATATGACCTTCAAAAATGGTTTTAATTGCCAGTTTTCCCGCTATCACCCCCTTACTGCCCCCTGAGGGTTGAAATTCAAATTGGCATACAGTGTTGAAATGAGTGTGCATGCTGAAACCAAAAAGGATAACAAAAGGTAAGTTTGACCCTTCCATCACCTCCTAGCGCCCCTTTACTAACCCTAGAAAGGGGTTGAAACTTTAATTTTTATGTGTCCCATCAACTTCATTCACCACCTCAGTCGCCAGACTTGATTCCCATAGAACATCTATGGGATGATTTGGGTCGCAGAGTTCGAAAATAAAACAAATAAAAATAAGCAGGACCTCAAAAGCGCGTTAACTGAAGAATGGAACCGTATACCTCCAGAAGTTAACAAGATGCACCCAAAATTAAGTCCAAGTAATGAATCACGCGAAAACTTAATGATTTTTATTATTTATTTTTTAAAAATAATTTAACCCATTTTCTGCCGCTGATCGAGTTTTCGAACAGCAAATTTGTTCATTTTCACCGAATTTTCGTGCTATGTCGAGGCATAAAAGAAGCTAATTGATATACAGCGTATTATAGAAAATTAAATTGGCTTTCAGAAAAAAAATTTATTGGCCACGCCCCTTTTCCGTGGTGGGCTACAGCTAAGGGTTGAAAAATACCTTATTGACAGACCTATTTTTAGTGAGTTAAGTAATTATAATTAAAAATAATTCCTTTCCCAAAAGTACATTTTTGCTGTAGATAAAGGTTGAATATAGTCAAAAAAGTGACTTTACACAAGATCTGTTTCTACTAGGAAACATTGGCGGACTCGCAAAAGTGACTGTTCGAAAAGTCGAACAATGGCGGTTGGAGAAAACAAAGCTCACAACAAAATTTGTGTTTGTAAGCGATCTGTTAGATAATTTTACTTGGAGAAAATATGCATATACACATATAAGCTGAATTGTGCCCAACCGCCATTGTTCGACTTTTCGAACAATCTCACCTGACGAAACAAAAAAATGGTACAACATTTTCGAGAACGGATTCGAGTTTTTTGGATCCTAATTAGTCTAGAAACATCACTTTTAATTACAAATTCGAACTTTCATGCAGCCCGGCAGAAAATGGGTTAAGTCAATGTCTTCTTTAGTCTTAGCTCTTGATGACTTACTTTATCTGAAAGATTAATCAACTGATCACGATTTAGAAAATGTCATAACAATAAGAAAATGTTTGCATGTTTGAAATTTTTTTTTTTTTTGTGATTTTTACAAAGTTTTACTCTTAATGTGAAAGTTAAAATGGTACACCCTACACCAATACACTGAATCAAACTGAAACCAATTATGTAAATGTGAAAATTGATGCGATCAAAAAGCGAAAATAGAGCCGATTTTGTTTCGGGCGTTGTTGTAGTTATTGGTGTTATTGCAGTTGTAGTCATTGCTGTTGCTGTTGCTGTTGCCATTGCTAGTTTGGTGCTTTCATGCTGCTGCTGATTGTCAATTGATTTGTATGTCAACCAAATATGGAGCAACAATAAAATTAAATGAATCCATAAAATACAAAAAAAAAAAACGCATAAGGGGAAAATTTGCTGTCATTCATAAAAATCAATTAAATTCAATTTGAAAATTTTAATTTTTTTTTTAAATTGATACAAAAATGGCAACCAATTTTTTTTTTAAATTCAATTAATAAGGTTTATTTTACAAATAAACCAAAAACAACAACACTGGGACTGAATTAGAAAAGTTGCAAGACAAATTACGGTGTTATTTGATCACTAGTCCCCGTGGCCAAATTAAAATCCATTAAATGTTTCAAAACGTAATTTTGTTTAGTTAAAGACTTTACATTTATTTTTAGTGTTTAGCTTACGTATGTACAACATAAATAGCTTACGAGGTATGTTTTTGAAATCAAAATAATTATGCAGCAACTTATTAAAGAAAATCACACGATTGTACGCCAAATGGATGAATGGACAAATGCGCAACACAAATCAAGGTGAGAAAAAGAGACAGAAATCAATGAAACAAAATTGAATCATCAATAAGAGCTGAAACTGCCAAATTGGTTGCTGACAATGATTCCAATTCCAGACAATCAATCAAAAAACATGCTAATTGACATAAAATTATTTAGCTAACAGAGCCAAAAATCGTGGCATTTGGACAATTATTTATGTTTTTTTTTTAATTCGAAACTATGACAGTTAAAAAACACCCTTTGTTTGAGTAACTGATGCAGTAGTATTAGTAGTATATTATCTGTGAGTATCAAGAGTTTTAATGTAACTTAACTTTTTAATTTTTTATTAATCTGAGAAATTAGGGTGCTTCCCTAGTAGCATAAAGGGAAATTATCAAGACAAAAATACAGCTTACAAAGCAGTGCTGTCTTTAAAATAGCTTGGTATTATAATTAAAAAGATACTTTGCCTAGATAAGAAAATTTTGGTTTTAGAATATTTTACTAGAGCACGATATAAAAACAAAAAGAGAAACGTAAAGATGTTCTTAATGTGCATTTTCAAAACTTATAATAGGCTGATTATAAAGAAATTAGGTGGCATGTCTTTATAAGCACTACTTACTGGTTGAAGTTTATAAAAATTACATTAATATACATAGTTTGCATTAGTTGACAATAAAGTTATAAATAAACCAACACAATCGGCCTAACTGCGACCTAAGTTATGTTGTTGGCAAGTATCATCTTTCACGTTAAATTAACCTAACTTAGTCTAAATTTAGTTGAATTCCCATATTAATTTCCTCATGTATAGAACTTCCTTAAACGTACAATGTATACTTCTACAAAGATTCTTAGTTTCGCACTTATTCGCTCATGCATTTTCGCATAAATTTGCCAAAAAAGTGAAAATATGCCATCATCTTTTCACTTGGCCTTCAACTTCGCAAGCAGTATATTTGTATTTAACAAATAATTAACTAAAAACGAAACTGTTTATCTGACAGCTTTATTTAATTGTCAGCTTTATATTAATACAGATTTGCTATTTACTCAATAATTATTTGTTTTTTTCAAATAATGACCGGAAGCTCACTCTAATGAAATTTGCCATAATAAGCTCATCATTATTATAGTAATTTTCATTATTATTTCCAGTTTTATATACAACATTAATTTTTGTTTTTAATTTAAAATTCAGCTTCAATTTGCCAGGGTTCATTCCAGAGCTGTAAATAAATGTTTTAGGTAAAAAGCCAGCACCGATTCTTATACTACAGTTCGTAGGTACTCACCACTGCTACGCACGTTTTCATCGTTGTGGATTTTTGTACACACTGTGCACGGAAATTGTTTCATTGGTATTGTTGCATCATTCAGAAAAAAACCGAAGCGAGCGAACTAGGAAACAACAATGCGCACAATTCTTTCGTTTGATCAGTGTACTTTTATTTCTACACTCATGTTGTTTTTGCTTGATTCTTAGAATTGGCTTATGGTTAATTGCAGAATTTTTTTTTGTATTTGCTTTCGAGATCGAATTGTTGTAGTTGTTGTTTTTGTTGCATTTTTGTAAGTAGCTCATGCTTTTAAAATTTTGCCCATCTATGGTTCAAAGCAGTGGTGGGCATGGAAATCTAGAAAAGGGCGGAACAACAGCATCAAGCAACAACAAACTAAGTTTTAAAGTTTTTTGCCTTCATTTAAGAATTCGCCAACAGCACAAAAAAAACAAATTGCACTGCAAACAAAAACAATTGCTACATTCGTCGAAACACAATGCGGCGCCGTCGCTTATGCCTGTGTGTGTTGTTTTTGTTTTCATTGGAACTCAACGCTGTACGCCGACAGCGTTAAAATTCTGCGAAATTTTGGTTGCTTGTTTGTGCGTCGAATAACCGTTCGTGCCATGAGGGATGAAAGTGCCTATGCTTGCCCATAGCTGGTTTAAAGAATAGATGGGCAAAATTTTATAAGCAGGAACTATCTACAGCAGTATTGGCTAAGATTAGCTCTTTTTTTCTATTTTGCCTATTTACATTACAAAAAGCATCAATATTTAAGTACTTGATCGGTATATAAGCACTGGTGCTAGGTATCGATACCAGTACTGATACTTGTACTTCAAATGGTACAGCTCTGGCCTATTATTTATTAACCACTTTCTGTTTATCTGTCGTTTATTTTCCGCAGGTTTTGTTTCTGCTGAAACGACATGTAAACTTTACTTAATTTTTTGAGAACATACTTTTTATATCAGATCATTCTGCTAATATTTATAGCATCGAGTAATGCTGAGACATCGAGAAGGGTTCAAGCATTGGTCAGAAAAACTATTTGGAGCCAGTAAGTAGTGGCGTAACATGCACATCGGGCGCGCGGGGCAAAGAACTTATTTGCCGCCCCTACCGAAAGAAATTTTCGTGTTTTTACTAAAACTTTAATTTACCTTACCAACAAATAAATAAATAAAAACGTCATCACTTTTGACTTTCAAAAACCCTAGCAAAATGACACTTTGTCATTAAGTTATTTTCAATATTTTCGGAAATGATTTCATAATGAAATCGTCTCTGTCGAAACTTTAATCACCCTTTATAAGTGTGGTTTACTTCAACTCAAAGTTCTATCGCGCATAAGAAACACCCTGTACAGTGAAAATTTCACTTTCTAAGAACATTAAATTCGGTAGTTTATTTATTAGTTATTATTTTTAAACATTCAAATGAAGAAATACAGGGCTGAGGTATCGAACATTTTCGACCATTATTTGTAAGACCTATTTATGGATACGACCACAATGAGTCCGCTAACTCTCTGAAAATATTCTATTGAGAGTGTACTTTGTTTGCCTTACAATTTTGTATTACAAAAAAAAAAAAAAAATTGAAAATGCCATACGACTTCTACAAAAACTTAACAATATTGTCACTTTACATGAGACAATGACGTATAACTAAAACGGAATCTATAACTTTGCTTGTTGTTGTCATTCGACAGCTTAAGATGTAAAATTTGTTAAGTTTTCGCAACGAATCGCAAGTCAAAAGTTAAAACTTTCACTTGGTGGTTATAAAAATCGAGCGTTTAAAAAACGCTTTAAGCGCAAATTCAACAGCGACAACGACGGCAACAACAACAACAGCAACACATTATGTGAATTAAAAATCACTTCCTATTATGTGCCAAAAATTTAGTATAAAAGCAACAATAAC
Source organism: Meiosimyza platycephala (assembly GCA_963662105.1). Taxonomy (NCBI): domain Eukaryota; kingdom Metazoa; phylum Arthropoda; class Insecta; order Diptera; family Lauxaniidae; genus Meiosimyza; species Meiosimyza platycephala. The sequence goes on along the minus strand of OY759209.1, from coordinate 100,440,654 downwards.
ACAAAAAAAAATTTTTTTTTTTTGGTCTCGATGGTGATTTATTTAATTTTTTCTATATTAATTTTTTTTTTATTTTGTTTATCTTTTGCCAAAAATAAAAAAGTGACATATGGTATCAGCGACAGCGACAACAACAACAACAACAACAGCTCAAAAGTCAATTTAGTTAAGGAGATATAAACGACGCAACATACATAATTGATTGTTGTAAATTATATTGATATGGGTGTGTTTGCGTGAGTTTGCGTGAGTGTGCGTGTTCGCTTCTTGGATGATGCTCCCTATTTGGTTATTGCAACAACTGTTGCTGTTGCCAATATCATTTTGAAGTTTATATTGCGATTGTCATGTCGACTAGAATCTTGGCTGGCTTATAAGGAAACTTATGATTGAAGTTTAAAAAAAAACTTTAGATTTTGACAGACTATGTACTTCATCAGGCATCTGCTCATCACTTTTGTTAACATCGGCTTTCTGTTAAAATTGGTTCATATTCACCCCTTAAAAATGAAAGTCTTTATAAAAGAAAGCTACAGAAGATATTTTATTAAAACTTACTACACAGTTTTTGGTTACCATTATCTCTCTCTCTCTAAACCGAAAATTATGATGAGATTGAATTAAGGGACGTTGTACCTTCCATATTAAGAACATACTGTTAATCTATATAACATGGAAAGTACCAAATAATCTTTAGTGAAATTCTTATCTTTCATTTGATATAAATAAGCAGAATCGCATCAGTGGACGTATTACTTAAGCAAATTAAATAAATATTTAAAATCAAACTGATGATTTCCTCTTCATGCCCAATAAGGCACTGGTCAGTCACAATCCTGGTCAATAGCCTGCATTCACTCATGGAATAAAGGTTATTTTTTTTTAAGTAAACGTGAATAACATTATTACCCATATTACAAAAAACTAATAATGAAAAATTTAATTCTTGAATGAAAACTTTACTTTACTCATGCAACACACGCATAGTACATGAAGCAAAAAATACACAACAATTAAAGCTCTTGTCTCCAATTGCCAAAACATTAAGCCAATTAAGTTGGAAACCTTCAAAGAAGGTCAACAAAATGTTGCTTAGCCATATAATAAAAGTCAAGAAACCAAGTAAATCAAATAACAGGGCGACAACATAGCTATTCATAAGTGAAATTTTACTGTAAGTCTCTTGAAAATAATATTACGCAGCATGTAATTTAGTAAAAGTTATAACAGGTAATCAAAAGGTAGAATACGTTGAGCACTTTCATTTTCATAAAATATAAAAAATTAAATAAAAAAAAATTATGTAAAACTTACAAATTAGATGGAAAATACAAACGTTTAACAGATTTTCCCACACAATTTACAAATTTCAGACCTTGAACTGATCACTCCCAGAATGTAAACCTCCTAAGATGTCTCGAAGACAGAGCTAACAAAATGCAGCTGTTTAAGAAAACATTAATAATCAACATAAAAACTGGAATTTCGCAAGACATGGAGAACAAAATATTAGTCATACTTTAGGCAACTGTTAGATGACGCCGTACATTGTCATCTGAAAACCTTTAAAGAGATGAAAGTCACGGTAGCACTAAAGCGCCATATACGGTAAAAGTTGCATACAGTGGGTTGAATTAGGTAGCGAATAAATATTTTTCTTTATTCATTTATTTTTTAAGTATCTATATAAGAAATTAATTTTAAAGATAGTAGTTAAAATTTTTTGTAACACAACAAAAGACATTTGGTAAACCACAACAAACCAAATTCCGGCTGTTCAGACATATGGCTTTCAAACACATCGGGTACACATAGGTAATGGATCAAAAAGAATAAAATAGTTGTGCGAGTGGAGACGGGTTTACTATGTGAATAATAAAAGATCTCTAATATGTATGCCATTCTAACAAGGCGTACACATTGGCATCAAAAACTTTCCGTTTTTTATTTATCACGTTTTTGAGCCAAAAACGTTTATGCAAATCAAACGACAAACAGAAACATCTGGAAGTTCGTCTCCTACTAAAACCAATGCATAGTGAGCTATCATCCATTTGTTGGAGCGCAGAATTATAAATGTTGCTATTTTGGTAGTGCACTATATACCTAAAATTGATAGTCCTTCGTTCAGTAATGTAGGTCCTCAAGAAATGCACATAGTGGGGTACTAACCTTCGTTTCATGTTCTCTTGTAATATTTCTAAAATTTCCAAGCCAGTTCGTCGGCTTGTTCGTTGCTTACGATGTTCAGCCTGGTTTCATTACGCACATCTATTTGACAAAATGTAATCAGAGAGCCTTGACTGCAGCCAAATTGTCTACAAATACCATATAATTTTATTAGATTGGTAGAGGTTCCTTACGCTCATGACCATAAATCTTTTGGCTGGGTAGCAGAAACAACCCGTCTAGTGTTCGCGTGATTGGTTAGATCTCTGAACTCGTCACGATATACATTTCTGAACTATCGTGAGAATATGAATCTTATAGGACTGCTACTCACAATCGAAATTCGGATGACACAGTCCGTGTTCTATTAAGGGCAGTGAGACGCCAAGAAAGTTTACAACGAAGCGCTTCGAATAAAAGCGCAATATCAAATGAGTTACAAAAACAAAATTACACAACAGAAAAAAGAATTTGAGTTATGATTGTTTCAATTTTTGAAAAACATATCATATCATATCATTAAAGGTCACTGATGATTTTATGTAGCAATGGATGAAACTAGTATGGCTAGCTTTAACCGTTTTTGTAGTTTTGTTTTGAATTTTTTTTTTTTTTTGTGGTATCACACACTGTACTGATAGGGCAGTAAAATAATAATTATAGTTAAGTCTTTTTGAAAAAACAATTTTTTCATAAAAAAATCGTGCTCATCACATTCTTACAGCGCTGGAGTCAATTAATATGAGTTTCTATGAGTTTCAAATAAAAATTTCGAATAGCATGAAGGTATAACAATCAATTTTGTCCCACTGTGATCTTCAAAACGATGAGTAAACGAACCTTTGCCTGAGTCAAAAGGTCTTTTCGAGCTTCTGTTGGTATTATTTTTTTCCTTTGATTCTAAAAAAGAAGTGAGACGCAGTGATTTGTTTTTTCTCTATCTTTTAGCACTTGGTTACCAACAGTTCATTTTCAATTTTAAACTTTTTGCAGCTTCAAAAGCGTTCATGGTTTTTGGCATGTGAGTCTTTGTTGCCTTTAAATGAAATCAAAGTCTTTTCGGGCCATTCAAATCAATTGAAGACAATGACCTTTTAACGGGTTTTTTCTTCTTTTTTTTCATGTTAAATACAACGTAATCTTTTCGAGTCTGCGCTTGAAAGTCTTCTTGTTAACAACGATCTTTTATTTTTTATTTTTAAATTCAATATAAAATGTCTTAAATTAGCAATTAATATTTTGTTGTTTGTTGCTTGAATGATTCAACTTAATTCATGCTGTGGTTTGCAACAGTAGCTAAGGTTTTGTAAACATTCAATTCAACATTCAATTCGTATGTCATTGAAATGTAATTGAAAGTATGTACATTTTTTCAATATCTTTGCATGTTTTTTTTTATTTTTGTTTTCCTTTAATTCCCAGTGGCACCTTATGCAGACAGCTTAAGCTGCTCTTTAGAAAGATAAAAATTTGTAAGCAATTTCTGTCAGAAATTCATTTCTCGTTCCCATATCTATATTTTCCACCGCACTATTTTGAAATGATTTTTTTTTTTTTTTATTTTTTATCTTTGCAAAATCTGCTCACGTCTTCTTTTCCATCTACTCTCGTGTGTATTTGAAATTTCCATTTTTATTCATTATTCATAATTTTGAGGAATTAGTACGTCAATGAGTATTATGCGCTTGCGCATATCGTGATGATGCTTTGATCAGGAAGTATCATAGACTTGATGATGCGTTGCGTTGTCTCTTTCTCCTTATTGCGACGGCGCGCCGCGGCGTTGTCTCACTTTCCGCTGCGCTCGAGTTTTAATTGCGGTCGACTTTCGTCACATGGAATAAAGTTTTATATTAAAATGTTAATTTATATTGTTGTGTTAGACGGGCAACGCTGTTCGTTGATTGCATGCCATCTAATTAACACCTTAATGCGTTGTTCACCGTAGTACTGTCGTGAGGTTTATGAAATAAAAATATAGAAAACACGCTAATAATTTAAACGTGTCAACTTTTTAATTTATTAAATAAAAAGTTTCGGAAGGTATTTTTTGCTACAATTATATGGAATACTTCACGCTTTTAAGAAAAGTTGTTGTTGAAAAATACACGGCAACTATGTACTCTAACTGAGATCTAATATTGAAAATCGAATTCGATTCATCTCATCAACAGTGTTTAACATTCTATCATAATCTTGCGAAGTATGAGAAATAGATATGGAAAAATACCTACATTCTACAATAACAGTTAAGCATTTGGAAAATTTGATTAATATGCGATAAACAAGCAGTTGACAATTGATTATTTACAGTGTAGACATTTTGTTAAGCCTTCTGCTGCATACGGATCTGATTTCGAAAATTTTTTAATCCATGTAGTAGTTACAAATATTTTTAGTTTAAAAACTTGTTGCCATGAAAATAGCAGCTGTTACCATTTCGATATTCCCTTTCTAATATACTTCATTTTCACATTAATGCTAACAACAACAAACAAAAAAAAAACGCAAACTGAAAGCGCCCTCCAATGCCTTTCAACCAAAACGACAAGATTACAATCATAATTATGGGGGTATATGTACTCGTAAGTACTTACTTAAACATTTACGACTAATATCTATGCAGGGATAATGTAATATTATTATCAGTTTGCTTTCTGAGTTTTTATGATTGAACTTCAAATAGAAAATCGGTGCAAAATACTGCTATGACTTTGATAAACAAAAAAAAAAAAAGAAAGAAACAAAACCGCAAAAATTATTGTATCCACTTTTTGTATTTTTATGTTGTCAAACCGCACAAATGGAACGTCACCACACATATCGGTTTTTTATTTAATTTTTCCATCAGCTGCGGCAGTTTATTAAAATAATTATTAGGTATTTCTTTTGTATCCGTTTATGTGGTAAAATCCATATCTTTTTTTGGAGCAACTACCGAGCGACTGACTTTATAAGAGATTTCATTAACAAATAATTGTATTTATTGAAAGTACACAAATGACGATGACGATGACAATGACGATGATGATGATGATGATAGACAGACTGGCAAACCGACAAGCCAGAAAAAACATAAGTCGCAGGCAGCGCATGCGCTTGTTGATGATAACTGATTCGCTTAACACTTTCGCTGCTACTCTTTTAAGTTTCAGTCTTTTTCTTTATGCGATATTAATAATTAATTAAATTTATTTTACTTTTTATATGGTAGCTGGAAAACAATTTCACCATGTTTGTGGTTGCTGCGGCATATTAACGGATATCAAGCGAAATTATTTAACAAAAAAAAAAAAAAGAAGTGAAGCGATATCTATCTTAGAGATTGGTTCAATAGGCCATGACATGGGGTTTGAAAGAAAGTCATTATTGCGCTTCTACGTGTGTGTCTGTGTGTGTGTGTGTGTTGACGTTTGTGAAACTCTGTTCATGTTTTAGTTATTTATCTGTGTTTTATTACTTCGACAAGAAAAAAAAAACTATCGTATCTTAAAGAAAAAAATTAATTTAAACGCGTGTATTTTCTTCTGTTTAAGCGTATCCATCAACATATAAATTAGTCTCTTACCAAATTCAAGCTCATTAAAGATTGTATGTTGCTTTTAAATAAAGACGGCCAGACAAGCACTTACCTGAAAGAAAAATTTAACGTTTCATTTTATTAATTAAGGTATTAAGTCAAATAAAAATCATTTAAGTTGTAATCTTAGATTAAGTGCAATCATTTCTTATTTGCTATAATTCAACAAGTTAATAAATATCGCACACACCTGGAAAAAATTGGGTCAAGAAGAGAATAAATTTTAATATAAAAGTGAAAAGCGTAATTTTTGGGACATATTTGAAATTACGTTTATTTCAGACTTACAGAAAATCTTTATTGTTTAACACAGAAGATATGTATAAATAACTGATATTCAACTTCAACTTTTACCTATTAGCCAGTTCAGTGTTAAAGGCTTCTTGACTTCATACAATATATACTATAACTCAGATAAGAATCTTATTGAAAAGGACAAAGGTAAAATTTGAAGATAAAGCTTATTTCCCAACCATCTCTTATATAGTATGTATGAAGACATAAAAAAAAAAATTGGCTGCTCCTAAACGTTTCTATCGTAGAACAAATAAATAAATTAAGCAGAAGCGAGAAGAATTCGAGCAGATTTTAATGTTAAGTCATACGAACAAAGAACGAAGGTCGATTTTAGTTGGTTTTATAGTTTTATTTATTATATGTACAGACATATCCGAGTGCTGTTGTAAAAAAATTATTTGTTAGGGTGTTTTACATGTTACGAAAGTTTATACATAATTATTCGGCACTTTGCCAACTAATAAGGTCAAGCTAAATAAAGTATTAATTTATGCCAACAATGTTTCTATTTTTCGTAACAACAATATTCAGCATAAGGCAGTAAAATTATTAAAGTTAAATTAAAAACTAAATGAATCAGATTTGTAATAAAAATTTTTTTTGGATAACATCGAAGATTCGAGACACATGTCTAGTGAGGTATTTTTCTGATGAGAGTACTAACATTAAGACAATTTTTACAATTTATATATTGCAATATATCGCCACTTTTCATATAATGAAATTTCTACATTTTAATGACATATTTTTATCAGGCGTTGCAGGCTCCGATAGATATGAAGAAAAGAGTTGCCTGACTTTAAAGCTATCAGAATGAGCAAACTTTTCAGTTGGCCTAACATTTATCCGTTTGAAACAAAGATAACAATATTTTAAAAAAGATTTGTACTATTTACATCAAATAAAGTAACATTTATATATTTTATTTTACTATCTATTTAAAAAAAATCTTTAGACCCTAATTTAAATTGCACGTACGTACGTATGTATGTACGTACTACTTTCAACTTCTACAAAACTTGTAAATTATTAAATCATTCGGCACTAAGGCGCACACTAATTATGTTAGATACAATTTTATAATGGGCAAGTGAACGCTAAAAACTTAACTACCCTACTACGAATTATAATTAAAAAATAATACAAAAAAAACGCATACGGGCGAAAAAAAAAAAATAGACAAAAAGCAAAGTTCCCAAGGTTCATGGCTCAATTAAATTGTTTCTTTTTGCTTGAGTTGCCACGTTGACTTCAATAAAAAAAATACTCGTAATAAATAAAAAATCTCAACTTGAAGCCATAAAAAAACTCAGACTGAGACAGCAGTAGCTTGGCATGAGTCAGTTCGCATGAGCGGCGGCAAACGTAAAGACATCAAAACGTAGTCACTTCTTCAAGGTTCTCGACCAGGAATCACTGTGATTTTACACAGTACAAAATTGGCGTATTTTTTCTAAATTTTTCGTATTTATTTACATTTGAGTTACGTCATCTAAGTGGATGGTAATTAACTACTATTCTTGTATAAATTGTAGTGAGCAACCCCCTGGGCAATAGAAGATGCGAGGAAAAAGAAACTGTGCTTAAGAAGAATCGTTTCATGATATGGCATCTTTTATTATACATATTCACAACATGTTGTAGTTGGCTTAAAAGATAAATTATCTTTGTTATATTGCCAAAATAATCGCGTTTAGTTCATTAACTGTCGAAACCAAAAATAGTTTCCGAGTGATTTCATTAGGATTTTATAATTTTCAAAGCTGTTAATACAGCTTAGCAGTTGGAAAAAAAATGTAAAGTCAGTAACTCGACTTTACTGCTACGAAAAGAAGCGTTATAATAGATCTCGACTCCCGTTAATTAAAAAATTCATAGCTTAGTAATTTTTTAGCCGGTTGCCAAGTTTTGGGGTTTCCTTTAAAAGCAATTTTATCCGCTTTTAAAAATCAAAAACAACTTTGTGCCTGTTGAACAAAAAGTTCGGAATTATGAGTAAGAATCATGATCAGAAATTAACTTTGACCTTTAATTTAAAAAAAAAAACCTTCGATAATTTCACAGAGCAACGACCAGACGTGAGAGGTTTTGGTGGCGGCCATAGCCTCACATAGACCACAGAGGCCCATAGTGTTTGACATGTGAGAGAAGCTCTCTGACATCCATTTTTAAAACCTTTGTTGTAGTGCAAAATATTTAACTAATTATGACTCGAAACAATACCAGTTGACGACTATTACACCAGCAAACAATCAGTTGACTATGGTTTTAATTAATAATAATCAATAGCCCTTTGTTTACAAAAAATTTTAAGCACAATGAAATAATTCAGCGAAAAAAAACTGTTCGCTAATTAGCTGACGTTCATTTCCCTACTGCGCAATATGATTTCTTATCATAGGAGTATAATATGCATATATGTACTATGATAACCAACTTGGACACACATTTTTAGTCACAATGCAATATTTGCTTTTACAAACATTAAATAATAATTTCGAGCACAATAAAATGTTACATTGTTCCATCAGCTTCCGGACTATATTATTTCATTTTAGTATTCATTTTAAATTGGTCGAATATCAAATCGATAAATCGTCTTTTTAAATTGACTAGTTTGGAGTCATATAAAGAAGCATTAGGTGAAGACTGAAAAGATAGATGAGATAGATAAGTTTTCGGGAACTCCGATTGCGAAGCTGAAGTCTGAATTTAGATTTGGAAATAAAATATTTATAAATATTGTAATCCGTTCTAAGGCTCTATCTCGCAATAAGTCTTGTCAGATATATGCAAAAAGCGCGTGAAAGATTAGAGCGATTCACAAATGTGAGTCGGATTCAGCAAATCAAAAATTTTTTGTAAAGTATAAAACCATTAATTGGGTTAAAAAGAACTACTTTATCTCTTTAAAATACATTTTGAATTACATATATCGATATCTTTCTTTTTCTCCGAAATATCGTAAATTGAAATTTAGTACACATTCTCTTACTGTAACGTAATTTGATTTGTATGGAGACCTGTTTCAAATTTTTTCGAGTTTTTCAACCTCTTTCAACATTTTCCATATTTTATCAGCCTTTTTTAACTGTTTTAACCTCTTTCTACTTTTTTCAACATTTCTCATTTTTTTTTTTTTTGATTTTTTCAAAATTTTTCAATTTGTACAACACTTCTTATGCTGTTTCAACTTTTTTAATATTTCCTCTTTCAACTTTTTCCACTTTTTTTTTTTGACTTTGTCGAGACTATTCGGCTTTTTCAACCTTCTTAAATATTTTTCAAAAATTTCTGACTTTTTCAATTTCTTTCAACTTTTCAAATATTTTTCATATATTTTTCGACTTATTCAACCTTATTTACCTTTTTCAATATTTCCATATTTTTTCGATTTTTTAAATCGAAAAACTGAAACATGATTGGTCTCCAGATTCTCGCACTTTACAGCAGTACAACTGTGATCTGGCTTCTAAACATCAAGCCTTGGCACAACGCTTTAAAATGTATTTTCGACAGCTTTCAATACATTAGTGGCAAATTAAAAAAAATTGCATTCGTTCGATTTATAACGAGGGAATAAATCAATGATTAATTAAACGGAATATTTTCTGTGAAGTTTGTTTACCAATAACATGGTTGATTGACAGTAAATGGCTAGCAAATAACGGTACATAATGAAGAGTTTTAGCTTCTTAGTTTAACCATAAACATCATTAATTTCTTCTTTAATACTTTGAATATTTCAAAGTTTCAACAGTTGCCCAAACAAGTTAAATTACAAATTTTTAAAATAAATCATTTAAAAATTTTCCTAATTAAACAAAAAAAAAGTGTTGCCAATTTGAACAACTTTTACTCCAGTGGTTAAAAAAGAAAAGCCATATAAACCTGTTAATTCCTGAGTGGGACAATGTAAATCATTTGACAGAAAAAGAGCTGATAGTTTTATGGAAAACGTTGTTGTTTTTGTTATTTTTTTTTTTTTTTGTTGTTGTTTGTTTGTATGCTATAGCAGCTGTTGCCATGTCTGGCTGGGCGTAAATGAGGACAAAATGAATACGATCGATAAATGGAAAATTTAGTGGCACGCATGTTGTTGATGATTCGCCAACCAGCCAAGCGGCCAACAACAGGGACATGCAGAGTGTAAGGAAGTTTTTAACCATTCAATTCAGTCGTTTATTTACAAAATTATGAGAAATGTCGACGTTCAGGATGGATATTCACTCGTATTCATTTATTAATAGATTAACAAAAAAATAGAAGTAGCTAGCGAGTACTGGACGAGAAGTGTTAGCGGAGAGTTATATGTTATAGGAGGCCAATGACTGGTTGGCAGGCAAAGTGGTTAGAAAGTTCGTTTAACTCAAATTCAAAATGTAGCTAGTCAGAAATTCGAGAACGAAGATGTGGGGCATGGATGATAACATTCATCTCTATTTTCAAATTCGAATTAAGGCAGTGCATAAAAACCTTAGAGTAGGGTCGAATATGAATTCTGAACATTTCTAAAGGCACTCTTCTTTAGGAAAGTCAGAGACAAACATAGGAGGTTAGCTCCAAAATGCCTTTTCGACCTTTACCAATGGAAGAGCCACTTGGTACAAAACCCCTTAAAACGCCTTATTTTAGCTCCTATGATAACAAGAATCTTAAAATTTGGTGTTAGGATGCATATGATTTATGCTAAGCACCTTACAGAATATATTGAAGGGATTATTCAACGGGGCGTGGCACTTTTTATACAACAAAAATACTTAAAACCCTGTATTTGTGCACCTGTGATAGCTGAAGTTTAGCAATTTGGTACTAGGAGGCACATATATTGTCAATACTAAGCGCCTCACGAAATTCGGCAGGGCATTAGAGAACTAGGCGTGGCCATATCATGGTTCCTATGATAGCAAGAGTGTTAAGATGTATATTGTATATATTAAGGATTTTATAAAATATGGACGGGATTCGACAACGGGGCGTGGTACCTCTTATGTAACAAAAGCACTTAAAACGCTATATCTGGACATCTATGATAGCAGGAAGTTCGAAATTTGGTACTAGGAGGTGTATTGTCGAAAGCGTGGCACTTTCATTTAACAAAAACAATTAAAGCCAATTTAAAATTTGGTACTAAATTGCCTATTCTAAAAATCTCATGTGATGTGGACGCGATTAGACAACGAGGCGTGGAACCTTTCAAACAACAAAAACACTTTAAATACTATATCTTGACATCTATGACAGCTACAATTGTGAAACTTGATACATGGATCTACATTGTTTGTGCTAAGCCACTCGCAAAATGTGAATGGGATTGAAAAATGAGGCGTGGCACCCTCCATACAACAATAACACTTAAATTGCTATTCTTGGTACTTACTTATGTATACCAAGTTGTCAAATTTGGTACATGGACCCGATACTTTGCAGTAAGGACTGCGTAAAATGTAAGCAAGATTGTAAAACGGGGAGGGAGCGGGCAAAGCGGCGGTAACAGTTAGTTGTGTATAAAAACGTTCAATAACTCTAAAAATAATAAGTTTATGTAGTAAGGAGCAATATTGAAACATAATCAAACTGTCAGCCACCTAATAAATTTTATATTTAACTATGGTTGCACCAAAATAGAACCTTATAATTATAAAATTATCAGCACTTGGTTCAACATGCCAAGTAAAAAGAAAAAAAAAACCAATAATCTCAGAAGGGCAATTTTCCGCACACTTAACCCATTAATTCAGCAAATTATACTGCAAACACAAAATAAACACGAGAGCGAGCAACATGAAGACACTACACTACGCCTATTTGCAACAAGGTGAGGAAATAATGTCACGCCACAAATTTAACTTAAGCCACTACAATGGATCGACGACACTTAGTAGTGGCAACACTCCACAACACAAAAAAAGACGACGATAGAAAGAATACCGGAAAAGCAAAAAATATCCACCATAGTGCCGAAAATGAGACTATGAAGCGCGTACGATGGAAGCAAAATCAGCAGCAACATACGGCAGAAGATGCGGAAGAAACAAATCTATTTTTAAAAGAAATATTACGACAAACCACATAGTGAGGAAAATCTGATTTAAACCGCACGACCTAAATATAACGCGATATTGATGAGAAAAATTGTGACTGCACAAAATGTGGCAAAAAATGCTGACAAAATTACTTCAAAACAGGAAAACCAAGTTTTGAACCCCAACTCTTGTAGATGGAAAGAAAGAACAAGTTGTTGTGACCAGACAAAATGCAGGAGATGGAAAATTTTTGAAAATTCACGAGCTGAAAACTCGTTGAAAGCAACAGCAGCAGCTGTAGCAGTAACATCACAACACAACCAAGGTCATCATTGCTGTGACAAATAAAAAAAAGACAAAACAGAATGCGATGATCCAACAGGTTTAACAAGATTGCAATACAAATCGGCGCTAGTGTTGACGATAATCAATGCAGTTTATGAGCGTGCTAACGTCTATTGGCTAAAAGGGCGTATCTAAAAAAAAAATCGTTTCGAGATAATTGAAATTATGTCAATTTATTGAAATACATGTAAAATTGGGATAGAGAACATTTTTTTAGGAGATTTTTTTTAGGTTTCCACTAACATACTGGCATTCGGCGTAGCTCATTAGATGCGTAATTTCTCAAGCTATCCGATGCCTAAAAATCATGAATATGAAATTTTTGAGATACGCCCATTTCGTTTCTGAGGGCAGTATTGCTCATGCACAACATTTGATAAAACAGTAAAAAAATTGTTAAGTTGACGTAGTACCTATATGGATAAGAATTGGTTATTATTTCTTCAACTTTGTTGCAACTATTAAGCTGTATATTGGGAAATTTTCCAGCAGCATAGTAAACTACAAGATAACAATTTTCGTGCCACATTTATTTTAATTATACTCATAGTGTATAGGAAGATTATATTGAAGGTTAGAATTTAAATCTGACTAGACCTTTTCCCTGTTAAAATCTATCTTCAAAATTGTGAAAGTTTAACAACACAATTCGCGCATTGCGAAATGATTTCCGTAGCCATAATTGAATTAATTAGGAAATTCAATGGAACTGGAACAGTGCTGAGATTAGAGTGTTCTCACAGTGACTAGACACTACGAGAATGTCACAGCAGTGAGTTGCAATATCCAATTGTGGCGTTATTGGTGAACCGTAGCAGAACTTATGTCCAAAAGTAATGAAAAGTTTCATCAAAAGTGCAGAAGCCTGCAGTGCTGCTTGTGGTGGTCAATGTTTCATATTTCCAGTTCAACAAAATCTAATGCGTTTTATTTCACATTTAAATTGTACCATCCAATTTAATCACACTATATAATGATAGGTTTGACGACCCTGACCGCACAACTTTTCTCTCATAGCCGATCGCAAACGATCAACGCAAAAATTAAAAAAGAGTGACAGTTACCTGTCATTTCAACAACAACAACAACAACAACAACAACAACAACAACAACAACAACAACAATACAAACTTCAATGGTACACTTCAAATGGCACTTGACAAATGATGACGAAGACCACAACAGACACGGCATTTACAGCCATCGAGTCCAGACGCACTTTTGCGCCAACACAAACGCTTCGATCGTCAACGAACACGTCAGTTTGTCACAAACGTCACAATGTTACAAAAAAAAAAAAAAAAAGACAATTAGACGAGGCTCATATATAAAAATTTAAAGTCAAAGAAGAATGAAAAATATTTATTTTAAAAAACAGCTTCACTTAACTACTTAGTTGTTGTGGTACGACAACCCATTTGAAATTAGCCAGAAGAATAAAAATGGTTTTTATAATGTTACCAATATGGTATTGGGGTAGATAATAAAATTTCAAAGTACACTTGAAAATGTTATATTGCAAATTCTTTAAAATTGCGGTACTCAAGCGGTGGAGAAAGTCGGAAGCAACGTTAAGAAATTACATTTACGTTGGTTACGCTACTCGTACGAGTATGCGAACGATCGCTTAGTGAGCCATCATATTGTTGGCTTTCGTTAATCGTTGTAGATTTCATTACATCGCTATGTGTGTGGGCTAGATGGTTGGTTCAGTCGGGTGCCAAGTTTTAATTATTGAACGTTTGGTTGAACATAAAAGGATTTCTTCCTCTAAAAAACTATTGAGTTTACTTGAGTTCTTATTTCGTAATTATCTATATTATTTATATAAAATTGCTTATATGGAAATAGTTTGTAACGCTTTGGCGCAAAATGTACTGCTCCAATTTTAATAATTTTTTTTTTTTTTGATACAACATATTTGCGCTAAAGAAGGTTATTGCATACTTATTTTTTTTATTTTTTGAAGCAAAATATCCTTTTTTTTAGGATTAAGTTTTTACAAAACTTCACAAAAATTGTCGTTTGATTTATCGTTACTTATTGCTGTTTTTTTTTTCTCATTTGTACCTTTTGTATTTGGCTTCAAATATAATCTCTTTCAATTGGTTTTTTGTTGAGAGAGTAATGTCATAATGCGTATAAAGAGCCGCGGGTACCACTAGTTATAAAAGAATAATTTAAACATCATAACTTCTACGGCTTAGACTCTACGCCATAATCTAATAATTATGACATAATTTTCCAATCAAAGTGTTTAAATCAATTGATTAAGAAGCTTTAAAAATATTGGTAAAAGAATGGTTTAAGACGGTTTTCTTTGGGCCGCCATATTGGATATTTTTCCTGAAATACAGCGCGATATCATAAAAGGGGCTAATTGAGACAAAACATAAGGGCAATGATTTAAATTAGCTACTTGTGTTTAAAAAAATTTTTAAAAACTTTCCAAGCTAAGCGGAACTAACGATTTTGGACGCACTTTCATTCTGCGAAAGATGCCGATAAACGATTTAATTGGTAATTGTCTTGATACAATTAAATGAACTACCAAAGGTTCTTACTAAATCATAAAAAGATTTAACATTTAGTTTTAGCAAATATCTTAGAAAATGTAAACTAAAGTGTGGTTACCACCGATAATCGATCAAATCGTTTGAAATTATATTGTCTAGAAAAATGTTTTTAGAATCAAAATGAACGCTATGCATGGAACCCTACTGTAAAAGCTCACTTTTTAATCAATGCGTTTAAAAGGTTTTCACAAGCATTTTAGTAATAGATTCCCATACTTATCACAATTTGTAAAAACAACCTACTAATAAAAAATAATTCAGGCGCAACATTGAAATACTAAAGCGTTGGCTATTTATTGCAGGAGCACAGCACAGCATTGGTAACAACCGTTTCGCTTGATTCGCATTATTAGATCGCTTACGATTGCCAGTTTGCTTGATCATATTTTTCATTTTTCGTATAACAATTTCGTAATGGCAGCAGTCAGCAGTAGCAACAATTGCAATTGCTGATAATGTGATTATGCAGTTGCTGCACACATAAACCAATTCTTCGCGCTAGATGGCGCTGTCGTACTTTTACAACACTCGCGTACATGCATACTACACTTTTGTATGTTTTGTTAGATGCCGATGCCATTATTAGTTGAAAATTATTAATCTTAACAATGCAAAAATATTGTAGTATTTTCAATTTTATGGCAACGAGTAGAGTTTTTGGTAAGGGGCAGACAGAGTACGGGTTTCAGTGAGTGCATCGAATCGGTTCAGCGATCAAGCCAGCGCATGTTTCAAGTTATAACGAAATTCAAATACAACAAAAAACATATCCAAAACAGAAAACATGACAATAGAAATAGTTAACTATAAAAAAATAAAAAATAAAAGACGATTGCGTTAAATTTCAAAATCAAAAAAAAAAAAAACTCAGTTTGTTAGGTTGGCAAAAATTTGTTTAGCGCAGTAATTGAGCAGTTACGACGTCTTACCGTAATTACCTTTCAACAGCTCAATAAAAATGTAATGAACTGCAATTATTTTGTAGTTTTATTTTGCAAGAGACACAAAACAAAAAGTGTACTTAATCACTATTTAAGCTTTGTGAATTTGAGACCTCTTTTAATTTCCGTTTCATGTTAAGTAAAGCGATAATTTTTTGATAATTTTTTCTTACAAAACTGTTACATTTATTGTGTTTTTCAAAACTTTTTGACAAAAAAAAAGAAAAACACTTACGCTTATTAAATTATGCACTTAATTTTCAAGTGACTTTACGAATCCTTAACAAGATTTTTCAATTTAAAATTACAACAAATTTAAAATTACAACAAATGGACAAAAAACTAGCGCTGACAAACAAAATTTTTTTATCTATTAACTTAAATAAATTTTTGCCTGCAATAATATGAGCGTGTATTTATTATTTTGACCATATGTGTATATTAAATAATACTTTTGTATTTGCAAATGTTACAGCTGTTTGAAAATATTAACTTTTCTG
This sequence comes from Meiosimyza platycephala, assembly GCA_963662105.1. Taxonomy (NCBI): domain Eukaryota; kingdom Metazoa; phylum Arthropoda; class Insecta; order Diptera; family Lauxaniidae; genus Meiosimyza; species Meiosimyza platycephala. The sequence continues at coordinate 100,424,220 of OY759209.1, read as the reverse complement.
ATAACAGAATGGAGATTAACTACTCATACAACCCTTATTCGCAAATATTGCGTACGTTTGATAAAACACAACTATAAAATGTAAATGGAAAAAAGATGAGGTAATTCTGCTAACATATTTAGATTCGGCACAATTTGATCGCTAGATTTAATGGCAACCAATTTCTTGAATGAAAATTGTAAACAGTTCCGAAAAGTAACACTTCAACTAACCAAATTCAGTGACAGGAAATATGTAAATGCCAAAGAACCACAAAAATGACAATAACCTGTTGACATTGTTAAGAAAGAAATCGCAAAAATTAAATTGAAAATAAAAAACCGAAAAAAAAATAAAAAAATTTTAATTATGAATTAAAAAAAAAAACCGTAGTAATAAAAATATTAGAGAACAAATGAAATGAGGTCATAATTTCCGCACATAATTACGAGTGTATGGAAACCAACATCAAACAAAGACAACATACACAACATATGTAGGTACATAAATAGTAGTAACTTAAGTGGAAAAAAAAGTAGAATTTAAAATAATAATAGTAATTTAAGTCTATTTTGCAGAAGAAACAGTGGCACTTGCTGTATTTTATTAAAAGAAATCAAACCCACGTAGAGTAAATAAAATAACTGGGTACGTCTTCACACCTCATAAAGATTCAAAACCATGCGCAAATGTTAAAAAAAATCATCTGTCTATTTATTTACTTTTCCATTTGTTTATTTACACAGCAAAAGCGTCAAGAACGTCACGGAAAAGCAAAGATGAAATGTGTAACAGCGGCAAAAACAACGAAGACACTGAACTTTTAGAAGATTTGATTTCTTTGTATTGTTTACTGATTCTGTGCACTTAACATTTCAAAGAAAAATATTGGAAATTATGATATTAGTCCTTTTCACATCGAACTTTTTGGTGCTATAATTTTCTGAATACATACACAATTTCTGTGCTGAATCTGAATCAGGTTTCCAAAAAGGCCAAATGCTTATGTAAAGCTACACTCTACGCACGATTTACAGTTAAAAATTCTTACTTGTTAATTTAAGTTACAGTAATCTCTCGACGTTTTAGTCTACATGAGTAGGTCGCTCAATAACTAGGAAAGTAAGCCATAAATAGAAAAATATATTTTGACCAATGTTGTAGAGCAGATGAAAACACATGTAACTCTTAAACTTTTTCCTACATGTTATTAAACGACTTAGCTGCTGCATATAAGAACAAAGCAAACAAAAAACACTGAAAATTCTTATTATAATAGAAAATACTATCGTATCTTTGCCGCTCCACTTTCAGACTTCCTTTTTCTCATGCGCTGCTGCAATTCATTCATTAGCTTTAAGTGTAAGTAAGTTTGCTAACTTGGCAGCAGACCTAGTTAATTTAATTTCAAAATATAAAGTAAACCTTAACATAAACTTAAACTAAGGCATGCTATGGATAATGACGATAATAATAATGAAGATGAGTTAACCGTAAGTTAAGTAAGTCCGCAAGCATATGCCGCCGTGTCCAAGTCTGAATCAGAGACGAAAATGGGGATGGGAAGACAATGTTAACTTGAGTCTATTGAAAAGCAATGAAACTAAATAGCAACAGATGCGTAACACTTTATTGCGTTGTAATTACGGGCCAACGTTAAGACGGTACGATAGACTTGTTGATTTCCTTCCACGAACGCATTGCCAAGAGCAGAAGCAGACAAAAGACCAAGACCAAGACGAGACAAAAAAAAAACAAAACACAGCAATTGACGATGAAAACAAAATTAAGTGGAATTGTGAACTCAGTGCAGTGTTCAGTTAAATGCAATCGAAACTAGAATTTTGTAGATTAATTTTTAAAAGTGGAGAAAGTTGAGGCTACTCAGTAGATATGTAGATACTACTGTCAAGTCTTAAGATTGATAATTGTTTGGCAATTAACGAAATTATTGGTAATACCAAAATAAGATATATGGGAAAGTTTTATTTGTTCAAAATTCAGTTTCGATTTGTACAAAATACGAGACCGATTGAGTAATACGAACACGCGTCAGTAATTATAAGAAAATTTCCCATTTAAAATAAATCAGTAGAATTTATATTTTTCTTAATTTCACATCTTTTTCAGACCCTGAGCAAAGCAAAGTTAGCAAAATTCTATCGAATTCGAATTTGGCCTATCAAAATCGTGCTATTTGGAGGCCAAAACTTTGCTGAATTAATTCCACTAAGGAATGATTTCAGTAAGGTTTGTTTTTTAGTATCAAAAGGTGAAGAGTTCAAAAGAATTTAATTACAATTTGGGAGTTCATGTTTAATCCTCGTATTGAGTACATATTGCAACAAATAATCGAGTACATACATACATATATACAGCATTTAAAAAGTTAAGAAAAAATTAACTACTCAAGCATAACAATCTTAATTACTCAGGAAGCGGCGTGCATAATTCAATGGGATTGTTGATAATAACAACAACAAAAACCAATAAGAAAATTATTATTATTTTCTCACAGTGCATGTAATTACTATGCAAACAAATGTCAATTAACTCGAAACTAAGCATCGCATCAAAGTCAATCGCAGTGAAGTTTTGAGCAATACCAAAACAAAGGTTAGGTATGGTGCAGAGGGGCAAATAGAGGTTTGGTGTCTACAACGTACATAAGGTGTAATATAATTAATTGAACAGCAAAATAATTATGCAGTATAAAAAAACATAAAAGAAAACGAAAGACAATATAAAATAAAGGATTGACTACGGAACAATACTAAGTATACAATGCGTCACAAATGAAAAGAAAAACGAATGAATAGCAATTGCACCATACCGAACATATGTATGGATTTACGTATGAGTTCAACAAAGTTCCCCGCCACCCGATGTATGAGTTCAACAAAGTCCTCCACCCCCCGTAGTTGCTTTCAATACAATGTAATTTATGACCTGCACATTAAGTGAAATTAATAAGTAATTTGTTTTTGCTGCTGAGGTGCTTCAATGAATGAACAGTAATTAATAAAGTTTCTGACAGGATCACAACAATAATACATAATGATAAGAAAATTAAACGAAAAACTGATTGCTAGATATTTACTTTTACAGTTATATCAGATAATTTAATGATCGGCGTTTAAGTTATTAATCTTGACAAATAAAACGCAAACGTAACTTTTTTTTTGCAAAATCAATGTAAAGTTCTCAAAAATCTTTTCACGTTTATCTTATGTAATTAAAGCAGTTTATCTGGCAGAAACTTGGTTAAAAGGAGCTAACAAAACTCTTTTTTTTAGTGCAATTTATACTATTTAATCGTTGTCATCTTTTATAATCAGCTGTTGTAAAATATTACTATTTAAGAATATTGTGGAATGTAAATTAAAAATGGCGAAAGAAATGGAATCGATGAAAGATTTTACACAATTTTTATAAACATTTGGAGTTCTCCAATCTATTACTTTGAGGACGAAAGCAACATCTGTCACCCATATTGCTTTAAAAATCGTTCAAGTTTTGTAGAGATTGACAGGAAAAAACGGTATTTGCATAACATACTCTCAAATTAATTAAAAACTATATTCGAGTGGGGTCGTGCTAATCGGGTAAATTTCATGGAGTTTTCCTCTGTACCCGTGAATATTAGAGGTCATATAAACTTCCGCATGCAATAAACTTCGAGTGCTTGAACTTGTAGGAGCTTTTTCATTTGAGATTTATTTGCAAGTGGAGCACTCACCTCTCCTGCCTTTGATTTCGATTTACTTAGATTTGATGGTCGTTTCGAGTGCACTCATGCAGACCTTTAATGGATATTACGATATCAACAAATTTTGACGTTCCGGATATATTGGTTCAACCAGATCTGAGGTAGACATATCATGTGTTCTGTGTATCGATAGAACAACGCACTATCGTGATAACTATTTTAGTTGTGGAGTAATCTGCCAGGGAGCGCTTTTTTTCTGATCGTTGTCTTCATTGCATACAAATCAACATGGTGCATTGTATTTATAAGGGATATCCATTGAGCGTTGGCTTAAGTGATAAGAAATAAATACAATGACCTTTTAACGAATGCTCTTGGGTATATACTAATAGAAAATCAAGTTATCGATGAAACTCGTAAGATAAATTATAGATGATATGAAAGTCCACAAGAGCTATTTAGTTTGCGTGAAATAAAGTTATGATGGCAGATTATCAATAAAAGAAATACGGGACTTCCGTGACTGTCATGCAATTGAATTTTTGTTTTTTTTTGTAACGCTGAAATATTCTTTATGGTCGAAAATTGGCCAATTAATTATAGTTTTTGACACCTATTCGGACATTTAGTCAATGTATTAACTTTCTACTATCTATTGTCGGATACCTATGTTTCCTTCTTTTTTAACATTTTCAAGAAGAAACGCAAAAATGCCAGAAGTCTTGCAATCGAATCCTTTTCCTTTTTTTTCTGAATTATCTAGAAAATTTAAAAAATGTTCCAACTCAAATTAATATATTTTGTTAAAATAAAAGCTAGATTTTGTTTTGTTTTCTGCGCAACTCAAATTTTTATTTTATCAAAAAGTTTTAATCAAACAAAGATACAACAACGAAAAGCTCCATCAAAGGTAAAAGAAGACGCAATTTATAATGCATTTTATTGTTTTCGTTATCACCCTTAATTATTTTGTTGATTCATTTCTATCATTTTCACATTTCAGTTTCAACAATCAACCAACAATCAACAACAACAACCGGTAAAACATGGTGTGATGTTGACGTTTGCTAGCACGCAACAGAATTTAGGTTACACTGCTGCTGCTATTCGCTATTCCATATTCATCGGTGGTGTCGTCGTCGTCGTCTTAAAAAGAATCGCAGGCCTTTTTCGCAATCACTTCAATTGATGATGATTATTCGCTTTCGAATTTGCACATAGACAACACACCACAGCACATCACATAGGCACAAATTAGGCCAACATACGATCATGGCAAAGCCACGAAACCATGCTGATCGCCTGTAATGCAGTTAAAAGGAGGTGGAGCATTTGCGAGCAAATACGATCAAACGGCACGAATTACAGTGGTTCAAGACTGGATACGGCGTTAGTTCGAATCAGTTTAAAAAATACAGCATTTCAATAATTTAAAAAATACGTTATACGAATGATAAAAGTATTTTCGAATTAACTGCAAAGAATTACTTCACAAACTATAAGAATTAAACTTGTGAATCTGTTAGATCTAAGCGATATTAATGATGTTTTTTTCTTTTAAATGTCATATTATTAGCATAGAAATTGTGATCTACAAGATGATTACTGTGCGTCACTGTGCATCATCATTGTTGGTTTTAGCAAAAACCGAATGCTTGGAATGCGGAAATTGTGCGCGAATAGTGCAACGTCGACAAAGTCTTCTTTGTTGTTATTATTGTTGTTGTTGTTGTTGGAAGTGTTTGTACTGCTTGACTGTATCTATTTTTATCATATGACGCTTAGTTAAAGACCTATTGAGGATTGCGCATATAAATATATATATATATATAAAGACTTCACCTGTGAGCTTTAGAAAACATTAGAAACAGAAATTTGCCACTTAAAAAAAAAACGAATAATCACTTTTGTAAGATTTTTCTATGCTGACTTTAACTTGGACTGCGATATTGATCTAAAACATATAACATAAGATTGCGAGTACAAGAAAGTCAAAATTTTGTCGTAGTCAAATGAAAAATTTATCTGAGCATAAAAAACAAAGTTCATAAAACTTTAAATAATACAATACAAATGCCTTCAGACAGGTTAATAGAACTATCGGTCAGCATGGTCTCCAACACTTTGCTGTTTATTTTAGGAAATGCAGAACAAATCACCAAATATTCGTGCTGTTACATGAAAACTAAAATTAAAAACTAAATTAAAAAGTTTTCTGGAACTTTATATTTTCAATAAACTGCCCATAGCCCAGACTTGTGCAAAATTAAGAAAAAGTTCGTGTTAAATTTGCACGATTAATAATTTCTGTGTTAAAAATAGTAGTACCCCTATAAACAAAGAATTCCATTATTGAAAATAAAATTTCTCAAAGTTATTCCAACCACTCAAATTCCATATGGATTGCAGCGTGTGCATAAGAATGACACTTTAATATGACAACGGGGCAAAATGAATCAGCGACTCAAGTGTCTGCAAGTGGCGATGTATCAACTTGTGTGTGGCACGTAGTTCTTCATCATCAACATCATAAACTTCGTCAGACACAATTAAATTAGTTATTTTTTTCTCTTTTGATTCTCTTTATTTCAAAATAAAACAAAAAAAGAAAATAAAAATAAATAAAAAAAAGAAAAAGCGAAAAGTCAAACGTGTGGCAGCAATCAACCTTTGTTACAGTTGTTGTTCTAGAAATATTAACCTGGCTTATATGTTGGCAACAATTTTTCATTTGTTTTTTTTTTTTCTTGCTCGTTTTCTATGTCTTCCCATTCACTAACTTTCCCGACTGAAGCGCGTGTTTTCATATGCCTTCGGGGCACGAAATTCATGTTTTTCCACCTTGCATCTAAGCTAGTTCCGTAAGCATTTATTTCGCATTGCTGATTTTCAGCTGTTTTTAGGATTTATGGGAAGTACATAGTATATTTCATGAAGTTTTTGTTTTTGTTTTAAGTTTTAAAATTCCCTCATTTTCATTTTTGAATTTAATATGTTTACACCAACGATATATTGCTTTTTTTATTCACTTTATATAAACAAACCCGAAAAGAGACAGTTCTGCTATAGAAACTTCGAAACCTATACCTGCTAACTTAGTTACAGTGCTGTGCTTCTTAAATACCTTCTCAGAATCATTGTATTTCATGAATCAGTTTGAGGATTGAAAATTCAAAGAAAGAAAAAAGAGAAGTGAAATAAAATTTTTAAGAATTTTTCAGAAGTTTCGATTCCTCAAATATAAAATTACCTTACTTTTTTGATTATCTTGAGTAGATATGTACTATTTGGTAATTGCTACTCATTGCTAATTTTAAGTAAATAAATATAAATATATATTTCGCAAGTTTCATAGCTTTACAATATATAGGTAAGTATATGGGACGTTCCACGTCAACCGGAGGCAGCTCAAATTACTTGTTGATGACACTACTGCCCTCAGAAGCGCTAAAGGCGTATCTCAAAAAGCTGCGTTTAGAAATAATTGATATTTGGTTTATGTAAATTTATTTTGTGAAGTATAAATATTTTCAAATATAAGCACTAAATAATATATTAAAATCAAGAATATTAAAGAAAAATTTTAAATTTATGAATGACAGAAAAAAAAATTTTTTTAGGTTTGCAAAATTGTGAATTTTTTTTTTATTTTTTGAATGTAGTACATATTGTCAATGAATTATTTGAATCCTTTCCTATTTATCTAGGTTTCGTCAAATTTCGGACACACCACTCATCCCGTTGAAGTGGAACGTCCCACATGCAACAGTACAAACGTGTTAACTTAGCGCAACCCCAATAGGAAAATATAAGTAGCTAAGATAAATTTATAGTGATATTTTGGCACAACAGCACTTGTAGAATCCCAACCAATTATCAATTAATTTTTATAGTGCGAGGATACATTTAAGTATCCAAAATTTGACAATAAAACAAAAACTATACGTTTTATCATCAAAACGTATTTTAGTGCCTTTAAAGTTGCCCCCATTGAAGCGTTACTCTTTAAGTATACAATCAAAACAAGTTTCGGTGTGGTCTTCAACTCCGTCTACGAATTTGGTTCTACTTCCTTTATGGACTCGAAACGGTTTCTACGAAGTCATAATTATAGTTTATGGAACAAGAAGCTACACAGGGCTATATCTGGGCCTCGCTTCTTTGATGAAATTCGTAATTTTATGGCTAAAAATGCGCATTCAACGACCGTTGTGTGAGAAAATTTGGTTCATTTGGTAAAAGTCGTGCCGTGTCGCACATCTTAAGATCGTGTGTAATCTCTTTAAACTTAAATGACGATTTTACCGTTGCGTACCATTGCGTTTTTGATAAAGCTGACTCACCGTAGGAATCAGAAAAAATAGTTTCGTTGGAAACATAAAATTTTAAAAAAAGCTTTTTTAAAAAAAAAATATTTGGATGCATACATCTGCTTATGAAGCAGAACAAATTTATGATATTAACGAGCTATTTTTTAAGCGTAAATATTGTGAATTTTTTGAAACAATAAATTAAATATAATATAATATATTACAACTGTATGGAAACTGTTAGTAAAACATTCAATGATCTGTGATATTATGACCAAAATTAGCACGTTGCGCTTCAAAGCATCTATATGTCATAGCCACAAGACTAAAACTCATGGAATGCTCACATTCTCATTGGGATGCTTACAGTGCAATTAACGCTTATCGGAACAGTCACTGATTTTAAGTCACTCCGTATAAAAGACATACGAGTAATAAAAGAAAATTATTGTATTTTACGTTTTATTATTTTTCATAGAAAGTAGAACATTATCACACATTCAACAAATATACAACAAAAGCAACAATTGTTATAATAAAAAAATAAATGCCATATATTTATAATGACAAAAACCATAACTTGTATATGTAAAGGTTTGTATATATTACAGCTTAAAGTTGGATGTGTGTAAGAGGGGTAAAAAGCATTTTATTACCCTACAATAAGAAAAAATAATGTTTGTATTTTGTCATATGTAGTACATATTCTGACATAAATATAAAATTAATAAATGTATGAGTAGTGCAAGCAATTATTAGTTTTCGAGATTAAAACCTTTTGCAACAGTTTAGAGGACCTTTAAGGATCATTGTTTTGCAAAAATCTATCAGTGAGTTTACTCCCATTATCATAAAATCGGACCACTTGGGTACGTTTTCAGGGCCTAGTAATTTTCAAGATAATAAAAGATTTTGGGAAACTTTGTTGCGAGTTGAAAATTTAAAAATGTTTTTAGCATCATTGATACTTATGTACCACTTTTAATTTTAATAACTGAATTTCTACTGAAAAAATAAAATATTTGTTATTTGTTAAAATCTTTATTGTTATATGAAAATCATTGAATTTGAGCATGTTAAAGGCCATAGCTTAAGAATCACCTTCAGGCAGAATATGCAGTTTAAAAAGAGGAACAAAACTGCATATGTACTTATATCATTTTTCATATAGGGTGGACTACAGGTTAAAATATACACCAATACCACTTCTATGGCAGCTTATTTGGACCCTTAGCACTTTTTTTAGTGCCATTTTTTGCGTCTGTGTTTTATTTTTGTTTGCAAATTCTTTATACCATGCATTTTTTGATTAAATTAATTTTAATTCATATGATAAAATAATGAATTATTTTGCAAGTTTTTCATGGTTGTCGGTTGTGCATGGATGGTTAGATGGATGTAGCCAAGTGATGGGGTGCCTGACGAGTGAATACCTGTTGGTATCAGTCGAGGTTGACAGAAGTGGGGTCTTTTTTATCAGTATGTCTGTGTTAGTGATGTGTGAATTGTACTAATGAAATGTGCGAAATATTTTCGAGATTCAAGCAAAAATGATTTCGCATTCATAACATGCAAAAGTTAAAATTTAATCTTGATTGTTTTTTTTTTGTAGGTTTTAGGGAAAATTTTAATTTCTCCGCTTCTCTGCTTTGAAAATATTATTTAATTAATATTTTTTCAGCTAAATGGAATTAAATTATGTTACAAATTTAAGATACATTTTTTAAGTGTGAAAGTTCAATACTCGTATATTTTATTTAACGATAAACAGCATCTTTTAAAATGATAAGCAATACTACTGGCACCGCCCATATGAAACATTGCAAAAGCACCAAGGGAACGAAATATGAAGGAAGACTTGATGGTGTAGGGCTGCTTGCTTCACTTGGTAGAATGTCGAGTCGTTGGTAAAAATCAATGGCATTAGAAGAAGATTATCTTCATATTTTGGAGCTGAATCTACCAGACTTTGTGGACGAAAGTGCTTACCTGGAGGACAAAGTCACTTTTTCAGCAGGATGGAGACACTAAACACACCGCTAAAATTGCTTAAATTTGGCTCATATGCAAAATTTATGAACTTTGTTAAAAAAAACGACCAGCACGTTTCGATAATCCAAAAATAAACTTAGGCGAGCTTTGGTCCCATGTTCAAACGAAGTGGATCAGTATTTCGCGCCAACTCATCGAGAAGCTGGTTGAATGCATGCCCAGAGAGTCAACAGTATCATTAAAGCCAAAGGCCTTGGGACAAAATATTAAAAATGTGTACACAAAATAAATTTTCCTGAACGTGCAAAAGTGGATGAATCCAGTTATGTTAAGTTTTTTTGTGTATGATCTTTTTTTGGTTATTCTTTTTTTACTTTTGCATACATACTTACAAGGAGACCACCAGGTTGCGGCGTCACCGATTTGGCTAAAAATTTTCCAGATGATAGTTCACCTGAAATAAGAAAAACCATTTTCGCTGTTTTTCAGAACAAACCGGGAGGTTGTTGGTTCGAGCCATGGTTCCTTCATGCAACTTTTTTTTTAAATTTTTTTTTTTAAACTTTGTTTTTATTTTTTTTTGGAATTTTAGCGAAATCGGTGACGTCGCAGCTTGGTGGTCTACTTGTTATTATTTTAGTAGAATAAATGAAGTACAAGTCCCTGAACTTTTCATTGCATTTTCTTTTATACTAACGATTTTGTGAAGTACGAAAGCAACAAACATTCATACTTGTTCGCCACTGTATGTAGCTCTCACTGTATGTAGCTCTCACTATGTTTAAGTTAAACACTGGTGGCTTGCCAGTTGGGAGGATGTAGATATGTAATTAAGGATTGTAATACTCAATATTTCAATGCATCAATATTTAAAGATATTAATACAGCCAAACAAATAAAAACAATAAAATTGTTGATCTAACAAAATTTTTTAAGCAATGAACATTTATTTATTTCGTATAAGTAGTTATAACAACTCCACCATTTGTTAAATATTACTAAATATTTGGAAATACAAATCATACAAAAATGTTAAGATTATCTGTATTAACTAAGGGTACAAGCAAACTAATAAACGTAGGTTCTTCGTAATTAAAATTTTTCCAAAAGCATTAAAAAAAAACTTCCATCATCAGCATTGCAACATTTCAGCGTTGACCTCAATTGTAGCGTAGTACTTTAACTCAGAAAATATGTTAATTTAAGTGTCTACATAAAAATAAACCATAACACTTGGGTTGAACAAAATGTACTTGACTACAATTAAATACAAAGCAACTCCCCCCTATTAAATGAAGCGTCATGTAGACAATTAGAGACGCAATACAAAATATTTTAACTATGCGCAACTTTACAACTGCAAGTTACAACTGGTAGATATCTAAATGAATTATGTATTTAAATAACGAAAAATTTCAATTAAGCTGCCAATTAACAATGCCTAGTGATAATTTCACCAAAACGCAAACTACAACGTCAAATATAAAAAAACGCAGCCAAATAAATGAAAATGATAAAAGAAACCCCCCAAGGGGGAAAAAAAAAAAAGCAGCGCTTTCATATAAAAATATTCAAAATATCTGTGAGATGTAGATACTATGTACGTACGATGTGAGTGTTTCGAGTGAATGAGTACACGAAACAACAGCGTACACTCCGTACAAATCGCGTAAGGGCATTGAAAACTTAAAAATGTGAAACTTGAGGCCCGCATTACAACACTCACAAAATGACTGACTGCCTGCGACGTCGTCACAGTAATTAATTCATATAACTAAATAGTAGATTGCACTCACCGAGCGTCATACAAGCAAAGATATTTAATTGTTAGTCATTGCTAAAATGCTGAATTGCTAAATTATTAAAGTGCTGTTTTGCGAGCTTAGAGCAATAATCAATCCATTGAACAAATGAATTAAAGGAATGAAGCAAAACAGTAGCCTCGCCTAATTACAAGTAAAATATAAAATCAGACATTTAAAACTACAACAACAAAAAACAAAAACAGATGCAAAAATGCAACAATTGAATTGGGTACTAACCATTTAATTAAAGGTTTCACTGTGCGGCTCCGGTTGTGGTTGCAATTTGCATGATGAGCACGTCGTGTTTTCTATATCCAAATTAGCAGCAGCACCAAATATATGTAGTTGCCTTGGTAGTAAGTGAAGCCAATAAATTTATCACGTTGCAAAGAAGTGCAGTTTAGGGTGAGGATACAAATAGTAGTTGATTAAGCAGTAAAAGTGGTAGTTAAAGCTATAGATTACTTGGTGAAAATCAGTACACAATCTTTTTTAAAGGCAACTCTTTTTTTATGTTATTGCAATAAAGGCAACGACGGCAACACTTTTTATCACTTGATATCAGCTACGTATACGTGCTATACGAATTATATTTGTATATCTATGTACAAAATGCGATATTTTCTCTTTTTTTTTATGTAATTTCATGTAATTTGAGCTTCACATTTAACACTTCACTTCACGTACGTTTGCTTGGAAAGATTCAAAAACGCTCGAAGCTCTTATCAAGATCACAAACTCAAAAATTCATAAATTTCATCAAATCAGATGATCACTGACAACGGAATATGACGTCACACAAGCACCAAATAACTGGTATCTAACCATAGAAGCGACATTTGCGAATTTTATAGATTCATCCATCAAGCCAATTTAATCGGATACCGCAACAAAATACCCGTACTCCGTCGTCGCAAAGTAAAAGCTAGGGTAGCGCCGCGAAGGCAGAACGTTTTTAATAAAGGCACAAATTAAACGCGACGACTCGTGCGTTGTTCGCGGCTTGACAATTCTTTGACAACTGCTACTCGAAGCAGTTAATAACAATGGAGCGCACGAGCGCTGGAGCAGAGACTTTGGTATACCGAATGCAGAGAACTCGATACTGAAAGATAGTGTATCTCATGGATTTATTTGTTGTTTTGAACACTGAGTCTGATTCATAGCACACTAATGTCTAGCTAAAATTGTTAATGTTAGTTAGCAAAACTTAAAGAGAAAGAGAGTGAGTGAGCACACACAATAGAGAGCTGAATACATGAAACCAGAGTTACCAAATATTTTGAATTGCAAATCACAAAAAAACTTTTACCTGTTTCAAAAAAATAGTCCTCTGGAAATTTGTGCGGATACTGGAAACTTTTAACAATGTATAGGTTAGAGTGACGGCTTAGCAACAATGCTAGAAGCCTTAAGTAACATTATATGTGGCATTCGTGACCCTACAAAACTGATAAGAGGATTGTCAAAAGGATTGAATAAGAAACTTTGTAGCGATAACAACTATAACCAGTTAGTCCTGCTGAGATAGTTAAGCAGCATTGATCGGATCGACAAAATTTACGATTAAGGACTAAGAAATATTGTTTTAAAGCATGTGTTTAAATTTGAGTCTTATTGGTTAGGTTGTTCTCGAGATATATTGATCATCGATTTCAAAAACATAGTTTTGAGAAAAATGCATTTAAAGTTTTAAAACGGGTTTATGAGTAGTACATAATTTTTCTTTAAAAATATGCCTGTAATTTCGATAATACATAAAATAAAATATTTGTTGGGTATTCTCAAAAATATTTACATAGCCCCTTAAAGAAAGTCCGTCTTAGATATGTAGCCTAGTTCTGGCAAGACCCGGACCGTTGCTCAACAGATTCTTTCTCGATTGCATTCAGTCAACTACAACAAAAAGGGTTGAATGTAATAACTACCTAATATTTCAGCATGCTTTTCTATAGTCCAGTGCAAGTCGCGGCGATTCTCTTAGACAGTAGATCAGTGGTTTTTGAGTGATTATAGGATGGTCATATTGATATGGTTGTCTGACAGGTTTTCAGGGTCTCCAGTGCGTTGCTGTCTCGGAAAGAAAAAGCGAGAAGATCTATTCCTTAACTATACCAAGCGGAGTATGCACACTATTCGAGGCAGCGGTTTCGTAAAACGAGGAACCGAACCGTGCCTTGCTGATTTATCACCCTTTTCAATACCCTTAATGTTCCTGTGGCCTGGAACCCATACAAGAGTTATATGAAACTGACGCTGAGTTCCTTCTTGCATTGTACTAATATAGCTTTTATCATTTCCGAGTTTAATCTCAAGGGTTAGAGCGGCTGTGCATGAAACAGCCTTTGTTCAAATCCAAGAACAAATAAACCGAAAACTGGTCTGATCATATATTTGAACATACATACATATATTTGAACATATGTACATGTGGTAATGGCCGAAACATATGTCACCAACATATGTTACCAGATTAAATTGATCCATCTGTTATCTTGCCATTTTATTTAAGTAAATGCATTGACCGATTTGTGAATATACATGAATATCGATGTTTGCTAATAACTTTAAGTTCGATGAAATAATTAATGTTCATTTGTAATAATTTTTGTTTAAAAAAAAAAAAAATACTCAAAGGTTTGAATTATAAGAAGTAATAAACGGCAACCCTAAAGATTGTACATGAGAGAGTCTATCGATGCAGTAGCTCACTTTCTTTTTATTTTAAGCATTCATAAAGTGCAGGGCTCTCAAAGGCTGACTAACTGGTTAAAGAAAAGATTTACAGGCACAAATGCATAAAACAAGTAAATCAGTCAAGCCCAAAATTGCGTGTAATTTTCACATTTGACAGAATAAAAACACAAAATCAGCGGTGAAGTGCAGTCAGATACAATTTAAGTTTAAATTGAAAAGAAGCCACAAAAAATTTAACATAATGCAATCAATTGATACTCCTCTATCAGAACTAAAAAATCTGGCACACAAGATTGCTGTATTTCTTTCTCATAAAATGTTAATGGATCTCCTCATGTTTAGAAATATTAATATGGAACTCTCCCTCTCATATTCTCTCTTTTCGTTGAATAGCTGAATCAAAAGTAGCCATCTCTCACTTTTTGTTTTTATCGATTGTTTATTGTTATTAGTAAATCGTACGCAGGAATCTTTTTAATGGTAACAAAAAGTTTTTGGTTCGAGTTTTAATTCATTTCGAAATGAGTTCTTAATAATAGGATAGAGTCCAATGCAAATGATTTACAATAAAAGTAGTTTAGTTTTTGAAGAAATGTATTAACCAAGATATACCGTATCAATTTAGGCTATTGCTACGCTTGGAAAAATTTGCAGTTTGTGGTCAACTCATTGTTTTAAATATTAGTGTTGCTTTTTAAATTTTATATAAAATATTCTTCTGCGCTGTCCAATTCATTTTTATATAGTTACAGTATTGGCCAAAACTTAAGCACTTCCTCAGTACATTTTTTTTCAAATCATAAATTTCTTGTGAAAACGACGTTTTTGACCCGTGTTGTGAATTTATTATATGACAGATTATTATTTATGACAGATAAAAATTTAAAAATTCAGCGCCTCTTAAATAGTTATTATCAAAGGTAAAGCCAGGAAACTTAACGGACAAAACTAAAGCACCCCCTTTTTATGGTAAATAAAAATTTTTAAAATTAACACTTTTGTAAGCCCATTATTAATGATATGCTGCGATATCCATTCCCAGGATATTTTCAAGGATTGAAACAGATCCGCCGTAGTTTTGCAATTTTCTCTCTTGAGAATCGAAGAAACCGTAGAGCATGACATGTCCACCTCTGTTTTTTACAGTGGCTTTGCAATATTTAAGAATCAATATATCTCCTTTTGCTTTGCATATAAGCCTTATTTCACGTTCACCTTAACTTGAGTGTCCTGAAATGGAAGAGTATGTTGTTTTCTGACAAATCCAAGTACAACCTCAAAGATTCGGATGGAATAAGGCGTGTACGCATACTAAAAGGAGAAGGATTGAATCCTAAGTATTCGCCATGCTGCCAGATTTTGATTTTCTTATTTAACTAGTACTAAATCAATCATAGAAAAAATTTTATTTTTGTACCTAGTACGTTACTCAAAGTGGCTGCCAGCTCTCCTACTATTTTGTTATTGCGAGCCAAATTAAAAACTTCATGCGACGAAAGAGACGATACAATTCGATGTAGACTTTGGAGACTCATTTCAAAGTTTTGAGTTACAAAAATTGTAAAAAAACTTCTTTCAAAAATTACAATAAAAAAAAGCAAACAAAAATTTAACTATACAACATTATACATAGTTTGAATTAATTTTTTAAAAATTATTTTTATTTTTTTGTGTTTTTTTATTTGGTGTACAAATATCTTGTGGATGATAATTTTCAGTATGCTTGCTATTCGAAAAAAAGCATCTTTCCAATGACTGACAGCATGCAGATGCCGACCATGAATAGCTTGGTATGCGGCAAAATCATGTAAGCCACACAAATTAAAATGAAACGCTTTGATTTGTGAAGTAATTAAAAGTTCAATATGTTACACTGAAACCAACAAGACTTGGTAGCAGCATTTTAAATTTTCTAACATACATATGGGGAGAAGCACGTCAAATGTCCTAGCGCGGCGCGCGAGCGCTAAATTCTGTTGTTTTCAACTCGGGCTGGTGGTACATAAATGTACCTAAAAAAATTTCCCGACACATCATTTCGATGTATTTTTTCCTCAGCTTTCCAATGGTTTTGTCAGATTTTCCGAAATTTTCCATTTTCTTGGTGAAAAATCACAAAACGTGTTATATCTCAAAGGTATTTTTAATATTTTTTTTAATGCTTTTAATCGAAAGCTGTTTCGCATGTATGAAAGGGTGTTAGCATGTATTTTGTTCCGGTAATTTTTTCTTAAACGCATCGACTCGTTTAACTCTTGCCGTTACTCAAGTCACGTTGATGTTTATTCTCGGACTAAAAAAATCATTTTTTTCTGATCCTGTACTTTTTACAGTGCAATTTTCATACTCTCTCGTGTTCGACAGTTTTACTGGATTTAGTTTAAAAATTTAAAGAACCAACCGACTTTAAATAAAATTTTACGTTAAAAATAACATGCAATCAGTTATGATTATTGTAGTTTTACTGTAGGTCTACGAGTAAAGCAAAATAAACCGCTATAATATTGAATGCTACCGGCTAATGCAATTTTAACAGCTTACGGGTAAGTTGAAGTCGAAATTTGTGTTCCTGCCTAACAAAAGCAAATTAAATAAATTAAAAACCATATAAACAACAATATAAGAATACTCCACGTCAGTTGCGACGCTCTGGATGATTATGATGATGGTAATGATGAAGCTTATGAATGAGCACGTCACAATTCAGTGAGTTACACCGCTTAAATGCAGTAGCGCAATTCAAGCGTTTAGGGAAGCAGTAAGCGCAGACACTGACGCTGCCGATTCCAACTCCGATGCCGCAGCCCTCACAAGCACCTGCAGTTTTCATACAAAACAGAATTGCTGCCACTGATGATGCAGCCAATGCTGACTGCTCTTAAGCTCATTAATTGGAAATGAAATTGAATCAAATGAGCGATCGTCAAAGCTATGAATGATAGAGCAATGAGAAGGAAGCTTGCGCAGAAGAGGTACTTATACAAATGGCAGCCAACAAACAAATTTCATAGTAGCCGCAATAACTATTTAACTATGTGAATAACATTGTAGGTATTGTACCTAACATTTGTCGTTATTATTGTTGTTGTTATGGTGGTTATGCTCCATGTTTTATTCCAATGCATATCTGAAACAACAAACAATGGAACACGAAAAATATATACATATGTTTATGTACATATGTACTACAATAAGTACAATACATTGAAAATGATTGTAAGTTGTTGTTGTTTCTGTTATAATTATTACACCAACAATATGCCACAACTGACAACAGCACTAACATTGGCTCACACAGCAATACCAACAACAGCTGCATTTGGCCATGACGATGAAAAATTGTAGAGAGCTACAAAATTGTATTACA
This sequence comes from Meiosimyza platycephala, assembly GCA_963662105.1. Lineage (NCBI taxonomy): Eukaryota > Metazoa > Arthropoda > Insecta > Diptera > Lauxaniidae > Meiosimyza > Meiosimyza platycephala. The sequence continues at coordinate 100,406,361 of OY759209.1, read as the reverse complement.
TAAAACAGATATAAAAATAAATTTTTAATTTTTAAAGTTTAAATTTATTAAAAAAAAGCTGGTTTTATTCAAAACAGAATAGGGAAATATTCAATACTACTTACTCTTCAATACCAGCACTAGGAAAATGAAATTGTTAATCGACTTTTCCAATTCTATGGCAAAGGAATGGTTAATTTTCGATTGCATTCAATTCAAAAATACCTTTAAAGCGAGATACCCACATCAATAGTGTGTTGAATCAATATCTATAGATTTGCCAAATGACAATCTATTTTGACGAATATCAACTTCTAAAGTCTCTTGTTTGGTGGTAGTTTGCATAAGGTTTGATTTTAAGTGATCTGATACCAAACGATATCTCTGGAACAGGATTATTTGGTCTGTTGAGTCAAAATTTAAAATAAAAAATGCTTAAAAACGTAAGAGTCTGGTCTAGAACATCAGATCACTTAAAATCAAACCTTATGCAAACTACCGCCAAACACGGAGATGGGTCCCTTTTGGTTTGGGGTTGTTTCTGCATCGCATGTATTGGAAACTTGGTAAAAATCGATGGAAAGACGACAGAAGAAGCTTACGTAAATATTTTAGAAGAGAATTTGAATACCATTGCAGAACAAGTTGGCTTAGCGTTACTTTTTCTGTTAACAAGACAATGGCACCAAGCATCATAGTTCATGTATTGTAAAAAAATTTTTTGAAAGTAATTCAATTGATAAATTAATCTGGCTTGCACAGTCAGTCACCAGATCTGAACCCGATAGAATATTTGTGGTCGATTTTGGACAGGAATTTGAATAACGAGCCGCTGTAACATTCCCATCTTTTGGAATGATATGCAACAGCAATGGCATAATATATCCGAACGAATCATTACGAATTTGATAGAAAGTGTTCCAAAAAGACTTCGAGCTGTCATTCAGGACAAAGGTGGATATGCAAATTACTAAAAAAAACTTATTTTTATGGCTAATATTTCAATGAGCGTAATTTGGTCATTCTTTTAATAAACGCGCTCTTTATTTTTTTGACGATTTTGATCATTTTTTGAAATCAAATATCTCGAAAACTATGGGAGATAGGATAAAAAATCTTCAATAATTTTTGTTAAGAAATACTATAACTTTATAAAAAAATTAAAAAGACTTAAATAAATTTGTTGAAACACAAATTTTTTTAATTAAAAAAATGTTTCTCCTATGGGGTTAGTAAAGCCAATAAAAAGATTCAAACACTTAAAAATACATTTCAAACAAGATACATGTATAAACTAGTTAATGCTTTTTTTTTTGTATGAAACTCACGAACTAAACTTCTGAGCAAAGCTTAAATAATACTAAAAACATCCTACATAATGAGGTACATACATATCAAATGTGTCAAAAAAGGTTAAAGCTTAAGGAATCTTTTTTTTTTTGCTTTAAGCTATTGGTTAAGCATGCAGTAACTACAATCAGAAAAGAATTCAATGGGTTCTTTAATAAGCGTTTTTCGCAAAAATCGAGTTCTGAGTAGGAAATGACAAATACACACAAGTGCATTTCCAGTACGTCACTCTTTTTGATTTTCGGGCATAATTTCCCTACAACGAATTTAGTTGTTTGTTTCACAAAAGGTATCCAGAGCAACACCGGGTGATCGTACTTTAAAAAAAAAAAAAGACTCATCGAAGCGGAACTCCACAAAACAAAAAAAATCAGCAGCAGTTATGGAACAGCAGCATATGGAAGCGAAAACGAGAAACAAATGCACCGAGTTTACAAATGAAAGAGAACAAAACAAGCGGTATCACGAAAATGCGAACAGTCAAACAGTGAAGAACAGAGTCCCATAAAGCGCATAAGCACCTGCGAAAAAAAATATTGGTTTATGAGGCGGCAAAGAAAATTATTTAGGGAGCACAGTGTGAAGGTACAGTCAAAAACTAAATGCGAAATTTTAAGTGTTGAAATTTCAAAAAATTTATTACAATAAAAATGTAAATTACAAATGAAGGACAAGAGGTCAAAATATATGCCCTTATACCTATTTCAAAATTTTACAAGGAAATAAAAAAACATTAGCATTTTCTTATTTTTCTATATTTTTTTCGCCTTATACATTTTTGAGTTCATTTAAGTATATGGTAAATATAACGCAGATGAAAGTACCAGTCGGTCAAAATGTGATAAGTACGCCATGCGTTCGAATTTTACGCTGTGAGTTTTCTTTTTTTTTAATTGTTATTACAAATAAAATTAAGTCTACCCTGCAAAATGTCGAAAATGTATTTCCAAAAGTTCAAAGCTAAATATTTTAAAAGTGGGGCAATTCGTGAGCGACACCAAATTACCCTAGATTGACATAAGTCTATTTTCTTCGCATTTCACTGCACACAGTGTTATTAACACTGGTCTACAATGATTTTGATGTTTGAGCCCGCTACTTCGATTTCACATAATCCCAAGACGCTTATTTAAACTTCATTCACAAAATTAGCTCATTAAGTAGTTCGGAATTTTAGTGAAATGGATATCAGCAACAATTTGCACAAGCGCAGTTAAGAAAAATATTTCCCAATAGGCTTAATAAAATTAATTCAGCTACAATGCTAAGTCAGAATGTAGCAGTTTATAACAAATAGCTAAGGTTTTATCGAAATTCTCTAAAATTTCTCTAGCATTTTTTCTGTTAGACAAGTTGATTTAATTTTTGTGGACAAAACAATAATTTGATTTGTAATTTTTAAATGGCATAGTTTGATCAACTAAATGATTATGTGAGGCAGAATATACAAGTCTAAAATATTTAGAAAACTTTTATCTATGTACAGCCAGTAAAATATACACAAAATTTGCTAAACAACTCTTACAAATAATATATTGCCTTTTTTACCGCTAATTAAGTCTGGAAACTACAATTTTTTTTAAATAGCGTGCTTCGCTAAGTTTATAGAAAATAAGCGAAACACCCATGTAAAAATATTCAATGATTTTATTGACCTAAAAGCCCGAAACATATATTTCAATTCAATACAAAAAAATATTAATCATATAGTTAACTACAAATTAAATAAAAATTGTTTCCGGGAACCGATTTATTTTACCAATAAAATTGTTGTCATCAGGAAATAAAAATGATTTTTAATAAAGCTAAATCTCTTTAAATAGTTAAGCGCAGGACAGATGAATCGGCTACTACTGACAAGTTACTACGCAACGTACAAATTAATCTTATCCGAAGCGAGTCCTACCCGTGAATTTGTTTATTAGCTGGCATAAGAAATTTGTTCTTAATCTATGTAGGTGTGGCGTGTTTCTTGTTTGGTAGCGTCATGTTTAAGCATTAAATTTTACATTTCTTAAGTTTTTTTTTAAGTTATTACTAGTTAAAAGGAATTTGTTTATTTTTTCTTGTGTCCTTAGTCTTCTCCTTGCCTCCACAAATTTGTTTATTTACATGGTTAAAAATTTATCAAAAATTTTAACAACCCGCAACTACATCGAATCAACTGAACGGCAAATTCCAAGCGTAATTTTGCAAGTACAGCTATTTACAGATTTTTAAGACACATACATACATACGTATGTTTATCAGTCATTCTTCTTTTTTTGAAAATATCCGCATATGAAGTTTTGATATTTCTAATGGTTACGTTAACTTTCGAAACAACATTTAATTGTTTAAAAACATTTTTTTTTATCTACAAAACACATTTTTGGAAAAAATTAAGCCTCTATTAGATCGGAAGTTATTAAATATTTTCGAGCGCAAAGCACGTAGCACTATAAATGAGCAGAATTAAGTTACATAGTACTCCATCATAAAATCAGAAACAGCAGTAATTACATAGGCACTTCAGAGTAATTAGAAGATATTAATTGCTAGTTTAACTTACTACTGTTTCTAATATTTGGGTTGGATATTTTAGTAAAATTCTGAACTTTGTGGTATTATTGATTTTTCAATTAATTTTATAATTTTTTGTTTTACAAAAGGTGCTTTATAGTTGATTGCTTACAATATGCAAAAATTTTTGTTAACAAGCGTTTTAATATAGAATTTGTCAAAGAGCCTAAGTAGAATATATAAGGTTGCATTGGTGATTCCTGTCCAAAACATGGGTTTCCATCGGTTTTTGTGGTCAATTTTTGTTAATAAAGATTACAGCTTCAAATCTATGCTAAATGATAGAGCTCGAAAAGCCTAAATAGAATATATAGGGTTGCCAGGTCGAATTAGTTTTATACATTTAGTATTATGTTTATGGACCAAAATAGAGACCCATTACGTACGGAGCACGACTACTAAGGCCATAACAAACAATTATATGTTTGGTTTCTTATTATAGCTTTGTATATGAAAAGCATCCTGCATTGAACGCTTAGCAATTGCCGCAAAAATGGCGCCTCAGCTCCCAAAAATCTATTCCCTCAAATTTATTTTAAAATAAAATATCAGTCAAAGCTCTGACTTGTGTAATATTGAAGCTTCAATAAGGGGTTTAGCCTAAGGAAGGCAGGCATCTAAAATATCAATAGCCTGAAAGGGAGATTTAGAACTTAATTTGGCTGCTAACTTCAGTAACATTCTAGTAAATAATTAGACGGAATACAACGAACTTTTGTAAATGGACAATAACCCTAGAACACATTGTCTAAAAATTAAAGGGATTGCATAGTGAGATGCCAGCTTGGCAAAGCCACTTGTGCGATCCTGCCCTATTTATATCTCTTCGATGCTTGTTTCAATGAATAAGCATAATTTAAATTTCATTGCATTCGCTCTGATAGTTTTCTCGACACAAAGAAATAATAAAAAAAGTATATGCATAAAAATTGAGCTTTTAACCAGTTTTTGTGGGGTCATAAGAATAAAAATACTCACCAGTACACCTAAAATAGCTGCTGCCTCCCTTCCCACCCCAATACCATCCGCTGACGCAGTATGGGTTGAATTGGATGTTGCATAAATAAACAGCGGCAACGAACTAAAATTCTTTAAAATTCCACCAGAATCCTTAAAACGACGACAGAACAGTAACTTCCGATTTACTGTTGTTGCCACCTGTGTTGTCATAGTATTGGTTGCTGTTGTTGGATTCAAATCAGGAATTGTGGTAACAACAGTATCACCTTCGCTACTGAGTCCTGCCACTACGGAAGTTGAAGAAGACGTTCGCTGATCATCGCCCACTATTTCCACTGTAGTTGAGGAGCCGCACCCTGACTTGCTGGTGATGGCAAGTCCATCTACATCTACATGAGCTGACGTAGTGGTGAAGCGGCAGCTGTCAGATGTGTCTGTTGTTGTCATTGTTCCCGATACAGTAGCCACGGCTCCTGCTGCAGCTGCTGTAGTTGCCATGATGCAATGTGACAGAGCGACACTTTTGCAATGTTATTCTTGTTTCTACTATAAAATCGACTTTTTCTCGAACCACACGTCTACTGAGATGGAAACTACAGGCTGCCACATACTGAATGCATTCAGACTCACAAATTTGGACACGGATTCAAAACACGATTGAAATATTAAAGAATCTTCTCCCTTTTTTTTTGACCAAACGTCTGTATGGCTGACTGTCTGCCTATTAAGGTCTTTTTTATATAGAAATTCGCTATTGGGAGTCACCCAAACTGTGTGCAAAAGAGAGGAGCAGAAGACAAAGAAACCGAAAAACGTCGTGCAATACGAAAGCAAACGAAAGTTGAAAATGGATTTACATTTGTTAAACTATATCAATTATATTTTTGAAAATGCTTATGCAAATCGAAAAAAAATGCAATTTTATTCGATACTAGAGTCAATAAATAAAATCATTTTCCTTTTTATATTTTTTTCAGTAACACTTTTTTCACTCCGTCGCACACACTTTCTTTTCTTAAACAAATTTTCCTAATTTCGCTAACTTTGTATACTTATTCAGTATAATTTAAGTTTATTTATTTTTTTTGCACAAACTTTAAAATTAAAATTCACCTTTCATATATATTCGTATCATATACACATGTACACGAGTCGCGACGACACATAAATTGACAACGATTTTTTTCTTTACATGTTTGTTTCATTTCAATTTTCTTTAATCGGATTCCGCATTCGTGCAGTTTTTCTTTTATTTCTGACATCTGTCATTAGCTTTGAAGCTCAAATGGGAATGAAAGAGAAAGCATCAACAATCAACATTTCACGTTGGCAAGATCTTAAAAGCCTGCTTGAGTGCTGCCATTTATGCAAAAGTGTTTATACATGTTGCTTACACGCAGCGTCGTCTACTAACGCCGACTCACATGTTCGCTGTTATTCAGGCACTTCCACGACCGACTTCGGTTTCGAACGTTCATAATTTTCGAAACAAACAAAACCAAAGTTACGACATTTTAATGTTTTTATTTTTAAGCCAGATTATCATTTAGCTTCTAGTGGTTTCTCAATAGATCTATTTATTTTTGTTAGTACAAATGGGTGAAATTTGCTTCAGTTTTTTTTTTAAATGCACCCAATTTGGAAGAAAGTACTGATCCGATTGACTCGTTTTGACTCATTTATACTTCTTTTTCCATATAAATATTTATGCCCTTTTTTGAAATCTAATCTAACTTGCCCACCAGAATCAAAAGAGCTTAATGCAAAGGAAGTAAAATCAAGGAGGATAGAAACTGTAGATCTGCCATTAACAAAACCATGCAACAAACCTGATCGTACACAATGCGTTCAAAAATTTTCGGTATTGATGATAACTTCGCCACGGGCCTGTAGTTTGAAACATCATTTTTACACCCTTTCTTCTAAAATTTAGGATATTAAATAAGAAACTGAGGGGTTGACTCAGCACAGAGCTACAGTAACTAGTACTGTCGGAATACCATCAGGTCCGGAGCTGAAGTCATCATCAACAGATGAGATATATTTCTCTATGAGTTCAGGTGAGAAAGATATCCCATTAAACGAAACTAAAGGGTCATTATCCATATATTCAAAATAGTTGATCTCAGGGCTAAATAATTCCGTAGAAAAAATTTTTTTAAATAAATTAGCAAACAACCCAGCTATAATTTGTGGGTCGCTAGTGAGCCCATCAACTGTTTTGAATTCAGATGGAAACCCGTCAGACTTTTTTTTTGTATTAAAAACCCCAAAAATGCTTGGGGTCATGAAGAATATTCACTTTGGAACAGGTTTACTTTAGCTCACATTCTCCAATTTTCTTTTTTTTTTTAGGGTAAAAGGGGGTTAAAAATAAATAAAAAGTATGAAAAAAAAAAGTGTCGCTCGGATCTGGTTTCGGAGATATAGCCATCGGAAGTTGCGGCTATAGCTTTTGGAAAAATTATTATAAGTTCGGAACCGCTGCATGGATATCAAAAATTTGGGTGTCCAAGGAAAGATAATTTAATGGGCTATAATAATGGTAAGCAAGCCTAAGAAATTTAAACCATAATTTTGGAGATATTACGATTTTTCTGAAATTTTGACCAATTTTTTTTTAAAAAACCGTTATTTTTTCCAAAAAATGTGTAGATGACCTATAACTTTTTTAGCTTCCTAAGAAACCTTATTTTATTCCCCTTAAAATAGTGTATCGTTTGTTCCAAATTTTTGCATATTTACCCCCTTTTTGACCGAAAATCAAAAAAATGACCGAAAATGAAAAAACAAAATAGCGTGCTTCTTCTTCAAAAAAAAGCACAAAAAACTGGGTTTACACAGCTGGAAAAAAAAAGCTTCTCCATTCTTGCTATTTGACGCTAAAACGGAAAAAAAAGCTTCTCCATTCTTGCTATTTGACGCTATGAAAAAGCGCATGTCATTTCTTCTAAACTAATTCTAACTTCGTTTCGATGGAAAAATACTTTATTTTGCGATAAAAATTAGAAAAGAATAAACAAAATATTCATGAACAACGACGGTAAGTTCAGAGTACAATAATTTCTTGGAGAAATATATGAATGTTGACTTTTCTACAGCAACATGGAACTGGAATCGACATCGCCCGAATTGATGGTATGTCAGGCGCTGCGTGCAGCGACCAACCCCAGTCACGAAATCGTACGCAAAGCCGAGGAACAGCTGGTTGAATGGGAGTTGCAACCCGGATTCTTTCCGACGCTGGTGCGCATTTTTCAAAACCAACAGCTAGAGGTCAATGTACATATTTTTTTTCTGAGTTTTACTCAACAAATTTAATAAATTTAAGTAACTTTGGTTAGAAACTTACATAAATTTACGCTACAAGAGTCTACCAATTGTATAAATACTCATTGTTTCAAACTTTTGCTCTTCAATGTTCTTGAAAATTAAAACTTTTATTAAAATTTTATTATTCACAACTTTTCACAATAACGTCTGCAACTTGCGTCCTAAATTGATGAGTAGTAAAACAGGACTAAATATTTTTCATTTCAAGAGCTCAGTCATAAAAAATGACATTGAATTAGATAAGATGCAGTTAAGTTACGTTTCTACTTTATTAAAAAGTGGCAAGAAAATCTAAACGGTAAAACGAAAAATTAGTAAAAAATCAAAATTTAAAAAGTGCTACATCAAATTACCATATTTTGGAAAAGAATAAAGAAAGTGAAAACCGTGAAAAATCGAATTGAAAACTTTGCCCTTTACGATCTAGGTTCATTGCAGCGTTCTTGGATTTTTTTTATGTTCTTCTCTCACAGCGATCACTACACAGCTTAGCACGCGAAATCTAACAAACAACCCCATACACTATACAATCTGCAAAAAATATCGACAGAAAATCAAAATATGATTTTCATCCGACGATCCATAAATGACGTCTAGTCGTGCGATCGAATATTGAAACTGAAATTTGTTCCAGAAAAATGTCAGTTTTTAACTATGTACTAAGATTATAAAGATTTATGAATACTTATTTCTTTGCTATCGACAGAAAACTATGGATACAAACTTTGGTTAGTTTTTGGATAATGTGTAATTAAAATAATAGATGCCAAAACGAACTTTTTAAAATTTAACAACAGCAAAACGGCAGTTAAGCTTGGTAAATTTTAAAATTGATTGGTGAAACCGGGCGTCATTCTCATAATGGTCAGTTTTTCAATGCGAGTTAAAAAGTTCAGTTCTATTTTGAATTACTGCACTGAGTTCTTTGCAATAACTTCCATTGGATTAGAAATATTCTCACACTCAATTATATTTAAGTCAAAATTTTCGAAGTATGTATATTGCGTATGGTGGATAGTTTTTTCTAGCTGCTTCATTTGAAATTCTAAAAATTTTTTATTTTACATTCTTTAATGTTCTTGCAAATGTTTCAATGACACTCTTTCACTCAGCATTGTATCAAATTTTAAAATTTTACGTGAAGGTTGATCGCTGTTAACTGTAATTTCAATTAACATTTAATTATTGTTATTATTGCTACTGCAAAAACAACTTACAACTAAACATTCATAATATTATTAGTGGTTTCTCAATAGATCTATTTATTTTTGTTAGTACAAATGGGTGGAATGTTTGCTTTCAGTTTTTTCACCTAGCATTATTTTTTAAATGCACCCAATTTGGAAGAAAGTACTGATCCGATTGACTCGTTTTGACTCATTTATACTTTTTTTTCCATATAAATATTTATGCCCTTTTTTGAAATCTAATCAAATGAAATATGCTAACTTTAGTTGGATGCCGGTAAAATGTTATTGGTGACTAATTAAATAGTCGGTAGTGGCCAACTCTACAGTTGAATACGGACTGGAATAATATTGTTTAATTATTTTAATAATTAATGCATATATAATTTTTAGAAAAATAATAATTTGTACAATTATTGTGATATGAAAATAATTATAAGATTTCATGTGCATCCAATAACAAGCTATTCAAAATATTTCGCACCACTGATGGTGTCAATTTTGCAATTTATTTTCATTTAAAAACCAGTTCACTAGTTTATTGTAACACGTTAGTCGCACAACTGATAAGTTATATAAAGGCGCTTGTCCTCACACTTGAGCATAAGCAGACACCTTCATAAGTAGGTCTCTCTGGTATAAGTGCACATTCGTTTAATGTTTTGCTTTAAGTGATTTTTTAATCCTGGCTAAGACCCGGGATCCGCAGACTATACATTTTTAACTAGTATACCGGGGAAATTGAAAATATTCGGGATTAAATTTCCTAGACCTCGTGATTGCGTAAGTTACCAAGCAGCATGTTGTCACTTATTTAACGAACGCACCCATCGATTCTATCGATTTTCTCTCTGAGGGTAAAAAAGAGACAAAAACTCTTTTTAAAAATAAATTTCAAGGGTTTCATCTCGAAAGTTTCATTATTTAAAAATAAAAGCCCTCAATTTTCTAAATTTTTTTCGATAAAATTTTGAAAAACAGTAAAAATTTAAAAGTTATTTTTTCTATGCTTAGCATCTTTCAAGTATAGAAATAAATTGCATTTCATAATTTAGCTGTTTACTAAATTACGTTAGAAAGAGAAAGTTATTTCCTACAGCTGGTTATGCCTGGCGAATTCAACTGTGATTCATTTATCAACGGTCGTAAGTTCGCCGGAAAGCAAACGAATCTTCACTGCAAGTGCATGAGCAGTCAACGAGTGTAGAGCAAAGATTGTAGTGATCAAATAGTGAGAATTATACAACATAAGAACTATTGAAAGCAAAAAAAAACTTTCTGAAAAAATTTTGATTATTTGAAAGTTTCCGAAGGCAATTTTTAAAGCAAATTTGTGTTTAACCAGCAAAAAGCGAAAAGTCGAAAATAAATTCGCCCAGAAAACAATAAATTGTAGACTTGGATTGCTCAATTTAACGCCAATTCGCTTTTACGGCGGCTGTCAAAAATACGATAACCAAATTCGCCTTGTGTATATTCCGCTCTTTCGCACACATTTTGTGCAACTGCGCCACAAGTTAGCTCGGTTGATACGAACAATTGCTGTGCTTGTTTCGCACTCTGCTGCTCTACTTGAATTTAGAAGAAAGAAGTCAGCTATATTGCTGTCTTTTTATATTGAAGTGAATTGGTTTCGCGAAGTGTTGAATCGAAGAACCGTCGTTGAATCAAGTCGAATCGGTGCGATTGCTGTGAGAATTGAATTCGTCGTCGTTGACGTTGTGCTGTTCAAGTTGTGGATTTGGAATTCTTTGCACTCACACACACATAAACAGACAGAGACATAGGCACACTACCAGCAAACTCTTAAAGAAAAAATTTTTTTTTTACAAATTTAATTTTGTGCGCTTCGCTCCGGACAAAATAATCAAATTTCAATTATAAAATGGCGTTAAAAAGAATCAACAAGGTATGTGATAATTTTGAAAATTTATAGAACTATTAAAATACATTTATAAAAGCGAAAAAAGTAGAATATTTTTATGCAAGTCTTCGGAACTGCGGAGGAAATGTACGGAAAAAAGAATTGATCGAAAAAAATGGGCGACGAACCACGAAGCAACAAAACTAAAATCGAAATAGCAAATTTTCAATAAGGAAAAAATTGGATAAATGTGCAAAATTTATACGAGGACAACACCCAAGTAGGTGTTATATATTTTTTGAATAGAAAATTGGAAGCAGAGTGCATAACGGGAAAATGTGCTGATTAATGCGAGTTTCCAGAAATGTGAAAAAAGGTATCCAGTTCATAGGAACATTAGTAGCACGTCATGGGGGAAAGTGCAAAATCGCTGGTGCGGTAATGTGTCTATGGGACCGATCTGGATATTTGCATAGGTACAATAGAGATGAAGTGAAAAATTAATTTTAGCATTAGTGCTATCTGACATCACATTGATCCATGTAATTATATCCCAATTAGGTATCAGCAGACAGACCGACGGATAGACGAAAGAAATCCAGCAGTTCCTAACCTAACTTTTTTGGCGATATTGCAAAGTGCTTGTGCGAATTTCTGACGTTCAATTATTTTGATATATCAGTTTTTTTTTTGAGTCATAATCACCTCCTGCTGAATTTGCCAAAGAAATTATATTGAAGTATTAAAAAAAATGAATTCGGAAAACCTTCGAGATATATATGGAAGAAGTAAGAAGATAGCAGAGCCGCTACGCCGCAGCTGCCGCGACCGCTAAAGTTCTCTTTTTTTCTTTTGCTCCTTCAATTGAGACCATAGTTGTGTTTCTTTTGCACGGCTCGTTCGTGTCGAAGTCAACGCCGCAGCGTTCGTCATCATCTCGTTGCTGTCGTGGTCTCTGCCGCTAGCCCCTGTGCGGAGCAGCAGAACCCACAAATGCCAGACACTTTGGTTAGTAAAGAAGTTTGAAAATAAAAAACTTCACTGCTGTTGGTGCTGCGCCCGCATTGCGCCAACGTCGCAGTAGTTCATCGTCATCGCAGCTAATCGCCTATGCCTTCGTTGATGCTTCGCGTTCGGTTAAAATCGTATTGTCTGTCCGTTCGTTCGTATTCATTAGTTTATCATTTGGTTTCTTCTATTTCTGCTGCTTCTAGTGTACCCGATTGCTTGTCCCATTCTGCTACCTTTATTTTGGCTTCGCTGTTTCCGTGCCGTGTGTAATTTCGCTGTGAAATTGACAACACTTGTTGTCTCTTTTGATCTTCAGCTGTTTTGCAGTGCAGTGACTGGTGTAGAGTCGTTGTTTTCATTTATAATAGGATAATTTAAAAAAATAAAATAATGACTGGCTGAACTTTCGAATTGCACGAATTACATGCGTAATGTAAATAATTTGTTTTTCCTCAAATTTGGTTTATTGAAATTTTGATTGCCGAAAACAACTTTGATTTTGGTTTTTGAATTTGTAGGTGTCAAATTTCGATACAGAGGATAACATTTCAAAAATTGCCATAAGGCAATTTAATAATTTGTATTGAGAAAAATTACTTCTGTTCTTTTGCTTAGCACAGACAGTACATATTAAAAGTTAAGGGCACATCCAGAGATAAAAAGTTTGAGGTAGGCTCAAAGTTAGTTGGATTTTGGATTGTAGTGTTTCCTTTCACGTTTAGTGTTATTTATATAAATTGTCAGATTAAATATGGTAACGTAATTTAATGTTTAAAAAGAAGCTGATCTTGAGTAATGAGTTGGCAGATTTCACACTTTAGTTCGTTTCGAAAAATGAAATATTTTTCAGAAAAGCTATCCAATATATGGCCGCTCCCACAAAACCGGAACAAAAACACTCCAAAAAACATACATTATATACATATAGTTGATAACGAAAGAATAGAATCGAAGAAACTGAGAAAATTCTTCCTTATTAAAATCATCGAAAGAATTCAATACAGCCCAAAACTATCTAAAAACTGAAACTTATTTAAAAAATCGATAAAATTTGAACACTGTCAATTACAGTCGAAAACTTTCGAAAAAATCGATAATAGTTGGAAACTATACATTGAAAAACTCAAAAAATACGGAAATTTTTAAGGAAAGTCATAAATTTATTTCTAAAGAAAAACTGTCCGCATACATTGTCAAACAAAGTTGCATTGACCTTCTATTAGTGGCTTCACTATGAAGATTTTTTTTTCGACTGCAGATGATTTTTGACAAATTAATTCATTTTGAGTTTTCTTATTCGTTCCAAAGTAATTTTTTTTGAGAAAATATATTCAAGAATGCTAAAGTGATTCAATCAGAGTGAATCCATCCAGATCATTCATTCTTGTTTATATATTTTCTTTAATTTTTTTGATTTCATCTTTTAATTTTTTTTTAAACGAAATAAAAAACTACAGCTTACGTCATCGGATGTCAAATAAATAGAAAATATGACAAATGTTTGCTTACCAATGAATGAACGACACTTTTTTCCCAAGTTGGAAGGGGATACATAATCTTCCAAAGTGATAAATGTAAATGAGTCATAAGCTTTGTTTTTTAATTGAATATCGTTTTTTATCTGGAGGTACTGCAGTATTGTATCCTAAGAACGCCTTCGCGTTCTCTGCTTTGTCCAGATTATTTAAGTTATTGTCTTAAACTCACGGAGAACTAGAAGCAAAAGCAAAAATGTTAACTACCTAAATATGTATATATTTTTATAGTCTATGCTTTCCAACATTTTTTACGATTTTTATTTTTATGTTTTCTTAAATCTTTCATATGTACATATATGTAGTAAAATTATATTATCTCATGGGCACAGTAAGAAATCTTTGAAATATTTGATTATTCTTCTAATATCGACCCTAATTCTTAAGTCAGCAGTGGATATCTTATCCACTCTTATGAACTTCCACTCTTATGAAAAGAGAAGAAAAAATCTTTGGGCTTCGATGGAAGGAGCTAAAGCTGGTGTGTGTGATACCGTAATGAAAGCTAAAGCATAGCTGATAATCGAATTAAATGTTAGTCACCAGAATCGTGGTTAGCTTGGTTGTGAGAGGCCAATAAAACTATAAAAAGTGGGTCAAATATTGTCATTTGGGGATTTTTCTGATATGAAATCGTTGTGTTTTTTCTGCTCTCAACATTGGCGCGAACACATTTTACTACTTATCGGCCTCTCATAACCAGGCCACCCCGATTCTGGCAACTGACGTTTATTTCGAGTATCAGCTATACTTAAACATTCATTAAGTGAGAGGAAATTGCTTCGAAAAATGCAACGCTACCTCATGTACTAAAAATTTATTTCGTCAGAAATTCTTCATTCTTTCATTGTTTATCCTTATCAACCAACTCGTGGTACCCGAGTAAAATTTCAACATAATTTATACGTTTTTGACCCATCGTTGAACGCACATACTATTGCAGTCTCTTAAGAGTCGAAAAAATTCTCTCATCAGTGCAAAAAATCTACTACATCTCCTAAACTTTTCAATTTAGTTTCATTTCTGCTCGCCAAATCAAGAAATATGTTTCGATCACTAAGTAAATTTTCTTTTTTGAAATCATCTTTATAAAAATTTATTATTTTATCAACATCACAATCTTTACCAAATAGAAAAGCTTCAAGGGATCTAGAAAATTTTCTGAATCTGTCCAAATTAGATTCTCTTCTGAAGTCTGAAATATATGATGTTCCACTTTTGAATTTCAATCAATACGCTTGGGAATTCGCATGTTGAATTAAAATTTTCCGTGTTGAATTCCACATAGGGAAGCCTCACGCATGTTCTCAACACCCGCAACAGGTCTTTCGGCACCCCTGGGCAGATCATTATCTGAATCCTATTCAAAGTCTGATAATGATTTTGGATGGCAAGAGTTTCATTGCCTTAGCAGTAGAAGTGCTTCGGTTGACAAATTTTTTTCTTTTAAGTAGCATGGAAATTGCGGGCTAAGGCGAATAATAAATATATTTGGGTTTCGCTGGATGTAACCATTGATCTGGTGCAGCGCTTAGTTGTCTGCAAAACAATTGAGAACTTTATTTCGAGGCCAATGAAGATTTTGGAAATTTCAAACAAATATAATATAGATACGTTATATGAAACAGCTGCTCATTTCCATATTGTTTTGAGCTGTCCTGCTACTATAACGGACGTGGAACAGTCGCTTTTGAAGAGGCAAATAATTTTAAGTGATAGGCGTAAAACGTTTATACTTGAATATCTCAAACATTATCTGTTGCAACGCTGTCTGAATAAACCATTTTCTTTAACGTAGTGCTCATACATATAAATTTGTTTTTTATCTTGCGCATTTCCTCGATTTTTCGGGCATATTTGCATGCATACTTTCAACATATTTCGTGCATAACTATTTAAGCTCTGATCATGACCTTCTTTAATTTTATGTGTCTTTTTACATATTTTGTAATATAAAAATACTTACTTTAATATAAAAATACTTACTTTAATATAAAAATACTTATATTTTAGCTGTTTTTATTTTACCTACTTTTTACTTTTATCATGATCAGTTGTTGTACGGTTTTTATATGTACATACACACCTGTCTATCTCAAAAATCTTTGGGTTGCCTTAACTGGTTCACTTTTATTAATATGTGAACTATGTAGATATCATCATTTTTGTAGAAAATTGAAACTAGATATTATCATATAAAAACGGTTCATGAAATTGAAATAGCCATTTACTTAAAACTTCATAATACATCATATAAAAAGAGTTCAAGAAATAATTCAGTCATGTCTCTTTTTTTTTGGCACTACCTTTAAAATTAATTCAATTTTCTTTCTTTTAATTTTCACTACATATTATTAATAAAATTAAAGCAACAGTTTTTAATTTTTAGTGCTTTTGGTTGCTTTAAACCTTTTTTTGTTTAATTTGTCAGCTTATCTATTGCAACAAATTTTATTTATTTTTTATTATTTAGTATACATTCTTTTTTGACATTTTATAAGGTAAATGGAAATTATGTTTTCTTTATTCGTCGCACTCATTGCGTAAACTGGCGCCAATCGTGTCTTCTTTCGCCAGAGAATTTGTCTCTGTTGCTGTTGCCATTTTTCCTATTTGTTTTGTACTCACTGTCTGTGATAATTTGGAAAGGGCCAACGAACTTATCGTTAGCATTTATTATTTTTGGGTAAGAATATGAAACGATAAAAATCAGATGTGCATACTTGCGTAGTTAATATCTATTTATGATTTAAAATGGTGGTTGCAAATTTTCTTTGTTGTTTTATGAAAATTCTTGCAATAAAAAATATTAAAATGTATTTTAATAAATATAATTTTTAAATCTATAAACCCCTTATTTTATTAACTTACTTTATATTATAGGAGTTACAAGACCTGGGTAGAGATCCACCTGCACAATGTTCAGCAGGACCAGTTGGTGACGACTGTAAGTATTGAAATTATTTTAATAAAAAGTACTAGGAGGCTTATTACATTTTTCGTTATGATCCTATAATTAAGATATGAAATCATATTATAAAAAAACAATGAACTCCTTAGGAAGGTGTCACACCTACTTACACTGTCGAACGAAATAAAGTGAAAAATCAAATCAAAAAGCTCAACACTACTGAAAATTTATTCTATATATACCTTTTATTAAAAAAAATGAAATTTGTCTGCCAACGTTAGGTATTGTTGGACAAAATAAAGTTCAAAACTTAAAATTTTATATATAAATTATTTAAAATACCAATAAGTGGGCGTTCAAGTATTACGTAACGGAATTTGGGGGAGGGGGTCTTGGAAAACGTTACTATGCGTTACAGGGAGGGGGGGGGGGTTGACCGACGCGTTACGTAACATTGTTTTTGAAGTGAAACTTCAAGATTAAGATTAGTAGTAAAAGTTTATTAGGACAAGTTTGACCCCATTTTAACATATTTTAAACCTAAGCAAATGTTATTACATTATGTGTGATTGCTTATTAAAAAACAATATAAAAGTTAGAAATCTCTTGTTTTATTTATTATTACCGCAAATGCCATTAAATCAAAAATCTTCAAAAATTGCGTTACGTAATACTTGAACGCCCACTAATGTGGTTTAATTAATATTTAGTATGGCCTTTTTTATTGTTAATTACTTCTGCCGACCTTTTTGGAATACACCTAATTCTGTTTTTACACGGTAATTGGTTCCAGGGAAACCCGTGCAAAAAAAAAAATTTAATCCCAAAAGATTTTGAATCGTGTTAAATGGAATAAAATCGTGTAAAAAAATTTAAAATGTGTTTATTTTCAAACCGTGTTAAATCAAAACCGTAAAAAAAAGACCCATTAAAACAGAATTAGGTGTACTATTTATACAATATTTCAGGGTATCTTCGGATATTTCTTATTACTCCTGTATGCTTTCCCAATAGGATTTTATATAAGAATTGCAGTTAACTGGAATTTCATCATCTGAAGTGGTCCGCAAATGCTTAATCGGATTAAGATCCAGAGATTGTGAAGGCCATTCTATATTTTCTATCCCATTTTCTTCAAAATACTGAGTAGCGATCCTGCTCGGGATCAGCATTTATTTCTAGTTTATCCTTCAAAATGTTCACCACAGTCATTTTACAATCAATTTTAGCAAGTTGTACAGCGATTTTCTAACCAATTAATTTGACTCCAAATGTTGGGGGACGTCCATTAATTACGTGAGGTGTTTTTTTGAAAATGCGGACCCCCCTCTTGATGAGACCAATTTAATGTAAATTCTTTGCATTAAAAACTTGACGTGAGGTTTCCTTGACCTCCTCCCCCCCACTTTGGTGAGATTTTGCCGGATCCCCTTCCCCTATTTTAGCTCACGTAATTAATGGACGTCCCCTTAATGTACTTTTACTTTAGCAGAGGCTTTTTCTTAGCATAAAAACTCTTGATCCCTTGTCACCGTTCGCTTCAAGCAAGATCAAGATCAATAAAATTGTCAACCAAATCTGACAATGCACTATTATTATATAGTGTCCGGAGATTCCAAATACATTATCCGCGAAATCGGAGCTACTCATTTACTCGTTTTATGGCCATTTTAAGGTTAGCACTGTGGCCGACACGGTTCGTTTCAAGCAAAATCAAGATCGGTAAAAATTGTCAACCAAATCTGACAATCTGATTCCAAAACATGATCTGTAAAATTGTACCATTGTTATGACCATTTTAAGGTAAACGCTTTTACCGATATCCTTGTAGTTTTTGATGCTTTTAAGATCAAGTGAAGTTTTTAAATATGCTATAATTGTTTTTTGTGTATTTTGAGTGGCTGAACACGATGAAGTCAATAATGTTTGCAAATATGCAAATGTTTTTGTGTTATTCATCAATTTTCAAGGAAAAAATCGATACAAAAAAAAATTTTTTTTTGTCGGCTGAAAACTGGAAAAAAAAATTTTTTTTATTATCTTTTGTGGTCTATGCTAAGCACCTCGCAAAATTTTAACGGGTATGGACCACGGGGCGTGGCACCTTCCATGCGATAAAAACAATTAAAACGCTATATATGGTAAATTATGGTAGCAAGAGTTTTAAAGTTTGAAACAAGGGTGTATATTGTCAATTCTAAGGACCTCATGAAATGTGGAAGCGATTAGAAAATGGGGCGTGAATTCTTCCTTACAACAAAAAACACTTCAACGGCATCTATGACAGCTGCAGTTGTGAAACTTGATACATGGATGTACATTGATTGTGCCAAGCTACTCGCAAAATGTGAACTGACAAAAGACGCAATCGTTTGCAGTAAGGACTGCGAAAAACGTAAGCGAGATTGTACAACGGAAAGTGAGCGGGCAACGCCGCGGGAACAACTAGTAACATATCAAAAATAAAAAAAGAACAGAAGATGTTATATTGAAAGTATTTTGCGAAAAATTCTTTAATTAAAAAAATTAGTGTGACAAATTTATTTAAATCTTTTTAATTTTTTTTATGAAGTTATAATATTTCTTAACAAAAATGATTAAATGATTTTTTATCGTATCTCTTATAGTTTTTGAGATATTTCGTTTCAAAAACGGCAAAAAAAAAAAACAAAGTGTGCAGTTGTTAAAAGAATGATCGATATGTATTTCTTGCTATGATTCTTAGCTGGTCAATGCAAAAAGTAAAATGTAGTATGCTGTAGATTTTTAGAAGTCGGTTAACAAAGCTTACTGATGATACTTTGTAGGGGAGGTTGAAACTAGTATAACCAGGTACTTACCCATTTTTTGCTCCTTGAATGCATTTTGCGCTTGTAAATTTTTTGTGGTTTTTGCACGAAAAGTACTGAACAAGTCATAAAATACCCCAGAAATCTCTGATAAAAAGTAAGATTGCGTACTTTTCAAATTGTAGGCTCGCAAAAATCGCCTAAAACTTTCGAATACATTTTAAGCTTATCATTGAGCAATTCAACTCTGAATATTTACATGAATTTTTTTCCATATGACCCATTTATTTTTAAAGTGACTGAGTCAAATTAACAAAAAAAAAAAAATCGAAAACAAATGTCTCAGGGCGTCGTCGGTATCTTTCTATTTAAAAGACAATGTGTAGTATGTTTATGAAATTTTGTCACGAAGATGTGCTAATTAAAAAAAAATTAAAATACTCAGTATTCAAAATTCTAAAAATAGTTTTAATTTAATTTTAGTTTTCGGAGTCGTTTATTCATTCTCTAGAATATACTGTCGTGTAACTATGCTCACCTCTCATGCATCTGTTAGTTAAAATGCTGTAACAATCGTAAAAATACAGCGAATCCTACGAAAATTCACAAAAAATTTATGCTCCAGAATATTCCGTAACAAAATTGAGTAAATTCGTCATTAGGACACGCCCATCTACTTCAAAAAGCTCTCCCGTAAAATTTTAAAGATAAATTGCTAAATGTTAATTTATCGCAACGATAAAATGCTCGAGCATATCGAAACGGACAGAAAAGCATTCCCATTTCCTAAATGACTTCATTTCCGTTATCATTAGCTGAGTTCAAAAAAATTATAGACTTTATTCAAATTGAACTTCGGACCTTAATTCCACTTCCGAGCTAAATTGGAATCAGAACAGACATACAGTTTTAGCACTTTGCAGCGTTTGCTGAAGACTGCAATTTTAATTAAATAATGTTCAATTGTAATTAATAACTACATATCATAATTATCAAAATTTTTGCATTCGTTCTTTCCGTTGTTTTACAAGGTCGTTTTTTTGTTGGCACCATAAACTTTCTGTACTGAGCAACCAAAGTGGGTGGGCAATAGCTCGGTATGACATTTTGAGGTTAAAAATTTCGACAATCGCTTTTCGGGTTGCTGGGTCGCAACTTAAATTAACTTTTCCACAACTGTTTAATAACTTAACCACCCTTGCAAAATTTAGCCTCATGCTTAAATTTTTTTCCGTAGCAAAGGAATTTTTTTAGCTATGCGCCTTTAGTAAACGTCATCGAATTGTTTGAGCGCTAACCGCGTTTCCAAAAAATTGGCCTGTTCTGCTAAAATTGTCTTTGAAGATTTAAATATGCTATTTTTCGATACTTACAATATGACGATCATCTGTTGGAGCGGATTTTGATAGTTTACCACGAATTTCTTTTCGCGGTTTATCTTTAAATACATTTCTCACAAAATGTGATATATTTTGCAACTGCTTCGAAGCTGCTTCGAAGAGATTTTCTTTCTTTTTTTAAGTTTAAAGCCGCCAGTCTGTATTCCTCAACAGATCAATTTGATCTCAACTAAAATGTTTGCTGTCAATTCACTGCATTTTAAGATTTAATTAAAGAAAACATACCGTTCTTCAAAGGAAAGCTTAAAAAAATGTATCAAACAAAAATTTGAACCAACTTGCAGGTGTAATTATTATTTTGAGCAGGCAAATTTTCAAACTAAGCACAGTATCCATAACGATTTTTCCTTTATATTTCCAAAATATTTTTGTAATAGAGTTTAAACTAAAAACTCAAAACTGTAACTATTATTTTGAGCAGGTGTGTATATATAAACATCAATACATTAAAAAACCTTTGAATCACTTTTTCCCAAAAATGTAGCTGTGAAAGAATCTATGAAAGCAGCTTATTTACTAAATAATTTTGTAGTAATTATTTTCTTATTCTTTATAATTTATTTGTTTTAGACAAAAAAATAATCATTATTTTTTCTTTATTTTCAGTATTTCACTGGCAGGCAACAATAATGGGACCGGTAAGCATAAAATAACAGATATTGTTTTTTTAGATGACTGATTTTTGAAGTGAAACTTCTTTACTCGGCGTTTACACACACAAATTCTTGTCGAAAAGTTTCCTTGTTTGTGGGCAAGGGAGGAAAAACCAAAGAGACGATGCTATGAAATTGAACAGAATTGCGGCGTACGACTGATAACCTACCGACGGATACCCGTCGACTTAGACTTAATTCTAATTTTTTTGACAGCGGATTTCCGTTGCCGCTCTTCCGACCTCGTCCCAATTCTGTTCAACACATTAGATTTAATTCTAATTTTTTTTAACCGCGGATTTCCGTTGCCGTTGCCCGTCGTGTGACATCGCACTACGGCACAAACGTCGAAGTCATATTTTCATATCAGTGTCCAGAAACCTTTTTAAAATTTGACAACAAGATGTCGCTTAAATATTTTTTCGTTGAAAGTACAAAAAAACATGTCTAAGCCAGTTTTTTGAAAAATCGATTTAGTGTTTGTAATTTTTTATATATCTAATATGTTCTGTTAATATTTCCGATTTCAATTAGATTTTGTCACTATAGTGCCCAATTATCCTCACAATGAAATTGACAAGTTTTATTGTCTTACTTTGCTTCTCGACACTTCCAACTTATGACTTGCCTCTTTTCAAAAAATAAAAATTGTAGACAGTAAAAATTTTTGGTGATACCAAATATTGATATTGTTTTTATGCTATAGGATTAACATTTTTATTTTTATTATCCATTATTTTGCTTTATTACTTTTGCCATTCTTTTTTGCAATGTGTTGACATGCATTTCGAGCTGTAATCTTATACACTTTTTATTAAAAAAAATTCGCCCAAAAAACAGGTGGTAACCCATGTTTGGGACGGGATTCCGCAAGGCAACCCTATATATTTTATTAAGGCTCTTCGAGCTTTATAATTTGATCATTTAAAGCTGTAATCTTATACACTTTTAATTAAGAAAAATTTGCCCAAAAATCGGGTGGCAACCCTAGTTTAGAACAGGATCCAACAATTTGTACTTCAAATTCTACTTAGGCTCATCGAGCTCTATCATTTGACACATATTTCAAGCTATACACTTTTTATTAAAAAAAAATTGGCATAAAAAACGGGTGTCAGCCCTAGTTTGGGACAGGTTCCAACAAGGCAACCCCATATATATTTTATTTAGGTACATCGAGCTCTATCATTTAACATATATTTTAAGTTGTAACTTTATGCACTTTCTATTTAAAAAATGTCGACCAAAAGTCGTTTTTCCGCCATTACAAAAATCCAATGTAAGATGTAAACAAATAATAACATAATATTTCCACTCAATTCGTTTTTATAAATTTTGGGTTTGATTTTGAGATTGCAGACGCCAATATAGGAGATCACACCCTCTATAACGACTAAACCTTTATCATGTATTTTTCTTATGTACATTTTAAATTTTATTTTAAAATTGGGATCTTGAACATATTAAATATTCTCAAACCTTATTCAATTTGTTGAAACTCTTATTGTTAAATTATTTTAATATAATACCAAATTTTATTTTCTTACAGCCCGACAGCCCGTATCAAGGTGGTGTGTTTTTCTTAACAATTCACTTTCCAACAGATTATCCATTCAAACCACCAAAAGTGGCTTTTACAACGCGTATATACCATCCAAACATTAACAGCAACGGATCGATTTGTCTTGATATATTAAGATCTCAATGGTCGCCAGCATTAACTATTTCAAAAGGTACTGCATCTTTCTTTTGTTTTTTAGTTAAAAATGAATTTACCCCTTATATTGACCTTCTTGTTTCTTACAGTTTTATTATCAATTTGCTCTCTACTCTGTGATCCGAATCCAGACGATCCACTTGTACCAGAGATTGCAAGGATATATAAAACTGATCGGGAAAAATATAACGAATTGGCACGAGAATGGACTAGAAAGTATGCTATGTGATGCGTTCCAGTTTGTAAAATCGATCCGTCATGTAATAATAACAAGAACATCTACTGCAAGAATTGCTACAACAACTACAGCAAGAACAACATCAACAACTACAAGAATAGCAGCAGCAGCAACAAACCGCTAAACGCTCTACTACAACAAAAAACATTTATTCAAATCAACAAATAAATAAAAAAATTAAAGAAAAACAGAAGAAATAAAGAAAAGAAATAAAATTACAAAAAGCAAAAATTTAATTCAGAAAAATACAAAAAAAAAAACATTAAAAGCAACTTACTTATTATTACATTTATAATTAATTAATTATTATAAATTATAATTATATTCTTCAGAAGAAAAACAAAAAAACTAAGCAAAGATAAATCAGAGATAAATCAATAAAAACAAAATACAAAACCCAAAACATAAGAGATTTAGAAAAAACCAGCAAAGAGGTGAAAAATTTAAAATACAAGCAAACCAAAATTGATTGGACTAAAATATTGAGAATTAAAGTGGCATAACTTGGATAAAGCTAATTTGATCGTGGGGGGCTAGTGAGCAAAAAGCCTGCAATGGTTAAGAAATTCGACGTTTACTCATATTGTTTGTCAAGTGTTCCAATAGATACTTACGCATAAACTTATACATCCTCTAACACACACATGTAAACATCAAACACTTGCGTTGTCGCGAAGGAAAACCAAAAATTAAGTAAACTTTAGGTGAATTTGCATATGACACAAGTTTATAAGTTTTTGATAATATATATTCCCTCATAGCTTTCATCTCATTTTGAGAATTCTGATTGCATCTAGCTTGAAAACAATTATTAATACTATTATACTTTTTCTTTGATCCCCAGCATCAAGAAAGTTCTCATTAAAAAGCAAAAAAACAAATTTATCTTACTGATATCGTTAACGTAGATACTATTATACGACATGTAAAGAATATCGACGATTTGACCGCCACCTTTGATTCTTTTGGCATACACGCATGTTGTCAATGGCGTTATGGTCTACAGTAATCGATTATCTACAATAATAATCTCTCAAATGTTTTTCTCTATAGTTTCATGTAAAAGTAAGGTTTTGAAAAAACATTTTAATG
Source organism: Meiosimyza platycephala (assembly GCA_963662105.1). Lineage (NCBI taxonomy): Eukaryota > Metazoa > Arthropoda > Insecta > Diptera > Lauxaniidae > Meiosimyza > Meiosimyza platycephala. The sequence continues at coordinate 100,381,780 of OY759209.1, read as the reverse complement.
ATGGAAGTAAACGACACTAATTAATTTCCTCTAACTAAATGTAGAGATGATGCTAATGCTTTCTTTAATTGAAGATGTCTTAAACCACCTTTTTTTAAATTATTCTCTATTTTAAATTGAGCTGAAGATGAATTTCGAAGTCATATGGATGTAATGGTACAGTCTTGCTGACGATATTTATGTTGACCAGTAATAAATGCAATATGAAAAGTTTTCTTCAAGTTATTAATGAATTTTAGTAAATTTTTTTAAGTTTTACAAATTTTTTTAGACATGTCTAAACATAGATTCTTTTTGGTCGGTGGTAAATTGGTCTACGGCCAAAGTTTTTGCATATTAGATGAAAGCGTTTAACGTTCTACATGCATATAGGATATAAATACATACTGGAGAATTTTGCTATAGCCTTATTTCTTTGTTTATTTTTTTAATTACAATCTAACCTCACATTATTAATAATATGAATATAAGTTATTTTTTTATTAATGCTACCTATGAATTCAAATATCCTTGAAATTAGCCTCCTTTAAAGACGTAGATCTGATACATATAGACAAGCAAACACACCCACATACACATAGTACATAAAATGGAAAGCGAAATTTTCCTTTAATTCCCTCTTTTTACATTTACAACTATTTAAACAAAATGAAAAATATTTAAGCTAAATGAAGATGAAGTTATAATGAAATAAGAATCATAACAAAAAGCCGAAATATAGGTGTAAACTTATATATTACAATTTCAAATAAAATAATTTCTTTTGTGTAGCTGTGAGTTAATTTTTTTATTTATAACTATGTGATGGTATTGGGACATTGATAAAATAACTTGGAAGTTTGTAGGAATACTTAGTCATAAAAGTTCTAAGTCGCCATACCGTTAAAAAGCATCTTACATACGGTTTTTATTAAAGTAAAACAATCTTAGGGCCGTTTTCTGAATGTCTAGCTAAGCATCAATCGGAACTTAAACATTCCAGATTAGCAATAAAAACATTTTCTCAATGTTTGATTAGAGTCGGTGGATCTGTCGGTTAAGTGCTGTAAGAAGTGAGCTTTTTAATTACGCATAATGCCATCATCTGCCATACTTAAACTTTCGGCTCTCAACTTAAGTTGAGATGTAATAGCGGGATAAATATTGTTCAATTCTAATTAATAACAGTCAGCCGATATCCAAATAAAATTTTTGCAATATTTATTTAGTTTCAAAAGACAAAAACTGAAAGACGGCAGAATTTCGTTTCTAATATAAGTACCTAAATCAATAAGAAAATACATTCATACTTATATCAAATGTTTGAAAATATGGATAGAGAATTGATTTTATCAAAAGATTTCGTTTGTATAAAAATAGTTTCCATTTTATTTTAAGCAAAATAAGTCAAAAAATTTAATTATACTGGCTGTTCCGCCAATGTAAGTAAAAACTCTTCCATTGCTAAAAAGTTCAGCACTCTGTTTCTTTTTTCCACAAATTTCTAATATATATTTTCCCGCACAAAAAACCAGAGAAAGCAAACGATATATTCTACGAAACTTACATTAAAATGCCGGTTTTTTATCAAGTTTTTTTGGTGATCGGTAGGAGGAGATCGGTATATGTCTTATAGTCCGGGAGGCAGCGTTGCATTTTTCAAAGCAATTTCCTCCCACTTAATTTTTTTTTGCAAATGAAATAAGCGTCAGCTGGCTGAGTTGTGTGGGCCTGGTTGTGAGAGGCCGACAAAAAAATTTTGAGCAATAACTCGGAAAGCAAGTGAAAAGTAGAAAAATATGTTGGGACCAATGCTCTAGAATAAAAAAAAACACATCGATTTCATGCCAGAAAAGTCCTCAAACGACAATATTTGGACCACTTCACCGTTTTAAAGTTTCCAATCAATACTGTAATTTTGAGCAAAAATAGTTATTTTGGGCGAAAAATGCTGTTTTTATATTTAAACGAGTAATGATGATGTAAAACTTTCAATAAAACCAGCTTTTTTATCGAAAATGGAGAAGGTGGTCGGTCATTAATAATTTTAAAACTATGAAAAGTGGGCGAAATCTTGTCATACGGACATTTTTCAGACATGAAATCGATGTGTTTTCATCTCTTCAACAACATTGGTCTTAATATATTTTTGTACTTGTGGCTTACTTTCCGAGTTATTGCGCAAAACATTTTTTGATGGCCTCTCGCAACCCGGCCCACTAAGACTTTTTTTTACAAAAACGCAAAAAGAAATCTGTCATTCATTTCTTCCATATGAACTACAATAGGAAATAAACTGTTTGCGTCGTTCGCAAGTTTGATCGAGGAAGCTGATGTTTTGGGAGAGTTTCCCGCTGAATTCGAATTGTGGTTTTTTAATTTTTTCGACCTCTTTTCACTTAAAAATTCATATCTCGAGCTAGAAATGACCAATTTAATCGTTCTTGGCTTGGATGTCAAAAAATAACTTTTCAATTCTGATAGAGTTTGAAACGCTCTTGCACATGGTGAAAACCAGAATGGTTTTGTTAGCCCCCTTTTCATGGAACAGGTCACATATGATGACCCTAGCTATTATAGATATAGTGGAAGTGCAACATAACCAGAATAGGAGCCCATTTAAAACACAAAGAAAAAACAGCAAAGGCCAGGACCTTTAAATTAAACGTATGATTTATTTATATTTTTATCAAAACATATAGAGAGAAACATTAAAAATCTTTGCAAAATGGTCAATGTGAAGGGCGCATCACTGCGCTAGACAATTAATTAAGCCAACAAATAAGAAATAAATTCAAACAATAAATTGAGAAACAGAACGTTCAATTAAAATTAATATTCTACGAGTGAGTATGAATGTATTTACATAGATGTTATATTTAAATAATTGCGAGCTTATATTTAAAAGAAAGCAACATGTGCGCTGCGCGTTGCATCTATTTAACAATGTTTATTGATTGTGTGCTTTTAAAAGAGAGAACAAATAGCAAGAGCAAATTGCGAGTTGAAACTCAGAGGGAAATTAAAAAGAGAATCTTAACAACTTAGTGAAGGTGTATTTTATACCCTATATTCAGTATTATTCTATTCATTAGAAGATCCGTTATATCCATGGATGGGCACAAGTTCTAACAAGAGCGCAATTGAGAGTAACGAGAGCATTTGTGTGTACGTACACTAATGAGAGCGCATAATAGCGACTCAGTTCTACTTCAGCAGTTGGTGCCCATCATGAGCAGCTTTGTCATCCAAGGTTCAATTTCTTTAGTTTCAGGTTTGTTATTTAACATCAGGAATCGTTTAACTACTGAAAATCGCGAAAAAAATTGTTAAATTTTTCTACAAAAATGGTGAATCTACAGTAGCCACGTAATGCACTTTAAGAGGAGATTATGGTCGCTATAATCGTCCTACAAAGAGAACTTTCCTAGTACAGTTCAAAAATTTATAGAAAATGGATGTGCTATGGATCTGCGTATCATCATAAAAGCATTCTAACGGTGTTAGAAAAATTGTGTCGCAAGAGACGTGAATTTATCGATTCCACAGCGCCCCAACATTTGGGATCGCCTTACATCACAATATGGCGTATTTTGCATTTAGACTTACATACATCTTCGTTCATATGAAATCCAGGCGCCCCAAAAAGATCCAGCGGCCAGGGTGACCGTTCCGCCCTAGGGCGCGCTTTGAGCGTAATAGCTCCTGATATCGGTATCAATAACGACATCCATGCTAGAATCAATAAAGCAAAAGGTACCACCGCTTAGCTTCGTAATGTCTGGCAATCTTCGTTCCTGTCGACGACAACAAAGCTCAAAATCTTTGAGTTCAACGTGAAGTCAGTCCTTTTGTACGGCTGTGAAACTTGGCTTACGAACAGTGCTCTGCTACAAAGTTTACAAGTTTTCATTAACAATTGTCTTCACTGAATTCGAAAAATTTAATTGCCGTGAACCATTTACATGTTACACGCTTTCTATTCAAATCAAACGGAAAAAGTGAAAATGGGTTTGAAATCACCAACTGTGGCAAGAGTTGGTATCCTCAGGGTATCAAAAGTCGCAGTCGTCCTAAATCATTGTAGAAGCAATCACTATGTACATATTATGTATGCTGTAAAATTGCAAAGGCAAGAAATCTGTAAAATGATTTTCGAGTTATAAGACAAATAAATAAAATTGAAGCTGAGGTGGAAATTGAAGAACTTGGACATCCTGCAGCGCTTTAAACAATACAGATTTAAGTTGATAGCTAACTTATTGAGCTATAAAATCAATATGCGAAGTTTTCATATCAGCACAAATACATGTACATGTATGGTTCAAGAATGCCATTGTTGTGACGTCAGTTCGAGGAAAATGCACGAGAAAGTAATTCGATAAAAGTTACAGAAACGGGTTACAGCTCAGCTATAAGTACTTTTTAATTCCCAATTGTGTCACAGTTTTGTTTTTTGAAACATGCGATAATTCGGCAGCAAGAACAAGGCTGTAAAGGATGACACTCCGCTTGGCAATATTCCAGAAACATCAAATCCTGTGCCAAACAATAGAATTAACAAAGTAAATATAGATATAGATATATATTTCTTTATTAGCGTTTTTAGAACAGATCATAATATAATATTATTCCTGTTCAGTACTGTATGTAAGTGCAAAAAACACAAAAAATATATAATATCAAGAGTTACAGAAGCAATTTGATATAAAGGGGAAACAAATGTAAAGTTTTGGCGCACTATGTTTATATTTTGCTATGATTCCTAACTGATCAATGTAAAAAGTAATATTATATTCTGCTTGTAAGCTTTTAAACGTCAGCTAACAAAGCTTACTGATGATACCATGTATCAGTGGTTGAAACTAGGATAAGCAGTTAGTTGCCCATTTTTTCCACTATATGCATTTTGCGTTGTAATTTTTTGAGTTTTTTGCACTTACAGTACTGAACAGGAATTCAATTGAATTGATTTTTGGATCGAAATAAAATGTACCGACGCGATTACAGTTCCATATTTTTAAATCAACGATTTAAATGACATACATATGTAGCTAATCCATGTTTGTGTAGGGTATTGAAGATTCGATCTGGCCAACGCAAGTTGGCATAAAGTTCTTTACAATGCATTCAAAGCTCCTCTCCTTCTCAATATGTAGCTTTCACAATTTTGTGAATTTTTTTGAGAAAGAAAATATGCAAACAATTTATTTGTTGTTTTTTGTTGATCATCTAGCTCTTGATTTGATTATTCTTAGAGAAAAGATCGAATTTTGCACTATTAGTCGATTTTAGTCGGTCGGACGGAGAGTGAATTTGTGCGTGATCATAAATTCGACTGTAAAATAAAAATAAATAAAAGTTGGAAATTGAATTACGTAAAATAACATAACATAAAATAAAATCTAATAAAATATATATGTAGTATGTGCATAAATGTACATAAAACATATATATGTATATATGAGCATACGAGTATAAAAATATAAAAAAATTGTGAGAAAAAGTTTTATGGGAAGAAAGATATACTAAAAGAAGAACACTTTTTAAAGATTTCGTGCAAATTCCTAGAGCATCATTTATAAAGTATGTGAACACCAATGTTTGTTTCTAAGTGATTTTTTTAAAAGTACATATGTCCATACATGTATATGTACATATGTATGTATGTATATGTAAATAGCTGCTGTTATGTGAACAAACTTTGCCTCTAATGCCAATATTTTTATTTATTTTCTTAGTTATATGTATGTAGATCATATGCGCGTAATTCTCCTCTTTTTTTTTGCTTTTACACACGTGAAAAATTTTTTTTTTGATCTGACAGCTAATACATTGTACTACATATAACGAATAAACGTTGTTTTTGTCTAATTTTAAGATGCTTAGCCTTTTAAATTCATGCTCATAAAATAAATTCTATGGCCCAGAAGTGAAATTTTTAAGAGTAACACCAATATGTGATATTAAGCAATCTACAACACTTATACCATATTTCAAAACGAAATATGCAGTCGTTAAAAAAGAGAACGTTTATTCATCAACATGATGCTACAAAATAAAAGTTAAGAAAAGCAGAGTTTTGAAAATATGCATTTATATTATAAAGACTCTCTGGAAGATTTCTAACCCGTGTGCTAACCGAATGAAAGATGTGCTTAATTAAAGGTTACATGTAGCATCATATCAAAGTCCACAAAAATCTTTTTTTCACTTACTTTTAATTCGCTTGCGATTCGCCTTATGGAATTAAGTGAAGGGATGGGTTATGACTAAAGGATTTTCAGAAAAAAAAAGATTTTTGATATATAATATGTTCTTATAATATGTATCTATTATCAAAAGTCAAAAATCGATTTTCGATAAATATCGTTACTAAATGATCGGCCGCAATTTCGACAACATAACGCTGTAAATTTTTTCAACGCATGAGCAAAGCAAGGTGGTCGTATCGTCCCAGTTTCTGGTCTTAGGTTTGCCTCAAATGAGGGGTAGGTAGGCATCTATATTAATATTTCAAAAGGTTGCTAACAGTTGATAAATTGATAATAACATTTAGAAAATATTTTAACACATTTTTTTAATGAACGTCCCCTTGTTTAAAAATAAAGAATGGTTTTTTAAATTAATCGATCAACTAGGTATATTAAAATTATTATAACTGTCAGCCTTAGTCATACGTACATAAGCAAATATTCTAAACTTATTTTTTGGAGAAAATTGCATAATCCACAACTAAGGAGTAATTTCGCAAAAGGGCTTATTTCCACTTATGACCTTGAACAAACCTAAGAATGCTATCGTCGTTATCTATCTATCTATTACATAGATGACATACATATTTCCAAGAGAAACTCGTAATTAAAAATCGCAGTTTCATACAAAACGAAACATTTCCATTTAATTTTTGTTTACACAAATAGTCCAATAGTCGCTGAAGAAACCTTTATCATTGTTTATATGCCCCAGGCCAGTTACCACTGACTATGAACAAAAGGAAAGATGTAGAATTCTTTTTAAAAAACAGTTTTTGATGACTGCAGGAATTTAAAAGAATAAAACCTTTAAGCGGATTAGAATATTTGATGAACACACTATAACACTAAAGATAAAAAACAGTTACTGTAAACAGCTGCTAAAGGTTTTTTCTCATTACAGAAATTTTGTTTAACATGGAAATAAGCCCCTTTGAAAAATCACTCCTCAACTCTTGTCTCATATAAATGAACGATCCACCAATTGCAAGCGTTATGTTAATTTAGATTTTTTTAAGAAAAATTATTCAAAAAACTGTTAATTATTTGAAGAAAAATTATATTGATAATTATCAATTATCAATCCCCAAACATGCTTACCTTTCTTTGCTTTTGGTAGTGGCCATCGGTACAAAGAAAAAGATGTGGATTTTACTTAGCAAGAATTTAGGTTTGTGAAGTAGGCACGAGGTTACGAGATATCAAAATAAAATCTATCCAGAAAAATTGCTCTTCGTTTGCTTGTCCAGGAAACATCTCCGAAAAAATTGCTTGCGCAATTATTTCCAAAAAAACACCTGGCTCTGCACTTAACGCTATCGTGAGAAACGCTCTCGATAACGACGCTCGATATTAGACATCAAATCCGGCTGTTTTCGCATAAATAGCGTTTTTTTGCTAATTTTGATCTAACTGTACTAAAGATCACGTTCACCTATGGGGCTAAAATTTGGACTGTGATTTGACTTATGTTTTTTAAATTTCACGCTCATACATATTTCACATACTCGTTTGTAATATCATTAGAAAATAGTAAATACAAAATTTAAAAAAGCCTTAGGATATCTTTATCTTCTTGATGTACATCAACTCTAAATTACATCCCATATAAGCCCTAATTAAATTTTTTTTTGTAACTTGACCTTGCATTTAAACTTGGTTAAAGCCCACCATTTCTTTATTATTTAATTAGCTCTAAACATTTTTATTTCATTAGTTCTACACAGTAGTACATACTTTTACTGACATAATATTTTAATTTATTTTGTACTAAATAAAATATGTGATTTCTTTAAGATCGAAATAGCTATTTTATTTATTTTTAAATATATGCCTTGATTTAAGACCTTTGAATACTAATCGCAGGTATTTGTTGTTTTTTTTTAATGGTAACATGCATTATTTGCGTGACAGAAATGCTTACAATGAAATCCAAACAAATCTTAAGCTAAAATGTACCATAAGTTAATTTTATCATAATCCAAACTCTAGTGTGAATTTGGTTATTAGGGAAAGAAACTGTCTTTAGATTTTTTAGAATAAATTTTCATACATGGCTTATCACGATTCTTTGACTACGGTCGCTATTTCATTTTCGTGCTTTCATATTCGAAGTAGAATCGCCCGATGATGCCCTTAAATGTCAATTTTAATTCACTGTTCACAATGAAATTAGCCCTTAGTATCACGAAAATATCTCTGCCTTCCCTATATTTTTGTTATTCCTTTGCGGTTAGATGTTTCGTTGCCAAGTTTTTGGCCACAGCTAAAATATCATTAGAAGCATTGCTGCCAAAGGCATTGATTGCAGAAATGTTTAACGACAAATAAAATACAAAAGTGTAATTTTGGTCAGTTTGTAGGCCCTAAACCGCATTAAGATCAAAGAATAATTGTTACCTATGGTGCTCACTAATGCATTTTCCAGATATTTTTAGCTAAACGATGTAATCTGTATTTGTATTTTTCTATTTTCTTTATACTCTAAACTCAGTATAATTTGAAAGAAATTTTTTTTTGAATTAAGAAAAAAAAAAGAAACGTTTTACCGAAATCGGACCGGTCTCAAAAATTTTTATTATTTATTAAAGTTTTTTTAAGATTTTTCTCAAAAAAATCAAAGGGAGCATACATTTCGGAAATCAAGCTTTTTGAATTAAACTAAAAATAAACGATGCAGCTAAATAAATTTTTCATAAATTCTTATTTTATTTCTTTAAAATCATTTACAAACATGAATTAAAAAAAACCACACGATTTGTGCATTTTTCGCAAAGTTATGAGCGTTTCATGAAAAAAAAAGTTCCTTTATATGAGAAATTTGAAAATGGAGCAATTTGGTCAGATTTGACTTTTAGGCAAGAAGCCGATGTGTTTTCCTGCTTTACAATTGAGCACTTTATTTTGAAAGTGGGATGAGTCACTCTTCGTTCAATTTCTCTCGGCTTCCGGTCTATCACTCTATGTTGTTAGTTCTTAGTAAAAATGCTTTCATATACATACTTACACATGTAACATGTAAGTTGATCATATCTCGTACAATTTCATGATAAAGGTACTATATACAAACAACAAACTTTTCGCAGTATGATGCGAAATGTATTAAGTTTACTTTATTTTCATAGCACTACCCGACACTTGTTTGTTATTCCAAATTAATAAATTTGATATTTATGTAAGAAGAAAATGCGTGAAACTAACATAATTTCATCGTATTCTTTTTTATTTAAAAAAAATTCTATATTGTATTTCACTTTCTTTCAGCGGAAAGTTAACGCTATACGCGAACATCAAATCTTAAGCAACGTGATTGTGTGATATAAAATGAATCAATATGATAACGTGACGGGCTCACAAATTGTTGCCGAGTGTAAATTAACTGCAGCGACAACTACAACAACTTCAAACCAAAATGGAGCAACATCAGTATGTTTCAAACGTTTTAAGGACACGGAATGCAAGGTTAGTTTTAGAAGATTAAAAAAACGGCATTCATTCAATCCGACTTTGAAACTTTAGCAAATTTTGTAACCTGACAAAGAAATGCACAAAATGTCAGCCGATGTGCTCAAGTGTTTTTATTTTAAATATATTAATTTCAATGGTACTTTTTTAATTGGTAATCTTTAAGAATATTACTAACACTAAATGTATTCTTCACACAGTGTACTGTCTATAGAGAGAGAGAGAGATAAAACACCTTTGCATGATTTGAAGTCACTCTATGAATACTTGTGGATCCATCAAAATCGGTCGAAAAGGTTATCTTAAAATATTCATCTAGGTCTGAAGATAAATAACAAAGACTCCATATTTGAGAGTTTGTTTTCTTTATCAGGTTCGTCAGATTCTATATTGGGTCATGATTAAAAAGTGCAAAACTACTTAATTTTTACACGGCTTTATCTTTATTTTCGTCAAAGATTTAATGAATATTCTATAGAAAACTTCAATTCTCTTCGTGAGCCATAGCCTACGAAGGTCAGAAGCGGAAATAGACTGAACATTTCCGAAACAATTTCTATCACAGCATTTCTTAAAGTGAAAAGTGATTCGAGATGTTTGATATTATCACGCTTACAGGAAATAGACAGCATGCTATATCAATTGCATATACATATTGTAAAGTTTTTTTAATAAAATGCATCTTGGCCTTGATATACATATGTATTGCACGATGCAATAAAAACTTCGTCATACCTCGGATGAGAATCATCATATTAAAAATAGTACCATAAAAAAATTTTAAGAAGAAAATTATTAGGTACTACTCAATGTCATCAGCTAGTTCTAATTCCTGTAAAAAAAAACTACAAATATTGCTTAACATACTGCTTTTCACTGTAAGGACAATGTTTGTGAAAGTTCTGACTTGTTTGAGTGTTAGGGCAATTTTGAGGCCGGATTCAGTTTCTGCGTCAGAAATTACATGTGTTTGACAAGTTTTTTCACTACCATTTAGTTTTTTCAAGGTTATTGACACACAGACGAACCTCGATTATCCGGAATGGCGGGACCGCAACTATTCCGGATATTCGAATAGCCTGGTGGTTAATTGAGTTAAAATTTTTTATGGATTTTTAGATGAATGTTTGTTTTATTAAATGGAGAAAAAAATTTCTTATGACATATGTATGTAATTACTTAAAAAAAATCTTTGTTTCTCCTTTTTGACCTTCATATTTTCTGTTACAAGCATTTCTTGGATACGGTGAACTTGAATTTTATTTTTTTCTGTAATGTCAGGACCAGGAGCGTCACTTCAACAAAACCTTGGGGGGCAAGAATTATAATTCCACCATTATTATATGGTTTTATTGAATTGCTGTATTGAATAATACCTAGTATCAAATCCTTGGGGGGGGGCAATGCCCTGCCCAGCCCTACCGAATTGACGCCACTGGTCAGGACAGAGTACAGAACAGAGTCAAACAAGGTACTGTGTGCGCTTATAGCATCTTGCAATGTTATTTTTGAAACAATAAAGTCATCTTCATCAGGTTCCTGAGAGCCAAACGTATATTTTTCATTGTCTTTTGATTGATTTTACTGATAACGATGCCATTATTAAATAAAACACCAATAATCCGCACTGCTCAAATTTCAAACGCAACTAAATACCAGAAAAAAAATATGCGATTCCGGCATTTCCCACATTTCGTTTTACCTACATTTAATTTTGGGGCTGCTTACACCTTCAGAAGAAATGCTGGCAAAAAAATGTTTTTGCTATCCCGGATAATAGTTGTAATCACGGTTAATCGATCGACATAAAATAATTTCCTTTTCTTTATCGATCCCGGATAATTGATACTTACTAAACTCTTACGTAACGACATGAACTGAAACGATACTGAGTGCAGATTCGGATTCATTGTCAAAAATTACTTCGTGATTAATTTGTATGATTTGCTATTCTTTTCAGATATTATTTTCCAATATTTTATGCAAAACTAAATTATTTACTATCTTCTCTGATTAATTGTTTTTCAACCGCATTTGCGTTATAATGCGTTACAAAATGAAACGCTAATGAACGCATAAGATTGGTGCTTTCGTAAAAAACTAGTTTGCGCAAAAAACTTAATAAATATTTTGGTCGAAAATAATTTGTTAGTTTTGTTTTGTAAAACCACACGATTTTGCTAAAGAAATGTTTATTTTTAATATTTGACTCAAGGTCAAACACGTGATGCGGCAAAGCCGACGGTTAAATGGGCTTTGATTGTCGTAACTTGTTGTAATTTTAAATTTTGTATTACCCGTATCCAATGGTAAGTGCTGCGCTTGAAAAAGAGCTTAACATTAACAAAAGCTTGGCTTGGCTTGTCTTTTCGTGTCTTGGCACAGTTATTGAACTGCGAACAGTTCGAGCCCAAAACAAGGTAATATTTTTTTTTGGCATAAACAAAACAAAAGCAGCGCCAAAATATTTCACAATTTCCCAAATAAAAACTTCATAGGTACAAGTTCAGCATCATTGGTTTTTTCGATTTTTGTTATTGTATACGAACATGTGTGTGGATGTATATGTGTTTTTTCTATAAAAACCGTATTATGCAACTTTTTGGGTTTTTTTTTGCCTCCATCTGACTCTGTATGATTTGACACTTTCATCCGATGTTAACGATCAACGAACGCATATTTACAGTAGTTGATGCACCGATATTTCTTACTTATAATTGATGAGGTCGTTGATTCAGGTTTACATACATTACGCAAAACCCGTTCCCACATTTTATGGGAATAAGGTTGATAATGTTAAATAATCAGTTCAGTTTTTCGTTTTTGTTTTGTTATTTTGTATTTAAGGAAACAAAATAAAAATGTATATAAGCGCGTTGGTAAAAATTTTCATATTCATGTGCACAATTGCAGCAGTTTTGTTTTTTTGTATTTTAAATTGAGTTTACTATTTATTATGTACATACATGTACATTAAAAACCTCCATTACGGCCATATCCCTTAGGCAGACATTTCACTTAAACGGTCATATTGTCTCAAACATACTTCTCTGTTTCAGATTGCATACATTTTACGTTACCTTAGACGGACACTGAATTAAACGGTCAAGGATAATAATATCAGCAAGAAATTCTTAATTGTACATACCCCTTAGGGTTTCACAATGTTCAATTAAAATTTATCTTACAAAAAATAGGCTATTGACTAATTCGTTAAAGGTATTTTATTGTCTTATATGTAAAATTGTACTTTACAAAATGATATAACCAAAACTGAGATTTAATTTAGGCTTGGACTTTTGAGAAAGGTGCCAATTTGTCTATTTTTTATTTTTTTAATCATAACTCAAAAATTATATATTTTTAGTATATACACTAGGGTGATTCAAATTTTTTTCATTTTGTTTTTTTTAAGGTGCTGTTGCTTAAAAAGTAAGTTTATGAAATGAAGAAAAAGTTCACGGAAATTCAGCTCTGTACCTCAATTTTATAAGGTGGCGCCGAAGCCTGTTAGTTTTACATACATGTAAATTGTATGGAAAAATTAATTTTTTACTAAAAAGGTATCTGACGATTAATATTGTTGAACTAGAAGGTCGTTTTTCGAAGTAATTTTTTGCGCTGAATCCAAATCTGGCCTCAGAATTGATCCAGATTTCTGAAATATTTGAGGTTAAGTACCTAAATTATGATGTTTTTTGTCTACTTTCGAGGCAATGTATAGGGTTCAAAGAAAGTTGATCAGCTTATTTTAAACAAAAGCCTCATTTAGTACCGTCTTTGCACTTTAAAATGAGCTTTCAAGTGGTGATCTTTGATGTTTCCTTGCAAAGTTACAGCTATTTCAAGGTGACATAAATTTGAAACCCGTTGGTTAATATTGTTCGGTCGCAACCCTTTGCACCAGAATTCTTCTTCCGTGTACTTGCTACTATGAAAGCTGTTTGAAATAATAAAAAAAAATTTGAATCACCCTAGTGTATATGGATCATTCTAGCTCGTTTTTACATTCAAAATTTAGATCTCTATTTTTTTCCGATACTTTGTTTAAAAATATTCGATAGGTTTTTTTAGAAAAAGTTTTTCCAGACTTATTTTCGAAAATACAATTTTTGGAAAATCAGAAAATTTAAAAATACATGAATTGTCGTGCGCTTGTATTTCAAAATGCACACGACAGGTAGAATAGGTGATAGGTCTATAGGTCTATTTTCTAATTGTCGTATTGAAAATTTTCTTCTCTTAAGTTATAAGCAATAGTTTTGCAATTTAAAAATTACAATCGAAAATTTTGTACTTTAGGTATGTTTAATTTTTTTGATATTTTTAAAAAAAAAAAAATAAAATCTTAGCAATCATTTTGCAATTTATTTCAAATTGGTCAGAGTCGTGGTTCTCTAGATATGAATTTTTCTATATCGCCGCGCGAAAATTAACTAACAAAATCATAGAAAATTCAACGGTGAGCGGTGCATTTACCGTTATCCATTTGTGTTATTGCGTTGCATAGGCTTAAAAAATAGCGGTAAAATTTTTTTCGATACTTTATGTGTACATAAGGAAAATCGAAAAAAAATTAAGAAAATAAATTATAAAGAAAAAAATTTAATTTTTTTAATTTTTTACTCAAATTCCAAAAAATTAAAATTTTGCAGCTTTGGTAGCAACCCTAGCAGAATTTTTATTTTTATTTTATATGAGGATATACTCGAATATGAATAAATTTTAGATTTTCGAGCATTCCCGAAGAATTCTAGAACATGACTTTGGTTTGAACATGTCTAATGAGTAGGCATAAATCGAAAAACAGCATAATCTGTAAGGGAAAAACATTAATTGAATATTAAGGCATTTTGCGTTCTTGTTACAAAGGCACAAAAATGTTCAAAATTGGTAGCTTCCACAAATTTGATCCGGCGCAATAAAAAGAAAAATTAATATGAGGTGCAAGCTCAGCGCTGAAAATTGAATGAAAAAGTTATAGCAAGTTCGTATATTCAAACTTTTTTTTAATATGTCTATGATAAGATTTTAAATTCATTTTCTATAAAATAAAAGTGTTCCTGTTTGTTTCATTCGAGGTCTCCATTTGAATACTTTGTTACATTCTATTACGAATGCATACTATTCCATCGACCAGTGCTTTATTAGCACTGGATCTGAACTACCTACCTACATAGCTACATACGTCACAGAGCTTAACAAGTTTAGCGCAAACAGCCAAAATTAAGTGCGGTTGCACCAAACATCATCACCTGGCTGTTGCTATGTATGTATGTATCTGTACGAGTATCTTGGAATGTATTCTGTTGCAATCTTCTCTAAATAAATCGCGATGAATTGCTTAACGGTTGCGGCGACGCAAAATGAAATTTTCAGTTGAAAGCGTTTTGGCCCGTCTCTTAATTTCTCTTATGCCCTACCTATTTCTGAAATATGCTCTCTCGCATTCTCTGTGTATTTGCCAACTTAATGCTTTTTGTTTTGAACTTTAAAGTATCGACGGCGCATTTGAATGAAATTAAATCAACGATTTAGTAACAATTTAGTTGGCATGCGTTGCGGTTCGGTTTTCAAAAACATAAAAAGTTTGCACATTTTGTTTTAAAATTTTTAAAGAGGCGATTCCACAAAGCCTCAGGAAATTAAGTAATGATAGGTTGAAGTTGTAAAAAAGTAGAAAAGCAAACACTGTGATTACACTAACTAAACCCGGTCAATTAAGTAACAAAATCAAATAAAAACAAGCAGTTGGAAAGAGTTAATTAAAGGAAAATCACAAATAAATGTTTTTTTCTTAACATTTGCTTAGAATTTGGATTGTACAATGGAAATTACAACAACTACTACAACAACAGAGCTAAAGCGTCTAACAAAAAGTTCCAAATCTGGCAGTGCAATTAATAAGAAATTGGTATGAAAGTTAAAATATTTATTCAATGTAAATAGCCTTATTCATAATATACTATTTGCTTCCTGTCAGAGCTAGGATATAATTAATTTCATAACCTGCGATTAATCTTAATCACTATTTTAAGGGGTTACTGATGATACTTATTTCAAAATTGTTAATAACTTGTGTTTAAGGGCTTTTCAAAGGCCTACCCTTGTGATTATCATTGACCAAGGCTTAGATACAAGTTGCAAATTAATAGCGTTCTCAATAAAAAGAAACGTTTGTTGACAAGGACTTTTACTAATTGTAAGCAGGTATAGAGCGATGGTCTTTTTTTTGACGTGAAAATTGTAAACAACTTTTTAAAAAAGCTTAAAACGATTAAAAGTTGTCAGCAATTTGTATTTCCTTATTATGCCAACACCAAAAGTCAAGGATATTTCACTTTTCGTTTTATTTTTTAATATAACAGTTATATGGTATAGATCAGGATTTGCCAAACTATGTTCCGCTGAACCTGAATAGGTATTTCACGAACATTTGAAAATATTTTATATATGTACATACTACAACACATTTAAAGATCTTCTACTTCTTATTGAAAGCCGTGTGATGATCAATCTCCACAGATTAAGTCCAGACGGAGGACCATCTTCTCTCACACTGTGCGCATGAAACTGATGGGGTATATTGTTTTATATGATTGGCTGACAAGTCTTGTCCGCTTAACTAAAATTACGGTTACAATTTTGAAAGTATTTGGGAGGAGCCACTCCCACTCACGTAATACCGCCGAATTTAATGTATCTTGAAAGCCTATAGTACCCGATATCAGTACACCAAATTTTATTAACAATAAGGGGACGTCCATTAATTACGTGAGTTAAAATAGGGGTGAGGAGGTCCGGCAAAATCTCACCAAATCTCACCTAGGGGGGAAAGGGGGTCAAGGAAAATCTCACGTCAACTTTTTAATGCAATTTTCAAAAAACACCTCACGTAATTAATGGACGTCCCCTAAGATCACTCTCACAGTACAATAAATATAACACTTAACGTTTTTTGTTTGTATGGAAGATGTCACGTAACTTTTGGTTTGGAGTTTAACTTATTGCACGTAGATCTGCTATATTGATTCATAACGATTACTTTGTTTTTTCTCTTATCATGTAGCATGTTATTATTGCAGGCAGTGCCACGCCCTATGACTGAAATTCCTAAGTATAAAATTACAAAATTCGTTAGAGCCGTTTTCAAGAAAAATTTAACAGACAGACAATTATTAACTCAATGAGCAAGTGCTCAATATATAAATAAATCAATAGATAAATAAATAAATGATTTGCAAAATATCAAATTCTTACACAACAATTTGTTGGTTTTTACGCCAACACACTAGGGACGCCACGGGTCGGGGGCTTCCAAACGAATACAAAATACATACATATATGACGAGTAACTAGAGAGAACTCAGATCCGCTCAGATCAAGTTACATACGATATTGTAAGTGAAATTAAAGAAATGAGTAAAACATTTTGAAATAACTCATTGGGAAATGAGTAGCAACAATGAAGGGCGTTTTATTCAACACTTGCATGTAGTATTTGTAAGAAAAAAGCCATTGTCTCAATTGAATTATACAAAAGAAATATAATGCACAGCTTAAAACATAAAATCTGGAATTTATCAGCTTGTTTTTGTTTTGTTTATAAGATTTTCCAGACAAAAAAAAAAAAACGATCTTTCAGCTTGCAAGCCACCGTGTGCCAAAGTCTGAATGCTTATGTGCTTAAACAACAAACTTATTGTTACAAACTTAAAAAAACAGATTTTTTATAAAAAGTTAAATGGTTTTATTGCTCAGTCATTAGAACCAATAAGGTGTTGTTTGCTTATAATTAAAATAAATACAAAAAATGGGTTTTAACGCTGCTATGACGTTGTTGACATATTACCTACCACGTCAAACGACGCACTTTAAGAAAGATGTAAACAATTTGAGAAATTCTATGTGTGCGGGAGAAGAGTTAATGAAGTGCAACAGGTAAATAACGACAACAACAAAAATAATAACCAGAAAAATAAAAATTGCACATGTTGCATGATTTTACAAATACCCGTACGAATTTGTATCTATGCAAATTTCATATGTAGTTAGCATTTGTTTACATTTTATTCGCTATTTGTTTACATTATCGATTGACATTTGAATATGCAAATTGGTGACAATCCAAAACCTCCCATTACGTATGTTTGCGTTTTGTTGCTGCTGCTGCTGTTGCATTAGCTGTTGCTCAACGATCACAACGTCAAATGCGGAACTATAAATTTGCAACGTTTTTAAGTAGATTAATGAATAAAAGAATCTATAAATTTTTTGCAACCTTTTTACTGTTCTCGTTATCTTCTAACTTTTTTTTTTTTTTTGCCTTCTTTCAGATTGATGGTCAAACTAAAACTTTTGCAGATTCACATCAATTTCCGGAAAATGAAGAAGCAAACGTCTTGGGTCATGGCACTCCAGTCGATGACAGGAAATCAGTATCTGACTGCACTACTGTTGCCGAAGGGAAGTTCACATACGAGATGCTTTTAAACTTTGAAGATGTGAGTGTTAATGTTTAGTGCATATACGACAAGGTCTTACATTTGCATCGCTTAATATTCATAAATGCAAGTTAATACAAACGTACTCAAAAATCGCCTTCAAACGATATGCAACACGCAAGTACATATTCACAATATTTTTAGCTTCCATATGTTTACAGTTATGAGTATAAGGTAGAATGGATTTCTCTATAAAAATTACAGCAATGAGAGAATATCCAGAACGTTAATGTTCCTGAAGTTTGTAGCTTACGTTTGCCCACAGAGATTGTAGTATGGAACCTATTCCGAGCTATGCCTCTCACTCATGTAACTCATGTATGTTAGGATTCGTGAGTTTGCTTGCCGTTTAAGACTCAGGGGGGGCGCAAAATGGTCGTGAAATATATTTGAATTTGCTAGGGTTTTTGAAAGTCAAAAATGAAGACCTTTTTTTTAGTGAATGAACTAAATCGATGTAGTAAATTTGAAGATGTAGATGGAAATTTTCACAGTTTTAGTGAAATCTTATTTTGCTAGAGTTTTTGAATAAAAGTAAGGACCTTTTTTGTTTTTTGTTTTTTTCGAGAGGTAACTTAGGTGTATAAACAGCAGTTATTATTTGTCAATAGTCCCAAGTTTGATAGGGACATATTTTGACCAGTGAGTCTTTCATAGGATCTGCAAAAATAAAAACTGAATAAGGTTTTGCAAATAAGATTTAAGTGTATATCGACCAATTTAAATATTTTTAAATGGTTTCAGTATTTGTAATCAGTTACATTGGCTTTAAAATTTCTTGAATATCGATGTGAATATAATTGACAATTTTACTGGACGAACGTTTGCAATATTGGCAATTTGTTGTCCCCTAAGTCACAAAGTTACATTAGCTCATTATAGTAAATACTTAAAGTTGTTAGAATTAACAGCAGTAGGAGACTTCAGGTTGAAGAGTCACAAACGTAAAGTGAATGAATTAATTAAATGCCATTAAAATAAACAAACCGTCTTCCATGTTGCGTGAATTTCTATACAAAAGAAGATCGCACGTCTACGCATAAGTTGCTGTTTTCAAAGGTCCAAATTTGCGGCATACATATGGGGAGAAACACGTCAAATATTCTAGCGCGGCGCGCGAGCGCTAAATTCTGTTGTTTTCAACTCGTGCTGCTGGTACATAAATGTACCTAAACTCAGTAACACTCTCACGAGCTGCTGCGATGTTTTGTGTTGAAGGAGGGTCAGGGTGTCTAAAATCACTAATTGATCCAATCCCGCTGAATATTGTAAGTAATCTCTTCGCAGTTGATAAAGTTAAATCAATATTGCGAACTGCAGTTGTCAAACCTTCATTATTTTTAAAATATTGCTCATTAATAAAAATCGTGGTTCTTTAGATCACCCTGAACAGTCAGCAGTCACTCTGTCTTTTTTTATTTCAACAACAAGACTTTACCGCACAAATGGCGCGAATTTCAAATCTAGCGCTAATTTTGATACACCCTTTATTCAGTCAAGTTAAGGTTGAATACTTCAAAAAGTGTAAATCGCTTTGACATTTCGCAACAAAATATTTTCAAAAGCCGTGCTATACATAAGTCTGTAATTGTAAATGAATACAAAAATTATGTACATCAATCATGACATACATACATAAGTAAGTATGAACATACGTCATTGTACGTATGTCACTGGAAATTAGTTGAATATGAAAAAAGTTTCCATTAGTCAATACACGCAACTTGTACACTAGACCTTCTTTATTTCGGTCTTAGATTTACATACATTGCGTTCAGAACACTTAATTTTTATGCACAAAAAAAAAAAAATTGCTTTGACCAGTCATTGACACTCAATTTGGCACGTAAATAACTTTAATGGTTTAATGAAATTTAATAAAATAATTAAAATTCGCTAATTGTTTTTCTTTTGTAACAGAAGAAACGTTAAAATATGCAAAACCTAACTGAAGAATTAAAATGTGGAAATTAAATAAATCAAGGTTACGATATTAATATTTAATTTGGTCACCATCCAAATTTTAAAAGACAACAACAAATCAACCAAAATAATAGTAAAAAATACACTGTAAAAATAAAGACCAATTTAAGTTGTAACTTCATGCTGTGATTTATAGGATAATTTATTAAAACCAAGATTAAAGAGCGGAGTCCCTGCTTTAAGGCTGTCACTTTAACCTGAGAAGATCTTTTGTGCTTCGACTAAGTTAGAGTACTGATTTCAGTTTCAGGTAATTGCTTAGTGTCAGTTGGGTTAAGAAATTCTTTGAATTTTCTTGGTGACTTCCGAAATACCCCCTGATATATTTGAAATCTATTTTCGACATTTTTCCATCGGTACAGAGTAACTTTTTTATTTTCGCATTATGGAGCCAAAACGCCCCTGGTTCGTTTCAACATCCATTTTCAACCTTTTTCTAAAACTAAAGTAAATTTCTCAGATTTTTTTTTAGAAAAGTTGGAAGTATTTTTACTTGGAGTTTATTGTGAATAGTCCAAAACATGTCTATTTTTGATATTTCTTTGCTTTCGTAATCCAATTTTTTTCGGGTTTTTCGTCACTCAAAAATTCGGATTGTTGATTTTTGCAAACCTGTCAATCCATTCAACGAATTAAATTCAGCGTGCATTGCTGGTTTTGTTATTTTTGCGATCAAAATGCAAAAGTGGCTTAAAACAACTTCTGTTGCTGGAGGCACATGGAATCTAGGGGGTCCGAGACTCCTGTCCTTCTTGCAATAATTCACAATTATTATTTCTATTATGGATTTTTGATCAAACCGTAGTAGCTTTCAATTCTTGTTCTTCGAAACCGCAACGAATCATCAATTATAATAATATTTTACACAAATTTTGTAGATTCCCTTTTTATTTCTTGTGCTTTTTTTTGGTTTCAGGCACCCAATCATCTGAAGTTCAATCCCTATATACGACGTGGTTATCGTACATTCCTCTCCACAAAATTGTGCCTGCAGAGTATTTTTTGGTGGACAAACGAAACGGTATATAAACAGGATACTTTTTTTATAATTAAAGACATGAACGCATTTTTGTTTTCCTCTTATAGATCAACATTTGGAGTCATCTTATCGGTTGTGTGCTATTTATTGGTCTGATAATATTCGATTTTCAATTCCTAAAGCTTCATGCGGGCCTAAGCGATCAGATCCTGGTGATTAGTCTGCTCGTCTGTTTTTGCCTGTGCATGTTGCTTTCATCGATCTATCATATATTCTCCTGCAAGTCAGAAGAGCACTATGATTTCTTTCTATCGGTGGACTTTCTTGGCATATCACTATCACTAGTAGCGATATATATAAGTGGAATGTATTATGCCTTTTGGTGTTTTCAGGTGAAAATCTATAGAGAAATTATTTTGAAACAGCATTTCTTATCACTTATTTTTTTGTTGTTTTCAGACGCTTAGATTAGTTTATTCTGTGATCGCTCTGGGAATGTTTGGTCTTGCTATGGCTTTGCAGATACCAGCGCTTAATGTCTCTATCAATACCAAGACTTTAGTGTTGCTGTTTTGGGCTGCCTATGGTATTATACCCTTGGGTCATTGGACAATGGTAATGGGTGGTCTGGAGAATGCATTAGTACAAGTGAGTGTTGCTAAGCAATTTTGTCCTATGTTTTTTCCATTTCATATACGATTTCAGTTAATGGTGCCACGTGTGATCATCATGTATGCGATCTGTGCAGTTGCCTTCGTATTTTATGCGGCCAAAATTCCAGAGCGTTGGCTGACCGGTAAGGTAGACTTTTTCGGACACTCTCATAATTGGTGGCATATGTTCATTCTGGCCGCTTTTTATCATTGGCATAACACAGGTTGGTCAACTCTGCTTACAATTTAAGATCGTTACAAACCAAAAATAAATTCTCTTTTTCTAATAACAGGTCTCGTTTACGCCGAATATCGTTTGAATAATGGTTGCAATGTGATTCCAACATTAACGTGAGTCTCTCTGTGAATGGCGCCATCAGATGCAACCACGTTCAAACAACTAAAATTATATGTATAAATTACAAAATTAATTAGTTTTTAAATAATTATCATTTAAAATGGAAAAAAATCGCTTGCGGACAAATCGTATTTATAGTTTATTAGTCAACTGAATTTAGAAATAATTTTTTTTAAATTATTGCAGATTTGTAAATATGAAATATGTTTTCACATACTGAAGCCAGAAACATAAAAAACCAAAACAAAAATTGAAGTAAACATTTTGAACTGAAAATTGAACACGTTTTTACTAAATTTACCCTAAGTCTTGTAAATATTTTAGTTTATGTAAAAAAAATTGTGGCCACAAGTGAAATCTAGTGCGTTTATGTTAAAAATGATATTTAAATGTTGTTTATAAATATTAGTGTTCTTTTTTTAAAAATAAATACATTTCTTCTTTTTTGAATTGTTGGACACCATTATAAGAAAATAAATAAGGTAAATGTACCAAATTGCTTCATGTTAAGGCATTCACCACTTTCAGATTAATTGTTAGCATTGCAGGTTTGAAAAGGGATGAAATGGTTTTAGTTTTGTGTAAATAAAGGTTTGTTTTGTAATACTTAAGCCTGTTTTTTTTTTGGAATACTGTTATTGTCTCTAATCACGTGTTATCATTTAATAGCCATCACATAAAGGGTGTGCCAATAAAAGTCCACTTTTTATTTTATTTTTATTGCATATTAAAGTAGACATGTTCCGATTAAGTATGGAATAAAAGCAAAAGGCCACCGCGGCTCTGATGACAGGCCATTGCTCTTTTCATGAAATTTTCGATGACTTTTTCACAAAGGTGTGTCTGTATCTCATCGATGACGCGTTGGATTTCGGCCTTGAGCCCACGAATTGTTTCTTCCTGGTTTATTCACCTAAACCCGATCTCATGGCGTTAAATTGCATGATCTTGGTGGCCAGTTCACATCAGAATTTCCTAAGGTGATTTGGTCTGGATATCGTTGCTGCAATAAATTGATTGTTTCATGCGCGGAGTGGCAGGTGGCGCCGTCCTACTGAAACCACATGTCGTCTAGATCCATGCCGTTCAGTTTGGGCCACATCCGACATTCACATTCGACAATTTTGTTTATTTACGAAGCCATTCAAATGGAAATGCACTTCATCGGTGAAGATGACTTTTTTCGAAAAATCGGCATTCACTTCACTTTGCTCCATTACTCATTTTTGTAATGGGTTTCCACTATGATAACGTTCGAAATACTTTTGGCCATAGGTACAAATATTTATGTATTATGTATAGGTATATAAGATAGTCCGACATCCATGTGTTATCCGGAAAAATGAGCTAGAGCAATGAAATGGATTAGTTTCATTAGGTAATTAACTCACACTTCTTTTAGTAGTATCACTGTAGCTAGTCGTGTTTTTAGTGCAAAATTGAATTGAATTGTTAAATTCAAAAAGCAAATTTTTTATTCAACTTTTTTTTAAATTGCAGTTTATTCAGAAATTTCGTAGTAAATGTAGTACACCCTAATAATATCTATAAGTTCACCAAATCAAAATTTACCCTGGGTCGTGCACTTTTCCAGGTATAAATTAATATTTATTTATGCCAATTACTTTCTTGGGAACACAAAATGACAGCTTAATTTTCCGTCGTCCGTTGGTGATTGTGCTTACGCGAACGGATTTTACGACGCATTTTACCGTCTGTTGGAATTGTGGTAAAGCTGTAAGGCAGCTTATTAAACTGTTGTTGTTCATTGCAAACTCAACGAAAGCTCTTGGCTAACGAAAGTTTTTTAACGAGTAATGAAACAAATTTCGTTTGTGCTATGGACTTTTACCGCTAGAGGCGCACGTGTGTAACATGAAAACAAATCGTTAAAAGTTTGGACACTGCAAATAAATTTTCTGCTAGTAGCTAACAGATGGCATCAAACTCCTAAAAAATTTTGTTGTGTGCGAGATGCAAATCTGCACAGGTCTTAACCCAACGGGAAACGGAAGCGCGTTCAAAGCTCTTCGGATGTACATTAAGGGAAGCAGAAGCTGCTCCCAATGCGCTTCTCACTGCTTATCATTTTTATCGCACGATGTCATTGAGGGGATGCACATCTTTGGAAGCATATGAAATGCGCTTCCTTGGATGCTAACTATGTAGAAGCACATCTTTGGAGGCATATTAAATTCGCATTCTTGGAAAAGAGACTTGCCGGTCTTGCAATTGGGCGCCTCAATTGTCTACGAAAACTGTTTAAATACTTTTTTCTTACGAATCACCATTCCTGAGATATCGCGATTTGAAAAGTTATATTTTGCATAATATACACATTTTCGCACCACCTATCAGTTAGTGTACTTGAAGCATTTTTTAAACGTGTCTTTTCCAGTAGGCATATCTATTGTGATGAAGGAAGTTTGATCAAACATGGCACTATTAAAAATGATCAAAGTGGAACAGATCATTCTTGATTTCTGAAAAATTTTGATTAATAAATCTTCAAATGGTACTTCAACAGTCATATCTTCATCTTCGCTTTCTTTTTCCTCTCCCTGCTGGATTTCTGTACAGAATTCGAAAATTTTCTTGTAGATGATTTTCTTCAACTGTGTACGTGTACTTACATAGAAATTATCATGGGAAATTGAGAAAAAAAAAAAACAACTCCCTAATGGAACATACAACATGTAAGTTGGTCAGTGGAGCTTTTCTTAAGCTAAGTCTATATAATAATAAGCTTTCAAACCTTCATCTTTTTTCACATCTGAGATTTTTGGGTTGTGTTTAAGGCAAAGTGGTCATAAATATTGAGAGGTTTCACTTTGCTGAAAACTATTGGGCAAAACTTCGGGTGGTCCAGGAGTTACAGATATGAAAATAGGGGTAATAAGCATTTTATTTTGCCAAGTCTTAATTAAAATTTAAATTACATAAAAAGTAATGTGAACTTTTTCATTTACTTAAAATTCCAATGTTTACATCAACGCCCGCAAATGGAATTGTTAACATAAAAAAAAGTTCAACAGCAACAAAATGAAGACCGAGCAACAAACAAATTACATTAAATATGCAAAATTCATAATTCATCGAGCAACAACATTTATGTTCCAGACGATAAGGAAACCAACAAAAACATGTACAGAGACAAGGACTGCAACAAAAAACAAAATGGCAGCATTAACAGTACCGATGCACAGTGGGCAATTTGTCTTACGTACTTTTTTCAAATTACATATTATTATTATAAGCTCGAAACTTTATTTCCCATAAAAAATTCCAAATATTCAAGAAAAAGCTAATTCTTCAATGCTCTTATCATTTACATACTTTTTTTTGGATAAGTGGTGTCGAGCCTTACTGTCAAAATTCATTCAATAGTTTATTATTAAATAATATTCTTAGTATAGCGCTTTCTTGTCGAAGCTCGCATTGATTTCGTAAAGCTTCCCCAAATCTTTCCTAGTATTTCTGTAAAATTGTGTGAAACTCTTTTAAATAACTTCATCTGTATACGCTTTAAAGTTTTCACTTGTATGGGAGTAGTCACGCCTTCTTGTCGAAATTCGCCCAATTACTATCCAGAGCTTGTCCGAATCATTCTTAGTATTTGTGTAAAGATTGGTTGCATTGCCATAAACGAGTCTCTCATATAGCGGGTAAGTGCTTTATTGCATGATCGATAGGCGATTTCCACAAGAAGACAGACGCACAGACGGACATGGTTGAAGTGATTCAGGTGGTGATGCAGATTGAAACGTAAACAACAATTGAAGAAACTTAACTTTTCTATAAATGGCTTGTTTCAAAGTAGTTTTATTAAATTACATAAATGTGAAATTTATTTTAAATTGATGTAAAAATTAAATTAAATTATTAATTAAAGTTAATAAAAGTGAATTAAAGCATTGTTCTTATAACTGTAAAGCTAAAGCTAGTACCTAAAAGTTTTGATTTTATATCCATCAAATTTGTTAAAAGTTCCACTGTACAATGGAGCTGTGGAGTAACTTTATTGGTGGAGAACAATTTCTATGAAGGGGTTGTTTGCTTCTGCTTCCATTAGGAAGGTGTAATGATTTTTGGGCTACAAACTGATTGTATTGTTATTTACAACAAATGTTGTAATTATTCATGCAGTGTCGTCATTTTGTGCGCTGTCGTTATTACTGGCATAAGGACCCTTTCAATATTTATGAACCCGACCAAACAGCCGAATTTAACTAAAAAACTTTAATTAGTAATGAGAGTGAAAACAAAAAAGTTTGCAAAAGGTTGCAAGGACACAACGAGCTGAGGCGAGAGCAAACCTCATAGGCGTGCAGATCATGCAAATGAAAATGGGGTATTCAAAATATTTTCCACAAAATATTTAAATTAACTAATTATAGTCCTAGTGTCTGACGTGCGTTGAAGTGCGTATCGAAAGTCAGCCAGTGAAGTCAAAAATGATTCCAATTTCATGCCACACGCGCTCCACTTAAGCCGACCAACAACAAAAATGACACGCGCAATCGTTGCATGAAAAAAAAAAATGGTGTAAAAGTTCTGCTCTAGGATTTGTTTGATTTTTCTATTTTTTTTTTTTTTCAAACTAAAATTCAAATATCAATTTGTGCCAAGATGCTAAAACGAGAACAAGAAATCATTGAGCTGCTTCATTAAGTCGTTGATTTGTTTTCTAAATTATTTCTCAATCGAAGCGTATTGTAGTGAAACAGGCAAGAGGAAAGGGGGACCAAAACCAAATGAACTTTTTCCATCTCACCAAGTGAAAAAATTTAAATTAAACAATTTCCACTTGATGTTTCATTAAGAGTAAAAAAACAAAAAAATAGCGGAGCATGAAAGTATGAAAATTGGAAATTAAATTTGGACCAAATATGATGTGGCACAATGAACAAAGTCAAGTAACAAATAAAGAAATTATTGTAGAAACGAGTACTTCTTCAACCACTTTTAGTAAAAAAAAACAAAAAAATGATAGGATGTGAAATTTCCAATTTAAAAGCAGATAAAATCATGCGCTCGAAATAACGGAAGCGCCGTGTTCTGCTTGAATGGAAAAATGGGGTTCCTTCATCTTCATGGTGGCACATTAAATAAAATGCAGGAAAAAATTTTCAAAAAATTATGAAAAAATATAAGAAACAAAAGAATCACACAAAAGTCACGAACTGTAAAGTCATACTGAAACAACAATTGTAACTTAATTAAAGTCAGTGTTATTCAATGTATTGAAATTTTCCATCAGTCATAATTTCCTGATGTTTGTGGGTGATTCTCAGAAGGGTAGTTGCATAGCAGATATGATCTCGATTGGCGTAACCTCCAGAACAGATTTGGTCATACACGTACATAGTATGTTCTAGCACCTTTTGTAAAAAATAACATTTTGCAATGCTGAATTCTGATTTCCAAATGCACGCATTAAGTATATTGCGTAGCAAGAAAAAAATGCAGCAATGATTTTCGCCATAAAAGCGCCTAATTAGCCAAAAATTTGCAACGTATGCTACTTGGGTCAATTATTATAATTCATAAATTTTTACGAATTGGCAATGAACTTCTTGAGAAAAACTTAAAACGAAAGTTTGATACCTCTCTTTAATCAAAAAACTTAGCTCTGATGCGAACAATATTGACGAAATTTTGTCATGAAAGATATTTTTTACTTATTGTTAGTAAAAATACGTTTATTAAATTAAAATAAGATTTCAAATCCAACAAGATAGTATTTTTTCTCCAACAAATACGAAATACATAAATAAATAATTTAAAGAAAATCCTTGCAGAATATTCCTAATGCAAGTTTTTATTATGCAAATGTGATGCTGATCGTAGTAAAAGTCCATTCGATTTAGATGCAAATTCATCATATCCTACTGAAATGTGTTGTGTTTCCCTTGTACCACCCACTACTAGTCACCATCGTGCTGCTTTGTTACATTGTTCTGACCAAAACTGGACATTTATTGTGCCGTTCATTTTTTAGCGAAGGATGGGCATTTAAATTACATTTAGAATGTAAAGGTAAACGTGCAAAATATGCAATGTTTGGTTAAAGTTTTATATATTCAATTCGAGAATCTTAACAAAACTGAAAAAATGTTGTTTAGTTTTAAAAGCCTTAAAAATTCAGCGCAAAATAAAGCAGTAGAAGCAGCAAGAAAAGATTCACATGTCCCAACTCAGAGTGGGTCTCATGCGTTGAACAGAATTGGGACGGGGTCAGAAAAGCTGCAACGAATACTCGCTGTCGAGGCAACGTGATATGTAACTTCTTGACTTAAAGCTTTCCATTAAACATTTAATTTGTACCCAAGAAAGCCTTGACACTATCTGAAAACAAGTGTATTTTGTAAAGCAAAGTTTATCATGGTCATGGCCAAAATACTTTCTACAAATCCTGCTTGCATTCTGCATACTTTTTTTTTCACCGTTATTTTCGTAATAACATTTCGAAATAAATTTATTTGATGGCAACATGCTTTTTTGATTGGGGTAGTTCAATTGATTGATGGAAGTAGCCGTGTTGATTTTCCATAAATTCTGAAAAACATTATAAAATGTGAGTTTTGATTCTAAAGCCTTGAATTGCCGCATTAACCACTAAATAGCTTAAATGTACTACATATATGCGTGCGTAGTTGGGATTTGTGTTGCTTTACTGCAGAAGAGATTAAAAGTATCTACCACAACGTTAATACCAATCAATCTACAATTTATTGCTGCTAAGATATGCAAGGAAGTGTTATGTATATGAAGCTATTGTTTTACTTAAATGTATGCATGTATTGTGTGTGTTATTAATCATTTGGAAAACTTTGCCCGAAAGCTATGACAATGATGTATGTATGTAAATAACTCAAAATTTTTGAATAAATTTTTAATTTAACTAAGAAAGCTTTGACAAAAACTCGATGCTATTACAACAAATACGTAGCAAATATAATGCAAAATTTCAAATTAATACAAAATACTGAACATAATTTAAACTTTCCCAAGTAATTTATAAACAACAAACTTCAAACAAATCCAATAAATAAGAAATTTTATTCCCATCAACCTAATAAATGAATGAAGAGAACTTTTTCAAAATAAATTCATATTTTACTCTTCATCCAGCAAAACTTTTTACACTCGTTCTCATGTAACAGGCTTAAAGTCTATTTTTTGGCCATCATTTTAACTCAATCAAAATTCAAGTTAACACATCGCAAAATAAATCTTGTTCAGACTCAACTATTCGGTGCCTAGAAGTTGGCATCCACACAGAGTTACTCATAAATTGCATCTAAATTGGGTTTGCATTGTTTTCTTATGGGCTTCGATTTGTGCGGATTCGTGGTCGTATATCTTTGAAGCTTACAACTTATGAAATATGAGCAAAATATCAAAAATAAGAACTGTTTCGTGTTTTCGGGAGTTGCGGTTGTTGACACAGAACGAGGATGGGCGGTAAACTGTTTGAAATGGTAAAAACAGTGGAAAAAGTGAGCGAGCGCAAATATGCAACAAATCGCAAGCATTAGAGTTTTATGAGTTCTTGGCAGTGGCGTAGACTAAAGTTTTATCGAAGTGATTGGTGCTTTAGGAAAACCATGAAAAAAACAACCTCGTTACATTAAAAAACAAAGTGTTAAATGGGCATCCGTTTAATGTAAAAGAAATTGGTTAATTACAATAAAATGTTGCTTAATAACGCGGAAGATAACACCAGCTGAAAAATGTGTTTTGACCAATGTTGTAGAGGAGATCAAAGCACATCATTTTCATACCCGAAAAATTTTCATATGGCACGATTTGACCCACTTCTTTAACGTATGTCGAAAGAGGCTGGACTCCGTTTAAAAATAACCCTACCTACGCCATTGATTTTTGCTTATGATGTGAAAATTGTTGTAAAAAAGTTATGGAAATAAGGAAACAACGAAAGTTTGATAAAAAGTTGTTTTATTTTACGTTGATATGTGTTGATATTTAACATAAAAAACAAATACTGAAACATTAATATACCGATTTAAGATTTTAAATGTTAAAGAAATCGAATTTATTAAATTCTTTAATAAAAAAATATATATGTATATTTCTTTTGGAATTTGGAAATTGCTTCTCCAAATAATATTATCTATGTGTGTCAAAAAATAATTTTTTTTAATTATTGTACCACAGAAAAGGTACTTTTTTGCGGCTGACAATAAGTTCATGCAGCAAATTAAATAACATTAATCTCTATCACTAGCAACTATAAAAATAAATGGGCGAATCTCT
Source organism: Meiosimyza platycephala (assembly GCA_963662105.1). Taxonomy (NCBI): domain Eukaryota; kingdom Metazoa; phylum Arthropoda; class Insecta; order Diptera; family Lauxaniidae; genus Meiosimyza; species Meiosimyza platycephala. The sequence goes on along the minus strand of OY759209.1, from coordinate 100,351,325 downwards.
TCATAAAATTACACTCATATAAAAAGTTACAAAATTTTATTCCGATACATTTACCAAGAAATCGTGTATTTACCCAGCAAACATTTTTAATCGCAAAAGAGTTATATATCAATTGCCGAGAAGAAGGTATCGATCGCACGCCCGATCAGATGCTAAGCGTTAGTTTCATCGAATGAATTGTTGTGAGGTAGCGCGATTAGTCAAAGCGATTTGTATATGAATCATAAGGAAGAGTGTTGTTCAAGCTGAAATATAATTTTATTACGTTAACTTTGACTCTTATGAATTTACTACCTGTAAGGTTTTTCAATTTCTGTTATTTATCTTATTATTAAATTATCTTTTAGATGGATTATAAATTCATCACCATGCATTTTTCAAATATTTGCTGGGTATGCTGATACATAAGTTTGCAGTTAGTATGTGTTTGATTGTCTATGTACTCCGAATTGGAAAGCATAACAAATTGGAACCGAAGTGTGGGTCCATAAAAAGGACACCCACATTTCTTTGCCTTTCCTCAAGCAGAATTAAATGAAATGAAATAAAATTAAATGAAAATAAAATTAGGTTAACTGAAGTTATTTCACTTTGTTGAGTTTATTTATTTTATTTTATGATTGTGTAGATGAAGCTCACATTTTAAACGAAACGACACAAAAGCGAAGATCTTGTTCTCATCCGCACAGAATGCCGCTATGGTGTTTTATCCCCTAAACACTGGGGATGGTATGTTAAAGAGGACTTATTGTTATTGGCACTGGTGATGATGTCTGTATGTGTGTTTGCGTATGTATGAGTTTAATAGTCTCTTTCAACGTGTGATTGCCGCAATGTATGCAAAGATTTTGAATTCATTCATTTACTATATTCTTTTTTCATTTACATTTTCGCTGTTTTCGCGATATCCTTAGCCTAGTTACCCTCCCGTTTGCCAAAGGAAAATGAAATGTACTATACAGCGAGCTCCTATGAGTAAAGAAAGAAATGAATATGTTGGATAGGGATTAATTTAATGACACAAACGAAAGGGAAATCTTTCGTTTTTTCATTCACCCTGCCATTGTGTTGGAAATTGTTGTCATTTCGACTCATTCCGCATTTCGCATTTTCTATTGCTTTTTCGTCCTCCATATGACATTTCTATTTGATTACCTTAGGCGACTGCGACGCATCCAAGCCAATTGATGGTCGGTCCCATACCGAAACACATAGTTGTTGATATATATTTGCATACGTCTTTAAATGATGAAGTCCGCACCATAAAATTTAATGTTCAGGATAAGCGCTCGAATAAAAACAAGAAATTCCCTTTCAATTTAATTTGAATAAAACCGTAGAAAAACAAATTTAATTTGTAAAATTTTATTTCTTAAATAGCTGGTTAAGTTGTAGCTATGGTTTTTAATTTAGTTGAATGTAAAAACCAATGTTACTTTAAGCGGATTAGTGTGAAAAGTGATGCTGTCATTCTGGTAAGAAAAAGGTGAATGAGTAACAAAATCGCCTTTATTTCTATGTGATGGCCATGCGCTTGAAGTCCCTATTATTTTTGTATTTAGCAGGTCCTTAGCAGTTGAACACACAATTAGCTCCGGTGAAAAATTCTTATATTCAGGCAGACCAAAAAATAACATTGCAACAGCAACGATCTCCCCCTCAGTAAACAATTTTAAATAAGTTAAAAGACGAAAAGTGTTGAACTCGTCGAAAAAAAAAATGGAAAATATTGGAGAGAGGTTGAAAAATGTTGAAACAAGTGAAAAAGGCTGAAAACGTAAAAAAAATACGGAAAGTGTCAAAAAAAATTTAAAGAGGTTGAAAGGCTAAAAAAGCTGAGAGAGTTTGAAAAATGTCGAATAAAGTTGAATAAGGTTGAAAAATTCGGAAAAATTTGAAAGAGATTAAAAATATTGAAATAGTTGAAAATCGCTTAAAAAATCCAAATAATATGGAAAATATTGAAAGAGTAGAAAAATGTTGAAAAAGTCGAAAAATATTGAAAAGTCAAAAGAAAAAAAAAGGAAAATGTTGAAATAGGGCTGAAAAGTAAAATAGTTTTCCATGGATGTGCTTCGACTATTCGGAAAAGGCTAATTAATAATAATTTAAGAGCAAAAATATCCAGAAAAGTACCTTTCCTGTCCAAACAGGACGTCATGACGCGTCAGTAGAAGGCTACTTTTCGCTGAGGAGCATGTAATTTGTCCAGTGAAGAAATGGCGCAATATCCTGCGGTCGGATGAGACCAAACCCGCACACGTTGAGTACTACAGTCAGGATAAAATTTGGTTTATTGTTAAACGTTTTAATTTAAGAAAATAATATAACCTTATTGAATCATTGTGCTCCGCTGAAGCAAAACTTTACTTAACATTATTTCAGATGTGGCCCGCGGGCCGTACTTAAGCAACCTCTCTGCTTTCATTGCAGTTCTTTATATCAAAACTAATATTTTCGATGTTAAAGTTCGACTTTTATACGAATTGATGGGATGCTAAAAGCTTAATTTGAATTTTCATAAAAAAATTTATTTCTTCCTTCTGAGGTTTTTCTTCTGTGAATTTATAAAATTTTTGCATTAATCTCTCGCCCGATTTCGGCGTAAATTTCTGTTCTAAGTATTCAGTTTTCATTTAAAATTCAGCACTGGCATAAATAAATGTTCTACGTGAGAATTTAAATGTCACATAAGTTTATGGGCAACGACGACAAAAAAAGGAGCTGCAGCAGCTACATCACCAACAACCAGGAACAACAGCAGCACTAACATGAAATGGCTGTAACAACATGGCCACATTTCAACAGAGATCCATGGCACATGGTATTTCAACAACTGCAAAATAAATTTATATTATGTTCATAAATTCATAGAGAGGCTTGGGCTTTTTTGCTGCAGTCGGCTCGGACGCCGGACGTGAGGACGATTCAATGCTCAACTCGACTCGATCCACAGGAGCCATGGAGTTGATGGAGTTTTGGAAAATGCAAATTCAACTAAGAAAAAAAAAATACAAAAATTATCTTCACACACGTACACATCTACCAATACTGCCAAACAGCAAAAACGAACATCAATGAAAAACAACTAAAATAACAACCAATCAAGGGTGTCAGTGGCCAACTTCAGTGCTGTTGGCTGTTTTTGTTATTGTTCCCGTTGATGTTAGTAAGCCTTTGCTAGGGGACTCTGTTACCTACAATAGGCGTACATACTTATTTCGAATGGTACTCAATATGGACTCGAAGAACAACAAGAAAATTTAAAAAAAAAAAGTTTAAAAAGTTCCAAAATTATAGTAGGTCTTATGCGACCATGACATCATGGTGGAAGTACAAATAAAATGAAGAGTTTTTTTAATAAATTTAAAAAAAAAGCTTCCTTAAAATGACCACGATATCAAGATCAGTAGGGAAATGAGGGTTTCGAGAAAGAGTGCATTTATGAAGAGTGGGCGAACAGAATGGCATATGTCTATGGTAGGTCCTTTTGAGTTAAAGAAAATTCTCCCAAAATTTCAGCTTCGTAGATCACCTGCGAACGGCGCAAGCAGTTTGTTTCTTATTATCCTGAAGAAGATTCTCACAAAGTTTCAGCAAAATCTAAACTAAGCTGGCCTTACCGATTAGACGTTTTCATCTGAAATGACTCTATACAATATATCAATAGATAGAAAAGCTAAATACCTTCCGAAATTGATGTAAATCTTATCAGAACCGCAACTTTCATAGTAGTTTCAAAAATTACATATGTAAAAATCACAAAAAATCCGATTTTGGGGCCTGATAAATAAAATAACAATAAAAACTCTTATAATTTTTTATTTGCCAAAATATTTGTAAGAACTGAATCTTCATGGTTTTATCGAATTAGTGTATGCATTTTATGAAGAAAAAAAGCAACAAGCAAAAAACTTCGAATACAGAAATCGTTTTTATGAATCATTAAGATTAATAAGTTGTATGAGTATTTTCTCCGAGATACTTAATGGATGTGCTAAAATCCAGAAAACAATTCTTTACCGCAATTAGCCGTATTGTCAAGTATGTATACATATAATTGCTGGAATATCAAAATTTTTTTCCAGGTTCGAGTTTTGAGAAAAAAGTCCAAAAAATTTTCAGTTGCGTACGAATAGATCAAAATATATATAGCTGACGGAGCCATAATTTCTCGCTTAGCATTTTATTTACGAAATAATATTTTACAAAAAGAAATGTTGAATTTGAATATGTACATCCCTTTCGAAAAAGTGTAGGGTGTAAAATCCTATCTATGCAACACAAATAACACAGAGTCAGTATGAAGCTCCATTAAAAAATTTTAACCAACCTCACGTGAGAGAGACAAATGAAAAATATCGGTGTAGAAATGTCGAAAGTGTGAGAGAGGAGGGTTTTCAAAAGTGTCGACACCAACATCAACACCCTACTGGGGTCAGAAGCGCTTTCAATGCAAGAGTTTTTTGTTTTACATGGGGAACGTAAAGGTTTTTTTTTTTTGGAGTTGGTGTTGCATGACAATGGACCAAAAGGCATCTTTTCTGTACGTTAGTGTAGTGTATGTGTGCTTGTTTGTATTTGTGCGCATTTATAAATTATTCTGGACATGTAAAGTGCCATTTTGAATATGAAATTTGATGCCTTTTTAAGCCCATTTGCTGTTGTTGTTTTCTTGTTGTTGTGTTGTTGTGGCTTTGGGGAGATGTCATCATTTTCAGCGAAAACTTTTTGTAATATTCGTTAAAGGGTAAGTATACATGGACTGTACCGTAAGAAAGGGTCATGTAAATGGTAATTATTTCATAAAAGCCAAAGTTAGTTTTGTATCATTGTTTATAGCATTTGTAATTTCCATGAGATATTGATAGTATCTATATGGAAGGGGTTATTTGTACCAAAAAGCTACTAAAATGGTGACATAGCCAAAAGTGTCCACGATAGTGCTCCATTCACAATTGGGATGTCTTTTCAAGACTCATTTTAATTTTTTTAAATTTCAATTAATTTAAAACTACAGCTGGGTAAATGCAAAAATTTATATATATGTACATACGTGTCTCTATTTGAAACCAACAGTTCAAAGAATCAATCTCAATACTCAAGTTTCAATATATATTTTTGAAACAAAACATTTCCATAAATCAGGGAATCCATATTCCTTGATTTATGGAATATAGACATTTTAAATCACAGAATTTTCTCAGTGATAATCATATCAAAACAATCTTGCAAGTTTTATTTGCTTTTATCGATATACTATTTTTAATTGAACATTATTTCATCGAATTTACACAATCATTAAACAAACAGTTCAACAACACTTGGGAGATTTTTGAGATTCTCAACCAAACCAATCGCGAATGAAATTTTCTGTACCTCATCATAATCATTTTTTATTGCAAAGTTGTGTTGGCAATAATTCTCAGGGCTACTTCAACGGTGGGGTAAACTTCAGTGAAATTTTTTTCTATTATATTTGTATTTCACCACTGATAGTAGCAACAATGATGTCAATAACAATTTAAAGTCTTTAAAATTTGTTACTTTTTAAATGGTAGAAAATCACTATTGGCTAGCTAACCACTGCATACTTTACCATACGCTTGTACTCTTTTATATTTTAAGCGCTTAATTCTTTAAGTAAACACTTTGATTTCTTTTCTGACGAAAAAATCGATTGATATTGATATATGAAATTACGCTGTAAAGTAGGATCAGTAAAAATCACTACAAATTAGTGCGTGGCCAGTGATTTGCAATCACTGTTTCCCTCTGTTTTAAAATTTTCACTGAGAATTAGTTGCTATTCGCTAATTCAGCTTTGCAGCGATCAATCTGCATAAAATGCAGACAGTATGTCAGTATCGATCAGGTTGGTGTCATAGGCTATAATACTTTTATTTAGGGTGCATATTTGAGAAATATTTTCAAAATAGCATTTTCACAAGGACAATTTGATCGATTCACATGGAATTTACACCACGTGTCTTTTATGTTGAGAGGCTTAGCTTAGGCTACAAAGGTTTAATTTAGGGTGGCCCTTACACATAAGTAATTTTTATATTTACATAGTTTTCACGAAGATTTTATAATTGTTTCTTAAATGCTTCTTATGGTTTATGGAAGGTTTTTGCAAAGTTTGGTTCAGAAAAATGGGCAATGACACGCCCTTCAAAATCACATTCATCATATCATCTACTGGACGGAGATTAATGAGACTTGGTACATGTATAACGGATATTTGTAAGTTTCAATGGAAAAAATGGGCGGTACCATGCCTCCCATATGCGAATAAAACAACATTTTGTATATATCAGCAACTATTTGTGCAGATTAATAAAAACCTACCAGTAAGCGCATAACAACATCTGCTAGGCCTGCTATATGTATGTAAAAGAGTAGGGACAAATATTAGTATCACTGGAAATATGGGCTAGAAACAGCCACAAGCAGTGAAAAAAGTCATGAGTGAAATATTGAATTGTATTATTCGAAGCTATAATGTATCGGTAAGAAAAGTTCTACATAGTTTTCTGAAATGATCTAAAATGGTAAAAATAACAACAAATTCCTGTTTTCTATTTACATAATTGGTTTTATGTATATTGAAAAAATACGTACTTAAATTTTAGGTGAAAATACAAAGCAGCTACAAAATAAGAACCCCTCTCGTCCTAGGTATGCGATTTTATGAAACTGGCAATTACATATGATTAAGAGCTTAATTTCCAATTCAATGGTCACATAAAATAAAAACCAAGAAATTGAAAGAAAATATTAACTCATGCCAGGAGACCGTTGTTCGGGCTTTCGTTATGTTCGCGTAATTCAGATTGCAATTTTATTTTGTTTATATACCATTTCAATAACTTTTGATACAGTGAAATTTTATTTTATTCTTGGTTATTACAGAAACATTACAATTGCCCTTGTCATTTCCGTCACATGACGTAAACAAACTTGGGCTTATAGTAGGTAGAAAGCGTTCCGGGGACATTTGGCGCCGGAGAAAACTTATTGTTTGCCGCACCTACCAAAATATTTTGTTTATCCCACAAAAAAAAATTTATTGACGAAAAAAAAAAATAAAGATCACCAAAATTTTATAAAATTTGTTAGTTATGCTAAAAACAAAGTCGCAGTTTCATATTCCAAGCTTTTGCGTTGCTCCCTTAGCCCCCTTTGCTACGCTAATCAGCAGCACGTCTACTGGCGGAAATAGGCCCAGTTTAGCCAAAGGTAAAAACAACAGAAATCTTCGGATTTAAGTATGACTGCTTACAAATATAATTCATTATAATGCTTAGATCCCCAAATAGAAACGAAACCGCGTACAGAGCACTTCGGATGTGCGTCAAGGGAAGCCCGATGCAGCTTCCAATGCACTTCTCACTGCATATCTATGTTAACACAGGATGTCTATGAAGAGTGCTTCTTTGAATGCTAAGTAGAAGCACATCCTTGGAAGCATTTAAAAATGCGCTAGATATGTTCAAGAAAGCTTTAATACAGAATTCTGTTGGGTATTATATGACGCAGTGTTTCGCCTCTATCCACATATCTAAACTCTTCAGAAAAACGTTTTAATTCTTGATACGGAAAACATTTGCATCGACGTTTAGATGAATTGAGTCATTTTCTTTCACACTTGCAAAAAATACCACAAACATTAGCTCAGAATTTGTTATGTTATTATTATTGTGTTGTTGTTAAAAAAAAATAACTTCTACTAAAATTTTTCTTGAGTGTAGAGACACTATGAAAATTGAATTTAATATTTCATGAAACCATTTCGGTAGTGAAATACAGAATAATAAAACATTTATTAAGCAAACACACAAACGTGTAGAAGTACGCACAAAATGTGCAAAATATATCTGACAGAATGAAATGAATTGCATCGGATAAACCAATACAGCAATAACACAGATGCAAGTACGAGTAATATCAGATAAATAGATATGAGCAGAGCAGAGATACGAAAACAACAGGGAAAATATATTGAAATACAGAAATTGACAGAGCGAGTGCACGCATGAATGAGATACGAGCGTGTTCGATGTGAGATTACAACTAAAGCAGGATCAGGACCAAATCGGTTGAGGAGGCAAGGAAGAAGCAGCAGCAGCGGCAGCAGCATCGTTCAGTGCGGAGTTTGAGCTGTCAAATCATATTTTAATCTGCTTTGATTGCTGACTTTTTGTAAGGGATTTGCATACGGTATCGATATAACGAAATTGAAATTTATTTATTTACTTATTCAACTATTTATTTATTTACGAATTCATTAATTTATTCACTTGTATTTAATATAGCGCTGAAATCTCTTAAAGAATTTAATGTGACATTGTCTTATTTACTTTGGTTTTATTATAAAATTCTACTGAAGTAATTCATACCTTACGCTTTATATTACGTTACTATGAAATGTTCCTTTACGTTATTACCAACCATACATGGTCGACCAAATCTGCTAGGCAAATTGATCATTAAAAGATTCATCGTCTTATTGGCTATGCTGTTGAAGGACCAAAAACGGCCTAAGCACAGGTACTCTGTTTTTGGAAGAATATTGTCAACACATGTACATAGATACATATGTATATGTAAGTGAAATATTGACAAAATGCGTAGTGACAAAAAAAAAAATATTAAAAAGAAAATTATTCTCAGTCCAAAACAAAATTAGGGTGTTTTAATAAGTGCAGGACATGTTTAGCGGAAAGCTCCATTATAATCGCTTAGCCCGAACATAATTTGCATGGCTATTTAGACCTCTGGCTTGCTGCTTTTTGCACGTTCTGAGTTTGACAATCCGCATCTGTTTCCCTGTATTTTTTCAAAAAATGTTTCACAATCGGGCTCTTCAAGGGCCAGTACCGTGGTGACTCCCTTAATAAATTTTCGACATTTTCCCATCGAAATGGCTCCTGAGTTTGAATGCCTTGAGTGGTATAGAGTATTAATCAATTCTATTTTCCAAATTCCAGCTGCCTAGAATTCGAGTCAAAAAGTATTCATTTCCACCCAACCTTGATGTGGAGATATCTTTTTCCATGGTGTGATGAACACTTCGTAATGTAACATTTAACGGGTGGTGGACATGAAAACAAGAAACTTCGATAGGACCTGGAAAAGTTTGAAAGGGTTAATACATTTAATTTTAAATATTCTAAAATTCGTCAAATCCATTCATTATGACAATTTATGCTCTTTTTTGATGAAACACCCTAATACATTTGAAAAGCCAGCGAATCTACAAATTTTCTTAAGTTCAAAGGAATTGGAGCATTTCATCTCTATTCCCATGCGCTCAAATGCGAATACTAATATGCGCGCATACATTTACACGGATACACACGCACACAGTGAGTTGGTATCCTACTTTTGTTTAATATGGTGTTGCCAACTATTACCAAAGCGTAAGCTCTGCTATGTTGCGGGTTGACATTCGTAAAATCCTAAAATCCTGAAGGTCGTTGCCAGGGATTTTCTTAGATTTTGTTAGATTTAAATGAATTAGTTGCGTGGTCGATTGATTTTTTGACCTTTTTTGCGTTCAAGCAAACGAAACTGCTTTGCATTAGATTCCTTTGAGTATGTGTGTAGTTGCGATATTACATGCATGTTTTTATTTGTTGTTATTACTGTCGTATTAGTAGTTATTTTTAGTGATTTAATGATATGTATATGTATGGGGTATAATTTTCAAGAGTGTCGTAGTTTCGAATTTATATAAAACTCATAAAATTGTTCAAATGAGCAGAGTTTTGGTTTTATTCGGTATAAAATTATATATCATTTGGCATTTGAGTATTATTTCGAAAATATGACTGCCTCGATTGACCGAATGTATCACTAACGGGGAGCTCAAATTCGTTAATTTTTTCAACATCTGGCGATTTAATTGATTGCCTCCGATTACGTAACGTCGTCCTGCTGAAACACATCGGAGATAAAAAAATCTCTTCAAACAATTTTCCCTCTCTTGTTTGTGTAATAAATAACACAATCTTCGATGACGAAAATAACTTTCGCGAATGTTATTAAATTTTGAGGATACAACTAATTACAGATTTCATATTAAGAGTGTTCCCAAATAAACTTTCAATGTGGAATAAACAATGAATAGCGATTTGCAATTTTAGTTGAATTCTCAAATTTTTGACATAACCAAAGTAACAGCTCCAGATTAAGAACCATCCGTTGTTATTCCCGTTATTTTTAAGTCAGCTTTAAATACATGCAACTAAGTAATAATGGGGTCGGAAATATTCTCCACAGTTGTTGAAGCTTTCATTGGTACCAAACTTAACAACTCCTTAGTAATGTTAAAATATTTATATTCACCACGGATAAATATTACTAAATGGGTAGTTGCTGAAATATCGGTAGGTTCAACGAAGCAAATTGAAAAAAAAAACTTAAAGTGTGAGATCTTTCTTATCAAACTGCCTTCGATTTTTGTGCAAATATCAGTCCCTATTCCTGCGCCAAACTGTGTTCCTTGATAAACTATATGTTTAAAAATTTTAGCTTTTTGCCTGTAATGGCAATTAGGAACCTTTTTATAAATTTACCATGCGCTTGTGGTTTTAATTTTTTAGCTATTTATTGAAACACCATCAGAATTGCAAAACTTACACCTTCAGTTTCGTCATTGTAACGTACATATAAATAGGTTTTACTGAATCTTTTTTTGTTCACGCAATTTTTTTACTGCACATTCACGCCAATTTCACACATTTACGAGAAAAGGTTTGAACTATCACTATACAAAAAAAGGCTTATTTTTACAAGAAATAAACAAGCAATACTTCCAAAACGCCATACTGAGGTAGGAGTTATTTAAGGTAATGCCACTAAATTTCTCTCAAGTACAACGAATAGTTCTGACAAGTACTAAACAAAAAATTAACAGATTTTGGCGAGAGTCTCGAATACCTACAATCAAATTGTAGGCGTAGCACGTTCTATACATTCAATGTTTTAAAACTATGTATTCGAGGAGCAATTCAAATTCGGTTAGTAATTAATGAAAGTACAGCATTTAGCGAAACAAACGAGTAGTGAATCCTTTTGTATAAATCACATCAGGATTCATCCCATAATCGTAGAAAAAAATATCTTTCTTCTTCTTCTAATAAAGTGCTGGGTATTTATTGTAATTTATGGCATGGTAAGAGATAACACTCTTATTAGCTTTGTATTTTTTATTGTTGCGGTCATTTATTGGATAAAAATTTAAAAGTATCCATCAAATACTGTTGCCGTATGAATTCGACCTCGCACTTTGTCACCGCATGTGTGCTATGGTGTTAAAACAACAGATGCGGAGTGACTTCCCATACATCCTACAATCGTGTGAGTGTGTTAACTATCGCTAGTTGTTTCCACAAACACAAGCGTTAATAATTGTGTTTGCTTTGCGCACAGAGGACAGTTAATGCAGGATAAATCCTCGTAATAACTGATTAGCTTAATTGTCTTTCGATCTGGTGGCCCAACTGTTTTGCGATACCACAGTTTTATTACATTAGCTAGTTGGCACTTATGTGTGGACTTAATTCGTGTTACCCAGTTGGAAGCAAAAGCATTTATTTGTAGTCATTGAGGCTTTAATGTAATCAAGTCAATCAGCTTATAGTTTCTATTATCATAATATGGAAACTACATCAGCGATTCTGATTTTAGTAAGCCGCTTTTAGTAAATCGAAAATGGGTGGGATTGCAGAAATAGGCGTGGGCCCTCCAAGAAAAACGAATGGTTTCGCGCATGGGTAATAATCGAATTAATCTGGTTAAAACCACACTCAAAAAGTACTTAAAACCCTGTACCAAAAGCTGATTTTTACATTACTTCGGAGCAATTACTTGGAACAATTTCAAAAGTTAGTCTAAACAGCTGACACATAAATTTTGGAAACTTTCACAAACCACCTGCATGCTAGAGGTGAAATAGAGACTTTTGTATGGATTATAACTTTGAATTTAATAACCTTACCCATCAGTTATAAATATCTCAAATAGAATAAAGTTTTCATATTTTAATTACTTTTTCCAAAAATTAATTGAAAATCGTAACCTTTGACCCTTAAAAGTTAATAAATTCTGGAATAAGCATGCATTTTTCAGCATTATTAAGAAGCTGAACAAAAAAAAATATCTTTAAAATTGAATTCTGAAATATAAACCTCACTGACCTGTTCTCTCCGATATGACATCATCATACAAATTCCGATTGGGGTGCATACAGCCATGGCGTCAACATATGGTGTAAATAATATCTAATCATCGATGCAAAGATTTATTCTAATTATTATTGTATCGAGATGATTATGATTATTGCATATTTGTTGTTGTTGTATTTACTAAACTCAATATTTTTGGCGCTTGTGTGCATTACCGTAAATAGGTAGAGGCTGGGGGCTTAGCTCCACAGACATGCACGTAGCTTTCGAAAATTATTATTCAACTGTTCGTAATAAAGGGTCTTTCAATAGGTGTCATACATTTTTCAATAGGGATAGTTTTTTTTTTTTATTTCAGATCTTTATACAAACAAACGTTTATAGATTGTTAAAATTTACTAAAATTTCAACTTGAAATTCACTCAAAATTCACATTGGCAAAAGTCAAAGTTCGATTTTAGTTAAATATTCGTATCTTTGGAACATTCGCACGACTAAAGACTTTTCTCCTGCGACGCATGTTGTAAATTGTTTCCTTCATAAAAAACGAACATAACAATCAAAGCAAAATTTACAGCAGTATTGAAGATTTTCCAATTACTATCCATATATTCGAGAATGTTTGTAGGTATGGCGCAAGTTTCTTAGTGTTTCATTTATTTTTAATTGTTCCTTATAGATTCAAATTTACAATTAAATGTCAATCAAACGACATATGTTGCCAAATCGATATCTGAAAGGGGGATTAACCTCCCAGGAAAAAATTTTAGCTACGCCAATGCTTGTGCCTGCTACCACGCTTTAACTGATAAGGTTGCAACCATTTGGAAATACCATAATTTTCATTTTATGCATTAGGAAAACGCGAAGGACGCCTGCGACCGCATATTCTCTGCCGCTCAATTTGGCGTAAAGTTCCTTCTCCTCTCACGATTTGGTCTTATCGCTAGTGTGGACCCATTTGCTGCGGCTTGTCTGTTTTTCGACCGCTACCAAATTCAATAATAATAATTGATTACTTATTACACACACACCCACACAAATACGCACACATCAGCAATTACGCAAATATAAACGCATATCCTTCGCAAACATATACATACGCACACACATACATACATATGCACATATATGCATACAAGCGCATTTATAATTATTTTGCACCTTGGATTAGTGAGTTCAGCTCTATATGCGTATTTGTTGTGCTTGTGTTGGTCAGTGTTTGTTTGCGAGTGTGAATGTATGTATATGTATACTTGAAATGCATTAAATATTAATTATTACATTTGTATTGAGCAAAGACCACGATTTTGTCTAATTTACATTTTATGCAATTTAAATAATTCAACACCGAAATGCAAAATCACGCATTATAATCGTGGCTTAGATTTGGCATTACTTATCAGGTGTAAGCTTTGGATATATGAAATTTCATATGATGTGCATCTTTTGAAATTTCAAATTCAAATTCAAACAATTACAATACGTTACATAGAATTTTAGAATTTAGAATTTAAGCCAAATTGTCTCAAACAACTCAAATTATCATCCAAATTAAAATATTGCCCTATGCGATATCGTAATCCTGACAAATCTGTAATCATCTATCACTTTTAAATATTCAAAGATTCAAGTTTGTGCACTCGGGAGATTTTGCAATTTTTAAATAGTTTAATCTGTTTTATTGTCACCACTTGAGCGAATGTGCAACAAAAAAAATAAAATAAAATTTCCATTTTTTCGGAAAATAATCTGAGACCTTCTTTCAACGAACTGCACTATATTTTTTCAAAGACAACAGCAAACATTCGATGACGGTCATTGCAGCGTCTGAACCAAGAACGAAAACCAGCACCAGCAGAGACGCACTATCGTGGCGCAATTTTGGTATTAGACTTATTAGCACTTCGTTATATTTCATAGTTAGCTGTAGTACCATATTAAGTATTTGTGAAAAATTTGGTCACACAGCATCGCATAACTCGCTCAATATAGCGTTGTTAATGTTTTATTTGTATAGGCGGTAGGCGTGTCCGTAAGCCGATTTTTCCTATTTTTAATCCCATGACCTATGCTTGAGAGTGAATCGTGTAATCGTAATTTCCTAAATTGAAATACATGTACTTGACTATACTTGCCACGCCCTCTTCATATATCTCATTTTGCTAGAATTTTTGAATGTGAAGAGTGAGGACCTTTTTTTTTGTTACTTTTCGAAATTTTTTTTTTGGTACCTAGGGAGCGGCATTCGAAGGTGGGATGTGGTTGAAACTTTTTCTTCAAATTGGTCATCAATTTCCATTAATTTGACAATAGCAATATATTTTAAAGTTCACAAGTCAATGGAGAAGAACCGCTTCGAAGACCTATCTCATTTGTTTCTGAAAAAAAATGGAATTTATATCTTTTATCTCAAGAGGGATAATATGGAAAAAATTTTCGAAATCCGGTGATATATATATTTTTTTCTGTTAACAAATTCACCACGTACCATTTTTCATTATAACTTTTTAAAAATCCGTACAATTCAAATAAAGGCCATAGAAAATCAAAAAAATTGTTTTTAATGAGGTGGAAACAACAACAAGAATGAAAATATTATTGATTATTTTGAAAATAATATCTCGCATTTTTGCTATTTTAAGTCCAATTTCGATTTTTTGGGCTTAATTTCAAAAAGTGCCACATGAACTTTATTTTTTAAATTATTGACTTATGTTTCGATTACACAAAGCTGTAGCTTAAAACAAAAACTTTTGTGATCGCACTTTATATTTGAACGCATTCATTTCGTGCGTGGATATAAATTAATGCCAGCCATACGTCACGTTCGACATAAATAACGTTGGTAGTATTTTTTAAATGGCTATAACTTTTGTAAAAATTATGAAAAATTGATAGTTGCTATGTGACAGATTTTAGAATTAAAAAACATACCTACATATTTTCTGGCAGTTAAGTATTATGTATAATAAAAAATATATGACAATCAAATTTTCGAACATCGGTCGTTGAGTTTTTTATGTGTGCTCACGGAGAATAGTGCCTCCACAAAACTTTTCTAAAGTGCATAATCAGTCCATTTCAGTAATCAGTGCCTTCATCTCCATCTCTCCAATATTTCACTGACTCACATATTTCCTGCTCCCCAATTAAGACTTGTGATTCTACAGATATTTTTTCTTAATGATTACTACCATTTTAGGGGCGACTAAGTATTAAAGTTTTTCTTTTTTCTAACAAACATCTGAATGTTTATTAATTCTTATGAATTTTGTTAGACCAAAGAATATTTGACTGCTGAAATATTAATCGCACTATGTAACAGATGTAATTCCCGCCCCCTAAGGCTTGCCGCCCAGGTGTCATGCACCCCTTGGTTTCATGGCTTAAGCTGACCCTGTCCATACTCTACATATTTTATCGATTTTAGTGCCGAAAGTGTCATCCCCAAAAAAATATCGTAAGGATAATTGCATTACAGTTCAAAAAAAAAAAAAATAAAATAAACAAAAAATCTACTTACAATGTACGTAATGCATGTGGATATGTACGTGTGCAATAACAAACACATACAAAAATAAATAATACATAAGCCTCTCGCATCATTTCAGCTACTTACCCTCTTTCCGCTCTACTTCTGTGCACACATTTGTGTTCCCTTTACACACATTCGACTTTAGGAAAGGATCAAACAAAGGATTTGACATAATCTACAATACATTAGCGGTAGCTTTGCTGTGGATTCCAATTCAATTCTTCGGGTATCGAATTGGAAGCCATGTAAATTATGATTTTGCACCTTTTCTTGCCTGCTGCCAACTAAGAACAAAAGAATTTCAAAAATTGAGTTTTAATAAAAAGATATAAAAAGTTAAGACACTACTCTGGTAGGTACAAAATTAGAATCACATTGTACTAATAAATATTGTAAATATTATAAAATTTTTTTTGGTAGAAAAAATTAATTTTTTTTATTCTTTGTTTTCATAACAGTCAAAAGTAAAATGTAGTCATAAATTTTTTTTAAACATTTTCACATCTTTCAAAAAGTCACTTAAGTCATAACTAAAACGATGTTTTGGCACACACACCCACTCCCACACGCACATCATCTTCAGTTTAGAGACTTTTTTTAGTTTTATAAGCACCTTTTGCATGAAGTACATACATACACATCGTTAGACTTGTGCCAAATTGTCTACGTAATTGACTTTATTAATGTGTAAACGTAGAGAACTTGAGTAAACAAGGTGACTTACACTTGTCACAAATTGAAGAAGAACGAACCATATTTTTATCGATTAGTTAAAGTGTGGCTGAGCGAAAAAAAAAATTTTACACCGTGAGAAATATTTTTTTAACTGAAAATTATTCTTTTCCAGGTATGACTTCACTTAAACCCACCTGTAAGGATAAAAATTATCGAAATATTTTAGTGATCTTTTCAGCGATGTATCGTCTGTAAGAATCAAATGAATTGTGGATGAGTTCACTGGGAACTTTCTGGGTGACAGATCAAGTGGAAGATCCGAGCATAATAGAAAGTTATGTGTCATAAATCAAATTCAAATGACAAAGGAAAAAAGAACAAAACAGTGATCGAAATATTCATCTTCAGGAAAAACGCTCATAATGAATATTAAAGTAAGGTATAAAACACAAAATAAAATTCAATTCTTTACTTTTCGTTTCTAAATTTACTCTATATATAAATTTTGGCATATTTTTAACAATACGTATTATGATATCAAAAGTAGGGCAAAAAACAGTATACTTAATTTTGTATGAATCAAAAAGTTCACTTTGTATGTGAAACTGTAATTGTAAACGAGTAATTGAACCCAATGGTCAAATTTTGGACAAATAAGTGATTCGTTTGATGAGAAACGTTCCATATTTACATACATGTTATAAATATTTAACTTTATTTTACCCAACTCTGCACATCACTTGCAAAAACTTGAAAGCGCCAGGAGAAGATGAGCCAGAAAATAAAAGTAAAATAACGCGAGGCTGAGCTGAGCTGAGCAGATTTAGAGGTTGCTTATGTGTGATTTAGTGGAGCACGAGCGCGAATATGGTGGCGATAATTCTTTAAAAATTGAAATTGTTTTCCAATCGATTTCGCATTTAGTCGAAGCTCCCGAGGTGTTGTGTGGAATTGGATTGGCTTCGTTTGGATTTTCGCAAAATATTCGCCACCAAATCGTTATATTTGTTTTGATTTTTTCTTTTATATTATTTTATTCGAAAGGAGGATATACGAGATTTTTCATTTTTGCGAATAAAGTTTTGCTTTTGTTTGATGTGCGCGGCGCGTATAGATGCGGATTTCTATCAAACTGTGGACTTTGTTTTGTTAGAAATCTTGTTAAAAGGATTTGGATTTAGTGAAAATGATGCAGTTAAAAAAGGATCAAAATAAATCAAACAAAAACAAGTAGCTTTAAATCAGTGCAATTATTTGTATGTAAATTCAATAGATTTGCATTCTTTTCACAAGTGAGAAAAAAGTTTAAAAAAATTCCAAGAAAAAATACGCACTACTTTCGTTTCAGTGTCGTAAGATCCAAAGAAGCAAAAATCCCGAAGAATGATGTGGAGAAAGTTCCCGAGAAGAGTATGGTGGTATGCTAAAGAATTAACAAAGCTCAAAAATCATTTTGTTTTTAACAGCTTTAGATCCTTTTTATAAAAACAAGTAAATGACCAGTTACGGTTTTACGGATCATGTTTTTGGAATCTCCGAACACTATATAATAATTGTGCGTTTCATCAGTTTTGATTGAAAATTTTAACTGAGCTTAAAAGGAACCGTGTCGGCCAAAGTGCTAACCATAAAATGGCCATAAAACGAGTAAATGAGCAGCTCTGATTTTGCGAATAATATATTTGGAATCTCCGGACACTATATAATAATTGTGCATAGTCAGATTTGGTTGAGAATTTTTTCGATCTTGAAGGGAACCGTGTATAGTAGATAACATTTCGTAAAAGAATTTAATGTACCTACTGACAGAATTTTTTTTAGTTTTTTCATTTAAAAAAGTTTAACTGAGAGAACTTGAAACCGAGCAACTTCTTGCTATGAAGGCCTGCATAAATTTTATATTTGGAATCCGTCTGATTTTCAAAAATTTTCAATGTCCCTAATCTCGAAAATTACTAAATGGGCTTCGATCATGATTTCAGCAGAGAATATTACTGGTATAAATTCAGAATTATATGTACAAGAGACGTAGAACCTTTTACATAATTATGAAGCAGGATGATAAGAACACTGTACAAGCAAATGTTACCAAACTCGGAACTGAAATGTTAAGAGCCACAAACAAGCATTACAAAAGTGGGCGGGAAACCTCCTATACGAGAACAAAGTTTCAGAAACCGTGCATAAGCTTCTAAACGAGACGTTCCCGAACTCAGCATCTAAACATTATGTGTTAGTGAGGGAATCGAGTGCTAATATCAATGAAGATATTTTTGAATGGAAAATATAACAGAAGGAATTTAAGCGTTTTGCATTTACTGAAGGTTTCGCCGAGTTTTGGTAGTTCCCATTTTTTATATTATTCTGCTTTTGTTCTATTTTATTTTATTCTGTTTCAGGGCAGGCACTGTATCCAATTTCAGAGTCAATGTATTGAGCATACATTTATTATTTTGCAATAATCAACATCCGGTCTTACATTGTGTAAAGCGGAAACAAAAATAAAACTAAATTAAAATTATTCACAATAAACTGCATTTTCTGTGTTCATCACAAAACACTGATAGCAAAACAAGAGAGAAAGAAACTAATAAAACGAAAATGCAATATAAAATAGTAAATAAAAATAATATATAAAACGAATAGAAATAGTCGAGCTGAAATGGAGCTCATTGCCCTAGCGGTGACATTTACACTTCGCAGCAGTTTGTTCCAATGTTGCCAGATAGTTTTTTCCACGAAACTTAATTAAAAAAAAAATCTTTATAAAATCAAAACATTGTAGAGGACGTAACAACACAAAACCTGAACTTCAATGAGCATTTTTTAGTATTCGAGTACAAAAAACTATTTTAAAAAGATATTCGAATATTTAAAATATTACATTCTATTTCATGGTTCTCATTTTTTTTTAAATATCTCAGTTTTCTATCACGTTATATTACCAAATATCTAAAATGAGTTTGCAATGTTATTCAGATAATCACAATTCAGGTAATCGTTATTTAGATATTTATAGTTCGGATGTTTCAGAATTCATATAATATAAAATGCAGACGATTATAAATCTGGATGATTCAAAATTTTGATATGTTAGAATTTAAAAAAAAAGTAAACATAATTTAGATCAAATTAAATCTAAATTTCATCTGCATTTTTAGTTTGAGTTCTAAGAGAAATTTGAATATGAATTTCGGGCCAAAAAGCTTAAATCTGATTTTAGTTTTTAAGAGTAAAGAATTTTATGTGTGTGAATATTTCGCCATATGAATTGTTTGAATTTTAAAACGTCTAAATTTCGAATTTAAATTTTTTTATTATCAGAATTTTGAGACATTTGAATTATGAAAATCGGAACTATGTACACCACCCATCAAAAATACCATCATATGAAACCAGCTGATCCGGTTTTGCTCCCAATACATACAAACTTTTCGCGATTCGATGCGCCCCTAGCTCATTTTAAGCAGACAAGTTAGTTAGAAAAGATTTCCGATAATATTTGTAATTTGTTCATCGACATATGAGAAAATAATGGGAACTAATGGGGATTACAAGTGAACTTCAGTTACCAAAATAATTTTTCATTGGTGTTTATTGTACACCCGACCTTTCTCATATCAACCTGTTGATCTTTATTGTTCGACACGTGAAAGACCTTTTCCCCAGTGAAAGGTTCTAAGCCCTCGCTTTTGGAGTTGACCAAACCGCCCCATCTCCAAACAGCCTTTCTTTTGACGTCACCTTGCTAGTTTTTCCTGAAGAGTTACCCTTCATTGTCCTTCAGATCCGGTTTTTTTCTTGTAAAACTGAACTCGAACTAATTCGAAACAGTACACTACCATTTGAGGTTTTTGGTCGTAGATAGCTGTGGAATTTTAAATATATGTCTAAAGTTGAGGGACTTACTTCCCGGACATGGCAAGCACTGGCTGTCATCCATCTGATTGATGAGCACGGGAAGAGTACATAGCACTCCAAATTTTCAAAATCAAATAGAACAGATCACGGCAAAACAGATGACAGGAAAAAATTGATCAAAAATCAATTGCAGTAATCCTTCATATGGATGATTTAAACATTATTTTTAATTACATAATAACAAAAAAAATTCTTCTAAGTTTTGTGCTTATCTATTTGGGACCTTTTTTTTGAGTATTCGTGGTATTTTGGCCTTAACTTTTGCAGCAAAATTGTGTAGACTGCCACATATTATGGTAAATGCGATAAAATTTTAACGTCATCTTGTTATGAGAATTAAGCAAAAGTTAAACCCTAGTGCATGCTATGTAGTACTCCTTTTTTAACACAGAAAAAGCTCATCCGGATGCCATATATTTAGAGCGTCGTTTACATTCGTTTGAATACCCAGAATTTGATATAAATGCAACTTTTCTGGCAACATCAAATTGCAATGGTACTAAACAACAGATGTAAGAAGATGTGCACAATCACGTTAAGAAGTGGGTGTGGCTGGGAGTGCAAATTTTATTCATTGTATATGTATGTATGTATGTACCTACTATATGTTTAAGCCTTGCAATGGGGTAACAAAGGTTAGCTAAACAACAGAAAAGAACCCTCTCGACTTTGGTAGTTGCGACATATTTTATATGCCGAAAACAGAGGGCAAAGAGTCGAAAAAGGCAACGATAGCGTGGGGAAGAACTATAGATGCAAACGCAATACAGATACTTAGAGCAAGCATGCTGTTACAAAGATACGAATTTTGTCACTGTGCTGCAAAACAGCCATCAACCCAACCAAACAAAGTGTTGAAGATAATGCGAATTGAAATGACAAAACCCAAAATAATCATTGGAAACTGGTGACGCCTAACTGATGTAATGGATGTAGGTGGGATTGCATAAAAATGGAGGATGAGTATTAGCGGGCGATGAACAACAGACATATATAAACATTTTATTTAAAAAAAATCCAGTAAAGGTGTTATCTATGGCCTCGCCGAAAATTAAATACCCTACACCCCATTAACAGTAACTCTGCAAGTAATTATCTTGCATTTTTCCTTAAAGGGTATATTTTTTTTCGAAAATTTCAATATTGAATTTGACAACAATTATGTACTGAAAGGGCTTTTTATTTTATTATTGATATAATTCAACTATTCGCCATTTTTTCAGAGAAAAACTTTTAAGTATCCATTTAATTGTTAGCTTTAAAAAAATCTTTACCGAAACTTAATTTTAAGTACAAAAACAAACCTAATAAAGGCTACATAAAGAGGGTTCATAAAAACGTTAAAATTGCAAATCATAAAAATGAGGTTTAAACAAGCATCGAAGGCTTCGCCGGCTTACGGCATGAAGCTGCGTGTCCTTTTTATGGCAACAAAATAACAAAACAATCCAATGTGCTATATTGTACCACACTGTCCATTTTAACAGTTCTAACCCCCCCTTTCCATCACGCCCTTCACCCACTCACTGCAACAATAAAAACAACAACAACTGCAGCACGATGAACAGCATAAATGTTGTAATCAAACGTAAAAAGTTTATTGCCTGCCTAGAAATAGGTTTCTAATGCCTTCAGTAAAGTCGTCTCCTTTTTTTTTTTATTTTCTAGAACACGTCTCTTTAGCGAGCTGGCAGTGACGCGTTGGCTTGGCCTGCATTCCATTAATGTTTTATATATTTTTAATGATTTTTCTCCATGTAAGTTCGACGTCTATAAAACCAAAGCTGTTAAATGTCCCGTTCAGCGGTATTTTAAGTCCGAACCTAGTGAATGCGCAGTGATGATGGGGTAGGGTATAAATAATAGGTGTGAGATGGAAATGGAACAAATCAAATCTAGACAAATAACATCTATAAATGTAAGTATGTAAATACTTACATATATGTATGTATGTATATACAATGTATCAGGGTGATGCAATGAGCGGTATATTTTCATTTATTAAGGAATAGTTCAGCCTCCAAGCTTTAGCTCGATCTAGTAACGCTTAGAGGTCGCGCCTTGCGATTTTTCATTTTTATTGAAGTACAGTACGAAGATTTGACTTTGCTAAAGTGAATAGTTTAGCATTTTTGAGATAAATTAAAGAAATTTCATAGGAAGTTACAGTCAAAGTTTCGATAACTTAATTTTTTTTTCCAATTCATCGTTCTTAATTAAATAGTTGTTATTAAATAATGATCTACAAATATCAGCTGTGGAGATTTTATGAATTCAGTAAGACCTTTCAATCCCGTTATATATTTTTCTCAACATTACCATTTTTTTTTTAAATTTGAGCCTATATTTTTCGAAAAACTTTTTATTTTTCGAAAAATTGAGCTTAAGATCTCTTCTGTAATACGCAATTTGTGTCCCAATTTTTCTTTATTGACACTGTTTTGTTGAAAAACAAATCGTTACAATTTTAGAAATATCGTCATATCTCGAAAATATGCAACTGATTTCAAACTTTTGGTAAAATCCGTCATGTCTCAAATAATATTTAAACAGGTTCAAGTCAACATTTTACTGAATTTCTTAATCTCCAGAAAATATATTTTTGATGTTCCAACTCATAAATTCCGCTTCAATATTATCAATTAATTAAAATTTATTAATTTGCAATTATCGATTTAAAATAAAATCGAAGCTAAAATTTTCTTTCGAAATTTCATTCATTTCATTATCTCAAGAAATATAAGAATTATTCATTTGATTTGACATAATCAGCAATAAAAATAGAAAATCCGCAGACGGGTCCTTTAAATGTTTTTAGATTGAGCTAAGACTTGAAGGCTAAACTGTTTTTATCTTTTACATGAGATTTTAGGGTTTTCGCTTGAAAATATTAAACGCGTATTTTTTTGCATCACCCTAATGTTAATGTTTAAATAAGGAATACATTCGCTTCATATTCATACTAGTAAATGTTACGCACATAAAAAGGTCGTAAAATGTTTTTATTGCTGTGTACAGCATAATAAATGTAAAAATGAGAAAAATATTTTATTCTTTTAAAACAACAAAACAAATTAAATATTAATATCTTATATTATGAAATTCTTCTAATTTTCTCAAATCATGATTTCATGAACGTAGAGCCAGGCCTATCTGTAATCATCTATTGTCACCAAAATAGAATATTTATAGCATCCGTAAAGAGAATTGTAGAGGTTGTAATATAATTTTTTGCTTGATTTTTACTTTTTTTTAAAAACAATATGAGGGGTACTTAGTAGGTGGAAGATGGCTAGGGATTAAACCGCGGAGTACGGAGGAATTTGACTTCTTAAGAGCTTACATTTTGGAAAAAAAGACTTTGAAATTTTAAAGTCTGTAAATAGTTTTATTCGTACGTTGCGTTTTCGTTGCCTCAAAATCAGTAAAAGTTCAACTGATCAAAAAACTTGGTTAAAATTATTTTTTTGAAGATGTGCTCTTGAGAAACAGCTTAATATTTTTCTTGGACTTTAAAGATGACAAAATCAAGTACATCATGTAGTAACAGACCAATATCTGTCCACAGATTTTTTGTCTGAGACAAAATGTTACCACATATACATTGGTACTGATTTTAGGTAGTCAAAAATGCAAACAACTATGAAACATCCACGCGTTTCGTAGATAAAATTAAACAATGGCACCGAGCCCTATTTGTAATCATTTGAAATTCTTCCTGACGCATACGCGATTCAGTTTGACATGTGTGTGTGAACTTCGTAATGTTATTTCTATAGTAAAAGCTGTCAAATATAGTAGAGAAGCCGATAAACGTTGAATAAAAAGTCAATATATGTTTGTACATATGTATTTATTTTGTATGCATACAATTTTTTTTTAATATACAATTTTATTTTAATATACAATTTTAGTAGAAATTATTTTAAAAAGTACATATAGCTAACCTAGTTTATAAAAATCTCATTTCATTTATTGCCCAGTCTTTCTATGATGCAGTAGTGCCATCTTTTATATTACAGCTTGGTTCCTGCTTAAATTGTAATTAACTTCTTGGCGTAATTAATGCCGAGTCTAATTATTGTTAATCATGCTTTGTGCAGAGAAAAATGTGCTTCATTTAAAATCACAAACATCGTCATCGCTCAGCAGCGCAATTAACCCCACCCCGAAAGGGCTGCCATTACATAATATTCAAGACAGTACGCCTCTAACGCCAAACTCTTCCAAACACAACCATTTGACTTTCATATGTTCTGCAACTAAAAGCAGCAACTTTTTGCCGTCCTACAGTAACCCCAATTTAATACACAGCAGTAACATCATTTTCCCCATCAGCAACAGCAACAGCATCTTCATCATCATTATTGCTGATGTAGTTGTTGTTGTTGTTGTTACTCTCTTGGTACTTGTCTTTCTTAACTCATTGCGTTGGCAATAAATCTTCCTTTGTTCTTATCTCATGCGAAGCACAATTCTGACTGGCATTCCCTGAAATATGCTCGCTCCACTTCTATGCATATCCATAATCATTGCTTTTGTCTTCGTCTGCCAAGGATGTGTTCCATTCCCCAGTACAGCACCCTTTCGTCTTGTCTCACTCTGTCGATTGTTGTCGTTTTTGTTGTTGTTGTTGTTGTTGCGTTACTCGCATATAATTCATATGTTAACTTTAACGAGTATAAAATATTGTTTTGTATATTCTTTATTTCCGTAAATAAATCTTCTTCTCCAGTAGTTTTCGTTGCTTTTATTCCATAAAATGGCTTCCTTTCATTTAGTTTTTTTTTTGTCATTCCCTAGTCAGACATTATTTTTGTAGTATCTTCAACTTGAATAACGAATAAACTCAAATACATAACTTTTAAAACTTTTCTTAATATTTTGAGCAATTTATTATCTCATAATTCATAACAAAGATTATTTGAAGAGTTTTAACACGAGCGAGTGGTATTAAAATTGAAACTCAAAACAAAAATTTTTTTTAGTTCATTTTTGCATAAGCGCGAAAACTTTTTTTTTTACATATTTTAGTTGTTGTTTAATCTAACCAAACCATATGTTTTTCTTATGAGTTTTGGACGACTGAATCCGAGCCCGGAGTTTGTCTTGCCTCATTATGTCAATTTTTTCTAAAATTAAAGAATAATGCGAAAAAGCGAAATTATATTCATCCAAGGGATAATGATGACTGCGATAGCTGGAGCACTTCAAAACTACTATTAATGTCTCAAACTCTTTTAGGAGCGTAGGGCGAAAGTTATAACTATTTCGATCTTTGGCTTCATTTTCCAACAATTTTTGCCACGAAGTTGGCTAATTTTTTTTGTAGAAGTCATTCTTCTTAATATGCTTGTATATATTTGAAAACTAACATTAAAAAATAAGTACAAAAGATCAGAAAATATCTTGGGTCCTATTCTGTATTGCGATGCGTTACGCAATTGAATGAACTTTACTTTAAAAGGCATTGAATCATATTGGCTCCGAATCGCACTGCTTTCGCATCGTATTACAGAATAAGGCCTCTGACTTTTTATGTAAAAAATTATTTATAACCAAAGAAATCGGAAAATTTACTAAGAATAATATTGATTACAAAAACAAAAACATTATACTAAAAATCCGGAGGATTACGAGGAAAACTACTTATGTACTCGTACAAAGCTATTTAGTTCATAAGCAGTATGTACAAAGGAGTTGGTCACGTTAATTTTACATATAAATAGAACTGAGGGAATTAAAAAAAAACTTTATTCGTTTTGTTCTCATAGGCTTAAGCTGGATTAACTCTTCTAACCTTCCTCCATATGAGGATCGTTTGAAGTTGTTACATACTATTTCAAGTATCTACGGCAATATAAAAAATATGAAATTTCAATTGCATGCCCTATATTATTGTAATATTTGGTCAAATCAAATGTCTTGTAAATTTCAAACAATTTGAAACATATTCAATAGATCACAAAATTTTACAACGCAAAATAAATTGTTGTTATACCTAACTGCTAATAATAACACAGGCCTAAAGTAAATAAAGAAGTTTTGAAGTTGGAAGATTAGGTACTATACCGTACTAAAAATGCAAGAAAAAACCAATTTTTCACTTTTTGCATTTTTAAGTCAGAATATCTTCAAAACTTGGCGTGATCGAGCAATTCTGATTGAAATCGTCTTCAGCATAGCACAAAACATACGGTACGGTACCTCATCTCTCACCTCTCTTGAGAGGTCTGCTAGATTGCATGTTAATCTCAGAACTTTTTTTTTAACAGTTTAATATGTAGCCCTTGAGCTATAACGGAAATATAGCGTATATTCTTTATCTGCATCAACTTGTAACTGGGTCTCTTGCTGCACTAAAGCTTCTCAACTACATATGTACATTTTAATACTAAATCTTGATTCCTTCAAATCAGGTTCTGAAACACTCGCTAGCTCCTTTTCTATTTTGAAAAGTTTGGTGGCACGCGATTTTTGACGATTCCAGACTACGGCAAGCGTAAGGCCATCTGACGCTCCCAAAAACTTAAATATTTTGTGTATAACAGACGCTTTTACACTAGACTGTCCATTATTTCTGAAGTTCCTTTAATCAAGGATCGTGTTTGCGACGCTATCTCCCAGCTTTTTTAAAATCGGGTCCTGAATGAATGGTTAAAAGTGAGTTAAAAAAATTTCCACCTGAGGACTCTTGTCGAAAATTTTGACAACCTTAAGTGAAGCTTAATGGGAATTAAACTATTATATTTTTGTTAATTCCTCCTTCCTGTCAAAGCTATTTATTTGCTAATTTTTTCGATTTGAAAAAGACAATAAAGCAAAGAAAAAGTCATTCCAGTAATACATAGTCGTAACTTTTACTCGAACGCTTCTTAACAATAGCAATAACATAATGAAGTTCTTAAACAGCAGGCAACCAACTTATTAACCCTTTGATGCTGGCAATAACACTTGCACCCACGAACCCACAGCAAGCAACTGCAATAAAATCAATCTTATTAAAACATACAAAGTAGCTTTGAAATGTTAGAAATAAATAAAATAAATCATTAAATTTAATGCACCCCATGAAGGCAGCATCCAGCCATTCGACTCCCTCCTTCCAAAAGAGAAGCATAAGTTCGTATACGAAATTTACACGAGGCCAACGTCAACCTCTGCCACCCACACGCGTTATTCAACCCCCTGCCCTACTCCAAGACGTTACTGCCACCCTTTCCTATTTGCACATTTAATTTTGTCGTATTATTTTCGTTGCCTCCACGATAGTACACATCATCGCCTTGCGGTAAACGATTCCTAGCGCTGCAGGATATCGCGCATCCTCTATTTTGGCAGTTTTATTCGTTTTGACTTAGTTCCTTTGCAGCGCTATTAGCTGCTCACACACCACAAAATGAGCAGCAACCCACCCTGAATTGGCACAGGTCCTGTGGCTTGGCATGTCCTTTTATTATTGTTATTTTTATGGTGCGCTGATTTTTTTTTCTTCTACTGAATGCCGACTGCTGGCGTCGATCAAATGAGGCGCAGAACATGAGGTCCATGAGGTCTTTGTTTTGTTTTCAGATGGGGTGCATATAAATTCGACATAATTTCATTGTAATGAATAAATTGATGGATGGATTTCGCACCAGTTTTTCCCAACAATAGAATATTTTGAATAGTGGGTTTGGATAGAAGTGGGCATCATATCACAGCGCTACATTCATTAATTAAGAAACGAGAAGGTGCAATTCTATGCATGGGTTTTTTCGTTGTTCTCTATTTCTGCCATTGCCTGCTGTAGTGTGATCAACATAATTTTATATGACGCTTAGTAGTGATATCGCGCCAGGAGTTGATTCTCGTTTGTTATGCGGTGAAAATAAATTGCATTTTGATATTAGTTCCTTTCGTTTGTACTCTTAGTTACTTTTGAGGGAATCTTTGGAAATTCGGTAAAGGTCTGTGGTTTCGAATTTAAATGTAATGGATAGTTTTAATTGTTGTTTTTATAATTAGGAATTTTCGATTGGGAAAGGCTTAATCCCACCAAGTTTTCTCCTGCATCTGTTCTTGATTGCAGATATTGGATATCTGTTGGCTATTGCAAATAAAATAAACATTAAAGACTTAGCATCTCCTTACCCTAAAATGAATCTAAGCACGCTTTTCGACCAACCATATTATTGAAAATATTTCGTTTTAGTAAAGTTTTAAATTTTAAATAAATACGTGCTGGATTTTCTTATTTTTCAAATTGTTTCCTTTAGTGTAACGTTCAAACTCTTGTAAGGATTCTAAGACTACTTTCAGAAGAATTTTGATAGATAAGAAAATTATAGGCGTTAAGACGAGGCTTCTATTGATTTGTTTAATGAAAATTTGTGTCATATACAATATACGAGTATAAATAGAAATCCATATCTTTCAAACTTTAAAAAGCGTCCAAAAGTGATTAAGGCTTTTCTGCATCCTTTATTGCCATCCATCCAAGTTCTCCCAAAAGAAACCACAGGTAGTCTTCTATGATTGCCTCATTCCAGATCTCTTGGCATTGTTTCTCAAGAGTTTTTATTTATGAATGTAATATCTCTTGGCGTTCATCGCTAACATCTACAAGATTTTCTGGGAAGGAATCCAAATGCTAGTATAGGAAATGTAGTTTTAAAGACATATTGACGCCTTTATTCCTATAGTTTTTAAGTAAATCGTCAATGAGTTTTACATTGCCTTCACTTTTATTCTTGCCAAGAAAGCCATCAAATCATCAAGTTGA
The DNA here is from genome assembly GCA_963662105.1 of Meiosimyza platycephala. Classification (NCBI taxonomy): domain Eukaryota; kingdom Metazoa; phylum Arthropoda; class Insecta; order Diptera; family Lauxaniidae; genus Meiosimyza; species Meiosimyza platycephala. The sequence continues at coordinate 100,322,233 of OY759209.1, read as the reverse complement.
AGCGAAATGAATGCCGCCTCTTTATCTGTAGTTTAAATGATCTTAAGTCGCTCATCTGTTAGAAACTTTTTAATCTGTGGCTCATTAAAAATCTCTTCCTTGATTTAGGCGTCAGAAAGATTAAAAAATATAGTTTTCAAACATATGAACACATCTCCGATTTCGACCAATGCCTTCACCAAATTTTTGATAAGGCCCAGTCTAATATGCAGCGGGGCGAAAATGTTCCTGTCAACGAGAGAATTATATAATGTTGGCTTCACCCTGTGTGAATGCAATATCTAACAATTTTTGAGTCATCAGTTCCGGTTTTTATTCCACATCCTACTCAGAGCAAATTGAGTTTACATAAATTCGTTTTCGGAAGCCGCACTAGAAATGCAGCTGGCTGATATTGTTTGCGAAAACGGTAAGCTGATGGAATCGACCGATGGGTATTCCAATTTCATGTAACATTCAATGTGAATATTTTTTGTTAGACAAAACAAGCAATCAAATTGATGGTTTGAAGGCGCTCTTAACCAAATCATCGACGAATTTTAGTTGAATTTTTATAAAAACGTTTATTTTAATGAAGACCTGATATTCATTCTATATTAATATATTCAGATATGAATACTTATTGATCGGGGGGAGTCATGCGCGTATGTTTTCTTTATTTTACCTGCCTTAACGGCACATATTACAAATTATTTTTATTTTGTGCACATCTACGAAACAGTATCTTCCCCCCTCATTCCCCTCTCTTTATAATAAATACTAAAAAAGTGTACCGTAAGTTTTGACGTTCACGTATTAATATATAGATAACCAATAACACGACAATTTTGCACTTTGAGATTTTATGTCAAGTCAAGCATAGCGTAAATTTTTGATTGACCATTTGAGCCCAAGAATATATGGGGCCAAGTGATGATGTAATTTTTTTGGAAGAGAATCTTATAAGCAAAATGTCAAAAAATGCTGCAGTGTGAGCGTAGTTACTCAACTCGGTTTGCGGTATCAGTTTCTTGTTTGCTGAACTTAATTATTTTTAATTTTTTTTGCAAATTGCAAAATTGAGTGGAAAAAGGGGCTAACAAATTTATATTTTGAAGCAGAGCTTGAAAAAAACTTTTAAAAAAGTATTATTTCTAGGTAAAAGTAAACTTTAAACTTTTTTATTTTTGAAATAAAAATAAAAATTTCTTTAAATTTTTTCATAAGAAGATAAAAGTTTTTTGCCTTATATTTCAAGAAGTCAAAAAAACTCTAAAACTCCATTTCGGCCTTTTCCCATCGATTCGAGAATTTTTTTTTTCGAAAAATGGGTCTAAAAATGCTCTTAGGAGGGTCGGGGACCTCTTTTATGGCTTCTCAAATTTATTTCTGGCCTTTTCCCATTGATTCGAAAAATGTACTCAAAGTATGCTTCTAAAGGGGTTGGGCCTTGTGGCTTCCGATATCCATTTTTGACCATTCGCATTCTTCTTTTGACAAAATTGTTAAGTAGGCCTTTGCATTTTAATGTGAATAATCTGAAGTGTTCTCCTTTGGATTTTTTTTGCTCAGTAACTATTTAAGGATTATTCTTGTTTTTTTTTTTCAAGCAAAAGAAAATTTTTGTCTATAGATTTTACAAAAAAACTTTTAAATTCGTCTTATTACCTATGACTTTAAATAATAAAAGTCAAAAATAGCTTTTATTAATACAATGTTTATTAAAAAAGTTTATTGAAAAAAGAAAAAGTGAAAAGCTGTCGTGTCGCGCGACATAAAACGCCTAGCCATAAATGCTGATTAAGGCTGTTATTTTTTCAAAAAATTTATTTTTAGTTTTCACCAAGTATTCGGTGGATGAACTCACTGTTTCACTTACTAAGCACAAAAAGTCATTTGCAGTGCCTTCTATTCTTGAGCTAAATGCTTGTTTCAGGCTTTTAGCAACATGGGATCATGATATTCTTAAAAATAATATTTTCAAATAAAAATACAATTTAATACTTACATTATATATTCTCGCTTCGAATTCCCTGTTAAGAAATTGCAGAATAAATTCTTACAAAAGTTATCAAACTATTGCCTTCCCAAAATATTGCCGATAACCTTACTTTCGAGGGAATTTTTTCACATTGCCAAAAAGTCTTCAAATATTGCAAGCCAGGGAGTTGGAAAAAAAACCCTGAGATTGTTCATATTCATGACAAGACCGATTATGTATAAAAAAAGTGGAGTGTGATAAGAAGGAATATGTTTCTAACATTCCAAGCAATGTTTCCATTATGTATGTACATAGATATGTATATATGTTTTCATTCCTTAAGGTTACTAACAAATTCAAAATCAATTGAAACTCTTAATTTTTTTAACTTTTTCATAATTTTATTGTTCTTTCTCTTTTTTTCTCTTTTGATTCAAAGTATTATAATTTATAGTTCTTTTTTTTTTGTCTTTAATAATTAAGATTTTTTTTCGTTTATAAGACTAGACAACTTCTTAAAATATGCTATTGATTATGATGTATTTAAATTATTTACTCTCTTTTTACAATACTAAAGTAATGACATTTTAATATTTTTTGTAAAATAAAAACTTTATATATGCGGATTACACTTTAGTGAACATAATTAAGTGAGTGTATAAAACAAATTACGGATGGGTGCTTTGTGTATTTCTATAGTTTTGTTTTGTATGATTTCGATGACTTCAAATAGATATGGAAAATAGCTTGAAAACTGTACAAGATTAGAAAACATTCATCACAAATATTTTTCACTTGGATATTTTTTTTTAGGTTGCTGTTTCGTTTTCATATGGAAATTGCAAAACATATTTTGTTTTTTTTTTTTTTTTTTTGACTGATTATGGTTTTATACTTTCACTTTTTTTATTTTATTAAAACTGTGTTTAATTTAACAATAAATTTATGCACAATATGTATTTTTATTTATTTTTTTACGCAAAGTTTTTGCGATGTTTTTTAATAGTTTGCCATAATTTGTGACGTGATGTGTTTAAAGGCGCCCTATGCTTGCCAGAGTAATATTTTCAGAAGAACGAAAAATGTCGTCTGCTAAAATTTGTCGGTTTTGAGATTTTGCTGAATTTTGAAATTTTGGTATCCTAAGTACTACACAGTATTCACTCGATTTTAGCTCAAAGCTACAATTTGAAACGACATACTTTAAACGCGATTTTCTCAAAATTTATCTTTTATACTTTAAAAGCTTAAAACTTTTTCGTCTTCCATAAGAATATTGCTAAGTCTCAACTTTTCAGCTCTGACAAGATACGGTCCCTGTACACGCATCGCATTACATTTAAATTTTATGGATCTTATTTGACTAACTCTATGTTAAGTTTTATATTTACAAGAATCTTAGGGTTTCTTTTTCATTTAAATACTTTTGCATTTTATTGCTTTACATATAAAGGATTATAACAAAGAGTTATTTTGTTTTTAAGTACAGTTAAATAAACGATTTTATTTCAAAAATTGTACGAAACGATATATTTTCTTTAAAAAACGTCGTTTCACAGAGAATGTAATATGAGTGGTGCACGAAAAACTACAAAAATTTCGTATAGACCAGTCGATAATTTGTAAAAATATATGAAAAAAATAGAATAATCCCATGTAAACTCTTTTCGTTTTAGGAATAAGTTCATTTGTACCTCACTAAAAAGTCCTTTTGCCTCTGCAGGGAGGCGAAATGTAGTTTGATTTAATGTCACACCCAAATCAGGGTAAGCAAGTAGTCCAGAATTAAATTTTGACCAATATTTCTTAAATCATTCGCTTAACAGATAAGCAGTTAGCGTACGTTGAGAAATTTTTAATGAAATACCGTCAAAACTTTATCTTGTAGGAGTAACCATTTGTATTTGAAATGTCTTTCAAATTTATTTTATATGATTAATGCAGGGCTGTGACTATCAGCGTAAAATCGGACTAGTGCTCCCTAGCGATTTTTGAACCAAAAAACACGATTTAGGACCAGTGTGCGGTACCCCGTGGGCTCCAAAAATGTTACTATATGTTAAAGAAATCACGATGACGAGAAAACGAAGCGAGATTAATTAATGAAAATTAGCACTCGAACTACTTCTTCATTTGTGCTTTCTGAGAATAAAAATGAAGCGATACCAGCTTACGCATACGCCAGCCGCACACATAAGTTATTAATATAAATTTTAAACTAAATTTTAAATCACTGAAAACGAATTCACTGCAGACGTTTTGATAAAAAAAATGCTAGATCCAATAAGGCTACTCAAAGAGGCAGTTTCATAAAACTTCCACCATTTAGAAATTTTTCTAATATTTAGTTAGCTGTGTTTTTACGTGACCACTTGCCTTGATGGCTTAAGTTCACATACATGTAGGTCGCCAAACAAAGTTTTAGTTAAGGTCATGACTTCACCGTTAGTTTGAGTCGAGATCTATCTTCACCTACCGCACATGACCCACTCTTAGTGGACTTCTCTCAACTGTCAGTAACCAAATGGGATCCTGACAACCCGTAGTAGCCAATTCTACAGACATTTACCTTTGGTTAGGCTATGTTATAAGTACTTCCAGTGTGGACTTAGCTTTCAACCCTCAAGAGCTGGTGACCATTGGCGTACGGTGGGTGCAAGTTCAGTGACCTTTTGCAAATTTCGTTTTCCAACTCAAAATGAAATCTAACTGAAACTTGGTACTTAAAGGTAGCACCGGATCAAGGTAAACGCAGGGGTGGGTTAAGCCACGGGTCACGAACTCAAAGAAGCCTCACCAGCAGGACCTTTATAAGGTTCAGTTATCAAATTAGGTACGTCGGAAAATGGCAGGTCTTTGAGCGAAAAGTGGCCCCAAAACTATACTAAATAATTTTTTTAACTCTTTCTGCAAGTTTCAGCAATTTTTCCATTTCCAGCACTCGAAGAACCTGAAATATTTTTGAGTTAAAAATAATTTATACACCTAAGGGCTCTCCCGCCTTGTTCAATGGGGTGACTAGAGAACATTTTTATTGCAATGTTTTAAACTCTAAGATCTTTTTGGTGTTCATTCGATCATTAACTTAAAAGGAATATTAGATACGTCAATTCCCGAATTATCTGCACGATAAAACTTCGAGAGCGAACAAATTTTATTAAACTTCCCTTGTCAGAGTTTTCTTCGGCTGCAAAATTCTCCTAGGCCAACAAATGTTGTGAGAGAAATCGGTACAACTAGACTTAGAACTAATTTCATTTATCATTTGGGATGACGCTGACCTCGACCTATAAGGCTTATTAAAGCGCTTGTTACTGAGGTAAAAACAAACCATCGCGAAAATATTTTGAATTATTCCTTCTTAGGATTACTTGTCGTCTGGTCTAATATCTATTTTTGAATTGCTGTCTTTTTTTGTTTTGAATTTGTTGTTGGAACATTTTTTGTAAATAAAACAAAAATACTATTTGCAGCTGCGTCACTCACGTTACATTTTCATGAAAAGTCCAATTGCAAGGTCTTAAACAGGCCTTCTCCCTAATATAAAATTATTTTATAGATAATTTTTAAAAGTAGTTATTGTTCTTTTGTTGTTGTGATTCTTATTTAGTTTTTCACTTGGTTTGCTTTCTACTTTAACTAATTTTTTACTAAACTTAATTTTAAAAACTTTTTTTTTTACAAACGATACAAATCGACATCTTAAACTTTTCAGAATTCATCTCCTTTCGTCATCCACCCATTCTTATTTACTCTAAAGTTTCTGATATCGTAACGCCTTAGTCGATCACCTCTTCTACATCTTCACCGGCTTCATTGTTGTTGTTCCCATTTGAACCGCCCATTAATCCATTCGCCCCGCCCACATCATCGTGCGGTGACTTATTGTTGTTGTGATGGTCGAGCAACAAACTGCTGTTGTTGTTTAATAAGTTGCTATTGTTGTTGTTATTGTGGAGCAAGTGATGATGCTGCTGGTGACCACCACTGGCTAGAGATGTTGCCACCGATAAACCGGCAGCAACACTATTGCTACAAGCGCTGCTGCCACCGCCGCCACCCGTAAAATGATGCAAATGATGCTGGTGCTGATTGAGCAGGGCACCAAGGGCGTTTTCTCAGACAACATCGGTTACTCCTGTGTACTGACATGCCGAAAGACCAGCAGAGTTAGAACGCGACACAGGTGATGGCGCCGAATAGGGGCTAGCAAAACCGCTCGTATGCTGTTTTGCCTTTAGACGTAACGTGGCTATGCTCGATGTCATTGCGGTGCAGGGTTCAGCGGTGGCACGCGCATGATACATATAGGGATTGGCCGGTGTTGTATAGGGACATGGTGCACCGCCAACGTTGCTGTTTGTCAGTGTCGAACCCATACTGCCGGGCAGCATGCTGTTGTTCATGCTCACGGAAACACCACCGGCTGAAGTGTTGAAGCAGTTGACCGAGTTCTGTGGATGATTTGTGCTTACCATGGATCCAAGTGGATTAACGGGCCACGGAAATGGTTTGGTACCTAGCGGTGAAGGGACTTTAGTCCAGTTGTTATATGGCGAATAGGATGAGTAGAGGGAGTCATCGGCAAAGGTTTGCATAAATTGAGATCCAAAGCCAGGCTTAAATTCAGCTGCAGCGACAGCAGCGTTCATGGCGTTGCGTTCGCGTTTGCGCCATTTGGCACGACGATTTTTAAACCAAACCTGAAAAAAAATAAAGTTAAGAATAAGTATTAAATTGATAGCTATTTAAACTTTGAGACTGTTGCGGTAATATCTTGAGAATAGTAAATCTTTAAGAGTTGAAAAGATTTTAACAGAAACTGAGCATTGTAATAACCCATACCCTAACCTAACTTAGTCATGCTCTACATCCATGATATATCTATTTTTTCATAACGTTGGTAAAGCTTGGAACAGGCCATGACTTATTTTTTGTACCGGCAAAAGTAATGCTGAGATGTTCAATCTGTATTTTCTCAAAAAGTAAAAAAACGCTCTAGGCAACTTAACGTATTTAAAGTGAAAAAGCAAACCTCAGTTTCGGACACACCTTATGGAACCCAATCTACGGTCGTCGCAAGGAAAAGCAAATCTACTAAGAAAAACAGTGAGTCCCGTCAAAAGTATTTTGCTATCTCCCCAAAATGGTGCCATGATTGGTGCATTGTATTAGTTCCTCCGGACATTATCGGGTTCCAATTACTTAAAGAGTTCTTAACAACAGTAATAGCAGTAGTACTCTGACGACCAAATTAAAGAGAGAATGTTTAAATCGCTCTTTTTTTTATGCAAATCATTCAAGAAGCCAAATTTAATTTTAGAGAAAACGCCATTTTAAAAAAAATTATATAAATTTTCTTTTTCTTCCCCAGAATAGAGCTTTTAAATTTAAATCAAGAAAATGGCTGTTGCATAACAGCCATAACGATAAATTGGGGGTGCAAAAAAACTCCACCGACATCAGTTTGCCGTGTAGACAAACACACACGCGCACATCAGCACACAGACATGCGAGTACTTTCCACAATCATTCAATTCAAATAAAACTGTGAAATGCCGAAATAAAGCACTCGAACTCATCAAGACAGCAACATAACCAACCAGTGTTGTCTCTTTCCCGGCCAAAAAAAAAACTCAATTTTAATTTGCTTTATCGTAAAAGTATCTTGTGATTATGTGGCTTTGTGTATCCCATTCGGCGAAGGTTACCACCGCTGCTGGCGGGCAATATTACTTCACAAATAAATTACAATTTTATTTTATTTTCTGTTGTTTTTTGTTTTTTGTTTTCTTTTTCATTTGCAAATAAAATTTTGATTTATAGGTATTTTGTCCTGGTTTTTCGTTTCCTTTTGGTTTGTATGTACACATGCTATTGTTTTTTTTGCCAGTGTTGCCGTTTTTGTTTTTCTTCTTCTTCTTCTTATTTCCCTTTGGCAACTGGGGGTTGATTTGGCAATGGAGTGAATTTATGTACATAAGTAATGCTCTGCTGCGAAGCAACAGCACAAAAACACTAATGTGTATTTGTGTTTACTGTATGTGTGTGTTGGTGGGGGTGTATAAATTTATATTTATAATTGCTGCTCATGCGTATTTCAATGAGGACAACAAAAAAAATTCGATACAAGAGTATAAATTTAACTGTTATATATACATTGTACAGAGATACTGGATTATAATTTGTTTATCTGGATAGCACTACCGGCCAATACAACAAAACAAAACAACAAAAAATCGTACATTAATTTATTTACTTATTTAAAAAATGGAAGGTCCCGTTTAAAAAATAAAGCCGTCGTTTGGTTCTGAGCGATTAAAAAATCTTATGGTAAACCAGCTGCGAATTAAATCTTTGCGGGATCCGGGACTAAAAAGTAGAATTTGAAACCCAATAAAAAAAAATTTATGATCACAATAAGGGTCAACCTTTGTATATACCCTACAAATGTATGAAAAATATATAAAACTGCATACTGCTGAGCAAAGAAAGGACCCTCCATAGGCTCTTTTAATGTACATATTAACGCTGGGACCAAAGAAAGGTCCTCCTGTTGCGTAGTTTCTAAAAACACATCCAGGCCTGTTTTTCTTAATCCGGCGCTGTAGATGTGCTCACTGACGACTGTCTTTTTGTGAAACGCGCTTGGAGTTTGGGTGTTCCTTATAATGACCTCTCAAGAAGCTATTGCCATCAAGGGAAGGAACAAAGTGTTGAAAACCTCCTCATTAATTGTTGTGTTTTTTGTAGATGGCTTGGGAGCAAGATTGCCAAGTAGAAAAAAAGCAATTTCCGGCCTTCTCAAAAAAAGTTGTCTCTCAAATGGTAAAAAATCAATTTTTTTTTTTGAAAAGTTGATAAACCTTTTTTATCTTCTTTGGGCAGTAATATTAAAAAATTAATTCATAAATTGGTAGGGGAAGTGCAATGCCTCATTATAGCTTGGACCAGTTTTGCATTCTAAATAAAAAAGTCTTTTACGTAGGTTTGGAAAAAAAAACTGCCGCTTTTTGTCCTAATGCCATAATGTCCTAATGCCATATAGTTTAAAATGTAGAGAAGTCTGAGAAAAAAATCAGAAATGGTTTGATAACAGCATATAATTTTCTCAAAAAAGGTCCAAAGTACATGTTATACTTCCCCTACTAACTTAAATTTTTGGTGTGGGAAAACTTGATGATCCGTAATTTTTTGCACGTTTAACAACAAAACTTTGAAGTCCATGTTACAAAAATCGTCCAATTCTCATAAATCTCATAAATTTTTGGATTCCTACCATGATATTCAGGATTTGATTGGGTCAATCCCGGACGCTTGGCAACTCAATAGGTACTCCTTTATGTTGAAGAATTCAAATGGGCAACGCTCCGAGATAAATTAAAAGATCTCGTTCCATTTAGTGACAAAAATCAAACAGAAATAGTCAAAAATATTAAGCAAATATTTATTGGACGATATTAACGTTTTGAGAAATTTATTGACTTTCAAAATAAGAGCAAATATTTAAATTTGGTTACCATTTTTCTTATTCAACAGAATAAAGTATCGTTTTGAGAGTCTGTGTTATTTGTTTAAGGCGAGACTTCAAATTACCTGGACTCATAGTTTTAGAATCATTCAAAACATGGAATTTTATGACAAATCGAAAGTCTTTTGAAACTCTCTTCCAGAAACTGAATTTCTCTTCTGTTCTAACCGAATGAATTTCGACCAATCGTAGGCTTTTGACGTGATGAGCTTACATGGAAACTAAGGAGATTCCAATTCACCTAAGTCTCGTAATTTATACTGACACTCGAACATAATGCAAAACTGAGCTTTGACACTGCTTACTTATAAATCAGTTCTTAAGCCGTTATGGATCTTTTAAGAGTAAACTTAAAATTAACGATAATTTATAAAAAGAATTTGTGTTTCAAGATAATTTAACCTAATGATCCGTGGCTATTGCTTCGTACGATGTCGTATATGGCACTGGTATATTTTGGGCATGCCGTCTTAGAGCTTGAATTTGAAAAAATACATATTTCCAAAGTGACACCCACACTATGCGTATATACTCCCTTAAGACTTGAACTTTCAAAAATTATTTTTTTTTGAAGATTCCAATGTCATCAAAGCAGCAAATATTTCAAATTGATGAACGTGCAAATATGTAATTGGTTACTTTTTAATGGGACTAAGTATTTTAAAGTACAAAAATCCAACAAGACCATAGAACCAACAGGTTCTATGAGCTATTTTCTTCTTCTATTACCTACATTTCTAAAAATGTTTCCCAGAATATTCCCACTCTTTTGACAGTTTAATTGAAAACGCGTGTAGGTAATTATTCCCTTTGAAAATTACTGTAAAATTACAATTTAACCAAATACCGTGTAAATTAAAGATTATACACACACACACACACACACTAATTTTCCAAAATAGAGTTCACGTCTACTGTTGCCAATATTGTTGTTGTTGTTGTGCGAGTAGTGTGTAATCCATTGTTTGGGCATTTCATTGAATCGTGTCCTTAAATCAACGCACATTTGTGGGGATGAAATTTATTGTTTGGCGACGATAGTTTCATGTATATTTAACCCAAACGTGCCCAAAAACAAGCATCGAACTCTGCGTCCTGCGAATCGTATACCACGGAGGAAAGGCCGCACGTAAATTCATGTTTGTTTTTATGTGAGAGCGTAAATAAATGGCAACACGCGTCGTTGGCACTGTCACTGATTTTAGAAGGGAAAGGACAAAATATAGCCATTTAAATACCAGAAAATGTAGAATGTATTAGAGGAAAATACGTAAAGCGATTCGAAACGCTGTTGCATGACGCATAGTTCGATACGGTTTTTGTACGGATATTCTGATGAGAACAATCAGAAGAAACGAAATTTTGTTTTGGAATAAACTGTTCAATCGATAGTTAAGAAATTAGTTTTATTTCGAGAGCCACTTTATCAAATAACGCCAAATTTATTAATCCCATTATTAAAAGTTTGGTTCTCTTGTCATCAAACTTTAATATTTTGTCCATCTTCCAAACATGCAAACATTTCAATCAAAATCTGCTCAAATAACATTTCACTTTATAATACCAGCAATTAATCAAGTCAGTCAACAATTCGTCTAAATCTATTTCGAATCATCTTCAATAACATTTCCATCATCTTAACAATTATTACCCCATCATCATCCGGGTCACTAACTCTTCATTAGTGTAAGTCAACTGTTAAAAAACGGTAAAAAAAATCCTATTCAACTTCGAACAAAAGACACATTTAGACGGTATTTTCCCCTCTTTTTTTTTTGGTTTTTTTTTAATATCAAAGCAAATCAATCAATCATCAGAAAGTACCAACACTCTTTATTCGTTGTCAACTTGGGAAAAAAAAAACTAAACGTTGCAATTTTCCAAGTCTCTGCAGTAAACTTTTTTCTGACTGCCACATAGAAGGTGTTTATCCTTGCATATCCTTTCAGCACTCATATCGTTTATTATACGAAAGTCAAGCACTCTCCATTGTTTAAGGTGAAATGGTCATTTATTGTTTTTTGCGCTGTTGCTTATCCCGAAAAAAGGCAAGAGTGTCATCTACGAGTACTATGTGAAAGCAATTAGATATTGATGCTGTAGTCACCAGCACAGAAATGGTGGCTGCCAGTTCTCTCTGCAGTTTTACGTGCACATAAATTGGAAAAAAATTCCATTTCCACATCAATTTCTCGTCGCATATAGATTACCTTTTTTTTATTATAAAACTGGTGCTGTCTGGATACGGTGTTGCTAAATGATACGTGAAAATGACATTTTACGAGATCGATGACATCACTTTTGCATGCTTCGTTAAGGGACGACATTTTGTTGTTTTTTTTTTAAGTAAAATTTTTTAAATTTTTATGAAGGTGATTTTGCAGTATTTCATTATTTATGCACCTCATAAGAAATGTTTTTTTTTATAGATTCAGATCAGCCGGACAGAAATTCAGCTCGGACGAAAGTTATAGATAAGATTCGATAAAACAACTATAGTATGTATTACTAATTAATTGTAATCAATATAATATGTACTCCCATAATAGCATTGTTAAAGTTTGTAGTTAATAATTAGCTGATTCCAGCTCTTCTACCTTACAGTCCACTACATCTGAATCAATATCAATTACAGAAGGAACCGTCAGAGCACTCTTTCTATTTTCTAAAGTTTTTAAGTCAATAAAAAGACAGAGAGCACATTATATGAAGGAGAAGAGAAATTTAAAAAATGTTTAGTAAATTTAGTGAAAGACTTACGTACTGCTTTCAAGTCTCACCTTATATGATTGATAAAAAAGTGTTCCAAGTATTAAATGCAAATTGCAATCTCGAACGCACAAGACTAGTATATTAGTTCTTAAGCGTATCTGAAACATTAAAAGAGGAACCCTTGCATCTTAAGAAAGCGAGCATAGCATAAGCTTTTGGAATGATATCGTCGTAATGAGTGTGGAATTAAAAATTAGATTCATAGGATATACCAAAATCTTTGAATTCACGGACACACAATACAGTGTATTGAAATTGTGTGAGGATGATTGCTTGCTTTTTAATATATCTATGTATGTGTTAGAGTACTACTTAGTTTCACTAGATCACCATCATCCGTATGTCATGAGTACAAAATTTTAGGAAATTTTCTTGATAAAATGGATTATCAAAAAGATTTAGGTGTAATGTTTCACTCTAAGCTAAGCTTTGACTCCCATTATGATTATATTGTTTCAAAGGTTAATAAATTGCTAGGATTTCTGATACGTAACACAAAAGAATTTTCAGACCCTACCACATTGAATTAAATTTTCGTGTCCTTACTTAGATCAATACTGGAGTATTCATCTTGTATATGGAGTCCTTCATATGCAGTTACTATAAATCGGATAGAGGCTGTGCAGAGAAAATTTTCAAGGCACGCATTAAGAAATGTGAATTGAAATTAAAATATTTTTCCCTCTTACAAAAGTCGTTGTTTATTGATCGACCTCAAATCGCTTCAAGCTAGAAGAACATATTTTAATATTATGCTAGCTAGAGATATATTGTACAATCATATTGATTGTTTAATGAACCTTTCTCGCTTAACAATTTATGCATAAGTACATAAATAAATATATAAATAGATTCGTAAATAAATAAATAAATTATAAATTAATAAATAAATAAATTAGTGAATTAATAAATAAATAAATTATAAATTAATGAATTAATAAATAAATAAATTAATGTGTTAATAAATAAATATATAAGAAAATTCATATATAAATAAATAAATTTAAATTAAATAAATAATAATAATAAATTAATAAATTTAAAATAAATAAATAAATAAGTTAGCAAATAAATAAATAAATATATAAATAAAGATATAACTAAATAAAAAAAAAACTAAATAAATTCATAAATAAAAACGGTTGAGTGTCCCGAAACAAAACTATGCTGGCAGTCTGAATGTAGATTTTTAACAGCAATTGCTTCAAAAAGTTTTATAAATTTGCAATATTATTTTTGAACCCAGAACTATGAAAACTGATGATTACAGTCACTTTCCAAGAGTCACGATAGGTATCAGAAACTTATGACCATTAAGGGAGATACACATTTAATTTGTTGATATAAATAATAATTGAATTTTTTATATTTATTTAGTTTTATTATACCAAAGCAATGTGAACTTGGATTTTGTGTCTACATACACTAATAGGTTACGTGAAATTTAAAGCAAGAATTCAATATTATAATATGTATTGACATTTACAAAAAAACGCATTATTTAAATGCTGCTACTGAGATTTCGATTCAACATCATATATAGACTAAATAAATGGTCAACAACCTTACAAAAAATTCAGAAATTATAAATAACAAATTCAGTGTGTTTTGAAAATTGAAATACAAAAAACGAAAACCAAAAATTCATGTTGAATACTAACCAAAAACGAAGTGACGATACCCCATGATAAAGAAATTAAAGCAAAAAATAATAAAAAAAAGCGAAAAGTGTCACTTAATGGTTTTTTTAAGCACTTAAAAGGCTTCGATTTGGTTTCCAGACAATTGGCAACACCTGTCGTTGTGAGTTTTAACTTGAAAATTGAAACAAAATCCAACCAATCTGATGGTGATTTTAATTGAGTAATTTTTGGTTATTCTCATGTAGGGTAAAAGTGTTTTAAATGGCACTTTCGATTTACTTCGAATTGAAAAAAATTAAATTTTAAAATCGAAACATTTTAGTACGTAAAAAGTGCAAAAAATAATGCAGAGGGCACTATTTACAAGTGTAAATACAAATGTTTATTCACGATTATCCTTTTAGTGCTGTTTACTCCCTTTGTGTTTTTTTTCCACATTTTTTTTTTTGCTTTTGCTCACTTTATAGTGCTAATATTTGCCATAAGATACGTTTTGTATTAATGGCATTAGTTGATTCTTTCTTTTTTTTCTATTCATACTACTCTCGTATTTGTACTTTTTACCCCCGACGTTAATCCTTTTGTATACGAGTTTATGTTAAATTTTATTGCCGCCTTTATTGCAGTCAAGTTTTTTTTTCTCTATCATTAATTTTTCACTGTGTGGTTTCTAATTCATTTGGGTTGAATCTATGTACCCTGCTCAGTGCGAGTTCCCCCTTTTCAGTGGTGACAAATTACTCTTCATTGTTTTGCATTTATATTAGGCACATTATTATAACATTTTGCATTCTATTCAAGCAATATAATGGACCATAAAGCAATATTTGTCAACGCGGCACCCTGCATTTGCCGGATCTGAACCGCTATAGCTATAGCTATAATGGTTGGATGTGCATTACCATAGAAATATGTTTTCATTTTTGCATTTATTACTTTGTCTTTGCATTTATTTCTGGGCCACATGTTAGGATTGACATAATTTCTGACGCATATTTAAAATCGGAAGATCGACCTAATGGTCTTGTGGTTGTGCCGGTCGCCAAAAGGGTAGTAGGAATGGTGTTTGCTGCAATACGATTTCCTTTGGTTTGGTTGCTTTTTTGCGTCAAGTGCAAGTGTTGCTTCGCGTAGTGCTGGAAATTTTACCATATGTCCTGAACTACACCAATTGTTTCGTCTTGCTCTAATTTGCATAAAGAAACCATGAAATTTGCCTTTGATAGCAAAATTTCTCAACATTTGTTCAATTTTTAGATTTCTATATTTAAGTGACTTTGGAAGAAAAAGAATTAGCAGCTGTTTTTCTTTATCACTAATTGCATATTTATGATATTTCACTGTCACTTAGCTCAAAAACATTTTCCCTCTACGTTGTGTCACCATGGCATTGCATTTTTCAAATCAACAATCATTTCGAAGACCAGTATTATTTCGACAGCCTTGGAAAAAATAAAAAACTTAACTTCAATTTGAGACAAAGTAAACGTTTATCGCTTCTTCAATAAAACTTAAATATCATCATCCATCATCGATCATCTATCAACGATCAACGATCAACTATTGTTTGAACATTTTTGCCGATGGAAAGAACTCGGTTGGTTGGTTGGTTTCTTTTTTAGGGGTAAATTGATTTTTAATTTATTAATATTTCACGTATTTGCCGCCAGGCGCCACACATTCTTCCATTGTTTGCTATTCAATAATTTTTCTATTTCCTGACATACTGTTTTTTTTTTTTTTTAAACCGCACCACAGGGGTCTGACAATAAATGCATTTGGACTTTTTATACTTTTTTTAACGTACTCTATGTATTAGATATGTTTTTACTATTGCTGATGGCAAATCGCAGACTAAGAGCTTAAGTTGTCATAGATGTTTCATTTATAAAATGTCACAACCTTAAACGTTGGTACAATCAGTATATAGACCTCCACTTTGCGATACATATTTGCAAATTTTAAATCCAGCTGAAAGAAAGTTTTCCAGGAAGTTTGAGCTATCTCTGCGTAAACGTTAAAAAAAAATTATTTTCTAGGATATGTGAAGTTATCTCTCACATTAAGGAAATTCTCAAGTGTATTCCAACTTTAACCGTAGAAGGTTCAACCAGGTCTGTGCAGACCTTTTGCATATAAAAGTGTGTATGTTTTGAGTGTTAGAGACGAATCCGTCTATGACTTCCTAGAAGCGACTACGGAGAATCTCTTTTTCTTAGCATTTAACACATTTACACAAGTTTTTAGGACACCTGCCTATACAAATCCCATATAGGTCTGCGCAGACCTCGTTGCACCAGTTAGCGCCAAAAAATCCCTGAACCTCGTAGGGTTAATACCCTCTTACTACGTAATGCCTGAAGCTAAATTGTCTCACTTTGCTTGGGTTTCTTGCTTTTGAAATGATAACATTCAACAGATTGGAATTACCTAGACTAGGCCGCCAAAATTTCTACGTCCGACCCTATCTGGTAATGTACCTATGTATATACGTAATTGCCAGATTCTCATAAAATTTTTCATCACTTTTTAATGGCCTGCTAGTTACAGTCCTATTAAAGCTTTAACTGAGTATTGAGCAAGCTGCCCTGAATCGTTAAATTCCATTCCACTAACGACTTATTTGTTTTGACCAAAAAAAAAACAAACAAATAAAAAGCAAACGGATTAAGCCGCGCTCGCCATTTCCAAAAATTTATTTGTCTCACAACCCATGTTGCCAACGTTTCAAAAAAAAAAAAAAACAAAAATATTAAAAAAAATCGCGCATTGCAGTGGTCTTCTGGTAACCATCTATTTGTCTGTCTATCCTCTGGTTTGTTTTTTCACCATTTTTTTTTTGTTGCTGTTGTTGTGAAGTTGCCATAAATGCTGTTTGTTGTTTAGCACGTTTTGTATTTTGATTGCTGTTACAGCTCCGTTTTTTTTCGTAATTTTGCAGCAATCCATGCGTTATTTTGTGGTTTCGTGGTCCCTTTAGTGGAGCATCGCATTTTATTGGTGGCTCAGCACCATAATTTAGCAACAAACACCATTTTGTGGCAGTTTACGCGCTGTTAGCGCTTTTGCTTCCATTGTTGTTGTAGATCTGTTAGTTAGCTATTTGCAGCGTTGCATTGGATGCAATAAATTTTTTTTTTTCTGTTAAACAATAACTTCACTTTACAGTTACAGGCGGTAATGCCAAACACTTGAAAAAGGGATCATCTCATATTTAAAAAACGGTTGTAGCCATACGATGCCCAAAAATGTCGGATGGAAATTTTAAAATTAAAATATTTGCTTAGAGAATTCCCATAATTTAATTTAAATATGTATAGGTAATTGTTAGTTCCTAGTTCCTCCCGCAAACACTAAAAATCTGAAGTTTTCGAAGCATCACTTTAGCACATATGATGAGTCTCAAAAACTTCATTAGCACCGTGTCCGTCAGTGGTCGTTTTTGGGACTGATGGCTTCAATGATTCTTTTTTATCTAAATTTTGATGTACATATTTAGGATTCAAATTCTTTTACTCGAAAACTAGTAGACTAGATGGACAAATTGTACAGTCAGGGAAAAAATTAGCAAGTTTTTGTTTGATTCAACCATAAATGTTGATTAAGCGCCAAAGCACATTTTCAGCTTTGGCGCTTTGAAGAAAACTTTTATAAGTTTTTTGTCAAAAAAAATTGTTTTTTAATTATTATTAATAAGATTGTAGATAATTATTATTTTTCAATAAATATTTTGTACGTTAAGTCATAACGATTCCGAAAAAGTTTTTTCTATGATTATTTTATTTGTATCATTGTACTTACCCTAACTCTTGCTTCTGTCAGATTCGTCCACATGGCGATTTCTTCACGCGTTGACATATCCGGATATCGATTACGACTAAATGTGTGCTCTAGCTCCTGCAGTTGCTGTGACGTAAAGTGAGTTCTTTGTCGGCGTTGACGTTTATTTTTCTTATCGTTTTTTGGCTCATCGGCAACGGATGTCATCGTCTCATCATGTCCAGAATTTGATATGTTTTCAGTTTTTATAGTGGTTTCATTAACAGCACGGTTACCTACAAATAAATAAATCAAGAATAAAAATGAGATATCGTATAAGATAATTCGTTGCACAAAAGTGTGTAAGGTATTACTAGGTAATTAGTGGTGAGAAACATGTGTAAATTTGTTTACATTCATAATGTTCTGAACAGACTACACTTTCTTTGCACACACTAACAATGCGTTGATAACTCAAAATATATATACGATATAAAGGGGTAAAGATAAGCGAGCACCGACCGTCTGTTGTCGCCGAGAGTTGAGTGGAATATGAGTGCATTTTCATGGTCTTCGTGTAAATCATTGTAACTATAGACAAGCAAGAAAACGTTTCTTTCAATTCAATGGGACACCCTGATCAGTCTCGCGTTCACACTAATGCGTTCCTTATCTGGGCGCCTTTCTCGTTATTATTGAGGTATTGCACTTTTCTTGTCTCCTTTCGTTTATCCCCGTTCTCGAAGGTTTTATCTATCCGTATATTATTCGTCTGATATGATGAAGTGTGAAGCCCCTGTGAGAATTACTAATTGCAAAGTAGTTCGACGATAGACGTCGATTTGTATTGTTATTGTTGTTGTCTTTCGTGTAGTAGTTTTTGGCTAATTACGAGTGCACGTCCCGCTGATAATCGTTAGCTCGTACAAATGTCAAAAACGTTGCCCAACGTCGTCACAATTGAAATTTCAATAGAAGCCGCCGCTCGCAAAGGCCCTACACGGCAGTAGCAGCACCCTCATTTTGGTAATAAATTTATAGCCCGGTAATGTGTTAAAAATGCCATCGATCATTTTTCCATTTTTATTTTTATTTATGTTAGTTAAAAGCTCAACTAAATCAAACAAACTAAATGAAATATCAAGAAGCGAAAAAAATCAGCACCGAAATCAAAAGGTTTTTGACTGATGCCGACAAAGGTTATTTTTATCGACGGTATTTAATTTACGCTGCCGTGCTTTAATTTTCTTGTATGAAATTGTTATAAATTATATCTTTATCTTTCGATAAGTTTTGATTACAGTATGGTATTTTTTTTCTTTTTTTTTTTTGTTAGGTTTTTACTGAACTAAAATATTTATTTGGTTTGTTACGTTGGAAACATTTTAGTTTTTTTTTCGACTGAAACTTTTTTTATATTTACAGTATTGATAATGATGTTGTACGGAGCAATGAATTGGTCAATGGTGAAATTGTATGAGTGGCAAATGAAAAATCAGTTGGATTATTTAATCTGATTTTGCCGTCGGTCGGTCATTCATGAAGATGATTAAGGCAAATCAAAAATGTAAGTATTATCCATTACTTTTTATGTTATGAAAACTTAATCAATTAATTTCATTTTACTCTGAGGTTTTCTGCACTTATCTCATATCGGAAGACTTGAAGACGAGTTCTATAGGATACTATGTAACAGATAGACAGACATGACTAAATTAACGCAGGGGGTGACGCTGATCCTGAATATGTATATATACTTTTCTATAGCTGCCACGCCTTCTTCACGCGTTACAAACGGAATAACAAAGTAAATACATATGCCCAGAGTGTAGAGTATAATAATGCTGTGGATATGTGGAAACGAAAAATCTGTAAAACGTTTTGAGAAAAGCCTTTTATTTTGTAAAAAATTTTAAAAAACATGACACATGTCCAAAATTTTAATCAAAAACCACATGATGTTAAAAATTGTAATACTTTAAGGACCATTACCCATCCAGAGTAATCAGAACGTAGTGCATGGACTATTTTAGAAGCATCTGAAGGTTAATGAAAACTCTGCATCTTAATATCTTTACAACTTTTGTATGAAAAATGGCCGTGTATTAAAGTCACTAGTACTTTAGTATGACATAGCTGAATAAAATTCCATGAGGAAACAGGCCTAAGTTATGAACAATTTTATATTCATACATAGAACGTCTAAATGTATACGGCTATATTTAAACTCAATAGAATTTTTGTTCCCAATACATCCATCTAAAACTCTACATACATAAGATTTTTTCTATTCATATAGATCAGTACGACATAAGCGGCATCACATAATACTAATACTTCACACACAATGAACTTGAATCCTTTTAGATTTGGAATTCTTTGTACATAATATCAACTCACCATCTTTTCTATCACGACTTCGATTGGAAATCGGTGCTGACGATGACGTTTGAAAATTATTTAAATGCGTATTTTCCAAGCTATTTGCGACTGCTGTCATTGAGCTGTGGGTCGTATCGCGGAAGTCACCAGTTTCTGCCCAAACTGAAAATAAAAAACCAGAGTAGGCAAAAGGTCCAAAAAATTATTGTTTTAATATAAGTTTTAAAGATTTAAAGGCATGAAAATATATGAAAATATATGAAAAATAAAAAAAAGAGCATAGTGAAAGTTTTGACCATTTGGCTGCAATACAATAGCTCCCAGATAGTCATAACTCAAGTCAATAAAGAACGCATTATTGGCAACGCGAGCGAAAATTGTGATACTTCAAAGTGCTCCTTAAAACGCCATTAAATGGATCATAAAAGGATTTATGGCATTCACGGGTTTTGCACGCATACGGCTGTTTAGTGAACTGCTGCAGCTAAAGCAGACAGTTAAATCGCAAACGCTCGTAAGAGATACCTACTCTTAGATAAATAAAGTATTAACCGAGTGTCAGTAGGGTGGGAGGGAACTGGCGAGAATGGAGGCGTTAGGAGCAGTCTGCTATAAAAACGAAGACAAGTAGCTTACACTCGTTATTATAACTTCGCGTTATTATGGTTTACAATTCACTGTAAAACTACTCGCTATTATGAATGGGGCACACGTAATGAGCCCCATTAAAACGAACTGGAAGTAAGTAGACTGTCATAAATTAATAATGAATTATTGCTTAAAATTTAATTTGCTTACTGTTATAAAAGCGGTAATAAAATTGTGAGATTGAATTTTAATATTCACTAAATTGCTTTTAATTTGCTTGCTGTAGACATAGTGCTCCGAAAACATAAATTTTTGTTCCCCACAACTAATTGAAATATCTTCTAAAATAAATAAATCATATTAACTCAATTATAGAAAAATATTTCTGATCACGATATTTGTATGTGATAATTAAAAGTGTTCCGCACACTTTATCACTTCTGATGGTTACGATATCTACCAAATATCTAAAATATCTCAAACTGATATTCTTAAGTTAAGTCCATATGGTTTGGCATAGTCCACATGAAACTTTTCATAGTAAGTCCCGTAACATACTAAATGCTACTTATGTATTTTTAGCTACTTAATTTTATGTGCTCTAGGTCTTTCCTTGCAGTGTCACTCGTAGTTTGAACGCACCATAATTTATGACATTTCCACATGGTGTCATTTAAATGTGGTTTCCCTGCATATTTTCCTACGTAATGTGAATGAAAGTAGTTAAAATTGTTTTTGAGTTTAAATTTTGAATTTAATGTTACAAATTATTGGGAATTTGTTCATACGAGATGTGCATAGTGAAACCCTACAGGTTGTCGCCTGTTTGTCTGCCTAAATGGAAGCGGGTGTCATTAGTGTCATTCAGGCATGTGTCTAGTAATTAAATGCCTCTTTCCCCAAGTGTTGTAATATTAATTGTTTCTTTTTTTTCGAGGTGCTTGCAAGTGTGGTTTGTTAGCTGTTTGTTTGTGCTGTCGAGGTTTTAAGAATTTATATCGGTGACAACGTGGACACATGCTGTTTCATGGAAAGTCAAAAATTAACTCTAGTATGATAAAGATTGTCAGGTTTGGAGAAAGTACATAATAGTAAATTGAAAACAAGTAGCTTTCACCAGTTTCATCATATACTAGATATTCCTAAAGCGTTGTGTTTGTCTTTTTCTGGGAATGTCAATTTTGGTAATATTAAAACTTGTGTTTTGTGTTATCAATTTCTTTGTTACCGTTGTAAGGGAATCCCCTACCAATGTACTACAAACTCTAGTACTTTTTTCACGAACACTAAACAAAATGGAAAGAGTTTAGATCAAACAATTTTGAGCCATCCAGTAATTTTTACAACTTGGTTACCATCTACATATATTTCTGTTCTTTGATATTCTTTCTAGTGCCTGAACTATTTTCTCATAATTATTGAAAAGTATGTGAGTTATGTTCAAAAGACAACACAGTGCGTGTCCATTATAAAATTTTGAGAGACTTTCTTTTCTTAGAAACACATGTAGCATAGAAAATTGATCCAAATATTGCTTAGTTTTGATATGTCTATCTTTTAAAGCTCTCTCAAGTATCATGTGCAATCGATGCTTGAAAAAATTCACGTAAGGTATTACTCTTTTCAGGCGCTAATGGAGTAGTGCCTGCACTCCCCCTTTGGTAACAGCTGCTCCAGCTTATCACTGACCCAATAACAAAATTTAGAAGTATTCAATCCATTATCGTTAAATACTTTTAAGCATAAGACTGCATATGCTTCAACCTCGACATAAGCGCATGTTCTCAGCGTTGAAATGGAATCTTTTACTTTTCCACCTATAACATAGCTATTTAGAAGTATCGCAATTGCAATATTTTCTCAATCGTCGTCATCTGCGAATATCATTTACAATGATTTGAAAGACCATAAATAACTCTACACGTCTGCAGAAAACGAGTTATGTGGGAAAATCCAACATTAATCTATTTGCACAGACCGAATTTAAGTGCAAGTTTATCTCTTCGAAGTATTCAAAAGCGACTGTCTTTAGCGTAGATATTTCGAAATCCTCAGCAAGCTTAGGCTGGTGGCAACGGCAGGCTCAAAATTTTTTAGGACAGGCTCAACCAATCCGCCAAACAAGCGCTGGCAATAGTTTCTGATGGCAGTACCAAATAAGACATCGAAACTCGTATCAACAAAGTAAAAAACACCTTACCAGCTTTTGTAATATCTGGCTGTCTTCGTTCCTGTTAAAAGCTCTAAGTTTTTGAGTCAAATGTGAGGCCAGTTTTTCTGTGAAACTTGGCATACCAACAGCGTCTGCAACAGAATTATAAGTGTTCAACCCAGACCAAACCATCTCTCTAATGTCAAATTCCTCAACAGATGCAAATATGATTCGATTTTCGTAAAAATGATACGGCGGTAACGGTAAGTTTTGGGTTAAAAGCGTCAGGGTAGTAAAAAAATCGATTGTCCTACATCATAGTGGAAATGATTGCTAGATCAAGAAACACGTGATTCCAGGAAATGTTGAAGAGAATTGAAGGCATCCGATCGTGGACGTTAAAGAGTTTTGTGAAGTTCTCATGCTCAAGGAAATTGGAGATTAAAAAATGCATGACCAAATTGGAGTTTTTAGGTGATATATGTACTGCATATTATGTAGTAAATAATGCACTCAAAAACATTTTATGGTCCTGGCAGATTCAATCCTCTGAAAGGGGGAAGCTGCATATTCTTCGTGTCGCCAATTAACATCTTCTGTCCAGCCTTTCTAGTATTTCCTACAAAAACCCAATACTATTTATGTGCTAATTAGATTTTTAGGAAATAATAACTCTTTGAAAACAAAGTCTATTTAATTTTGAGACATTTGGCAAATTCATTATACTACAGCAAAAAAAAAACTTTAATCTTAACGTGCCATGCTGCCAGCTTTGCAGGACAAAGCAGAGAATATCATTTTTTTCTCATCAAGTCTATTAACGGAGTCAAGTGCGAAAGGGTTTCAGAGTAGAGTCCTTTACGATTGCTATTTGTATTAGACATAAGGTGTAATTGTGAGCAAATGGAGTGTGAAATTAAAATGTCTTGAAGCGGGCGAATGTTTTAACCCTTTTAAAATTCAGTGTCCTATTTATGTGTGGCTTCGTTTGTTGCTTATTTTTATGGAATCGATAAATTGATGCACGACTTCGATGTCAAAGCAGAGAAATAAAAACTCACACCAACGTATCCTTTTTTTTTGGTTTAGAATCTTTATTGTTGTTTATTTGTTTGTTTTTAAGTCATATATCCTAATTCAGCTGTCAACTGAATTATTTTTTTTCTGTCTCACTTTTACCCATGCAACGAGAGTGTCAGTAGCTGAGCATCTGTCACAGCAGCAAATCGTTGCAGTGTCACTAAAAAGGACAACTCTCATTTCAACTGTCATAGAACGGGCGTTTTATTTGTTTACACATTGTGGCTTCTCATATGACAGTCGCATTCATAAATCTATAGGCGTTTTTTCTGTTTCGTGAATGGGAGAAACAAATATTATAGAAACTGTAGGCAGACAGCAATATAGATAGACAAATGATACAAAGGATATAAAATCCAAATCATTGCCACCACAAAATTTATTTGCAATTTTTCTATTTCCTTTCCCCTTTTAGATGGGAAATGGAAATAAACATTTTTTATTTAATGTTTGTTTTTGTTGTGACCCACGTTACAGTGCACAAATCGAAGTCAGAAAATCTACAAACTTCATGATTAATAGTTCTGAACTTTTCCTTTCGTATGTTGGTCGAATTTTTTCTCCTTTCCTTTTTTTCTCAGCTTTTCATGCGAACGAATTCCATTGTTGTTTTTTATTTTTATTTTTATTTTGTCTATAAAGGTATATCCCACAGGAGGTCCTTTAATCCTGGCTTTTATTTATTTTTTTTTTTTTGTTGCTTCATTATGATCATTAATGTTATTTTGTGTTATTTGCTTTTTGACTTTTTCATTTACAATTATTTTGAGCATTTCATTTATGGGTCTGATTGTGTGCACTTCTATTTATTAAATATTTGTTTGCAGCGAATCTTTAATGTTATGTAAACATTACTTAATGTCTGTACATAGTTCGATTAAGCCAACTCTGTTTATAAATAATTGTTTTTTATTGCACATTTGAAGGTGCGTACTGAGTGAGCTTTTTAAATTTTTGATGTACAGTGGGACCTCTTTAAGTCGAACCTCGATATGTATTTAATCTCCCAAAACCTCCATTGCTCGAAATCTGACTCCTCTATAAGTCGAAATAATTAGTGAGTCCCTACAAGTAAATTCAGTACATATTTTCCCTCTATAACTCGAAAAAATAAATTTGACCTCTGCATCTCGAACACAGCAATGTTTGATTTTACAACCCTTACAACTCGATTTTTTGAAACGAATTACCTCTATAGCTCGAATAAAAAATAAGATACGGACTTTAAAAATATTCCGACAATGTACATCATTAGTTGGAATAAATCTTAACCTCTACAATTCGAACATTTCCTGACAAAATTCGCTTAAGTCGAAGTCCTCCATATGTCGAAAACTCTATAACTCGATTTTTTGGGCGTCTCCCTTCAAGTTCGACTTACAGAGGTTCTACTGTATATATTTTACTTTGACTCTAAATGGCAAATAGGCTGTCAAGAAAAATACTATTAGTAAAAGTTGTTTATATGCGCATATTCGTTTTGAATTTCTTAAATTCATGACAATTAGTACTCAATTATAAGTTAATCAGCAGTATTTCTGAGCTCGCTTAAAGACTGCACATACAATAACTTCAAACGATACTCAGAAGAAGGAAGGTTTAAAGTACATATTTATAGAACTTAAGCCTTTGAAAGCAAAGCGAATAAAATCTTTGTGAATTCTTTCAATGGATGGATCTGCGTTAAGAGTCCTGATCATGCTTAAGGCGAAAATTTAGACTTAGGCATATTTTTATAGAGGACAGTATACACAATTAAATAGGCTTTTATATGTAGCCAAACAACCCAAATCGAAATTAGAATTTTGTAACTTTTATTGAACTTTTATTTAATAAAAGAAACAATACATGCTATATCCAGTATAGAATACTGCTCATATTACAATCGTTGAACTTTGACCTTTCAATTTTTGGGACATAGGGGAATATCAATATTTTTTTACATCAATGAAGCTTTCAGTAAATACAAAAGATAGATTAATTTGCCAAGTGCTCAAGAACAAATTACAAATTATTTATAAATTTGAAAAATAAAATGATGTAGAACTTAAGTATAGCAACTTTTATATAAACATCTTAAAAACATGGTTTGTGTTCATAGGCTGGCAAAAAGCTTTTAGCAAATCTCTTCTTCAGACATATCAACGATAGCAGGTTGCTGTTTTGCCTAAATCTTGAGGAAAAAGTTTCACGCACGATTGTTATTACAACGAACTGCGTAAAAATCGATATTACGTTATTAGAATATTTAATCTGTATCCATGTAAAGTATACACGTAAACATATAAAACATACATACATTTGTGTGAGTATAACCCACACAAATACAGACACATACACTAGCATCGCAAAGAGGGACTTTCGACGAAGCGGTATTTGTATCACACTTGACGGAAGTGCCGCACTTCATGGGAGATTTCCGTTGTCCGCTTTGCTTCAAACTATCAGTCTGACGTTCTGTCTGTCCCACGTGCCCATAACAGAAGCGAGCGCTTATTCCCATCTTTCGCTGTGAAACGTGTGAGAGTTAATGTGCGAGGCTGAGTGTTCGTAATATAACTGTCGGCTGGCAGAGTTGCTTCCTTTAAGCGGTCTCCTACTGAATGCGAATAAGATTCACTTGTTTTAAGTATTTAAGTATTCTTTTTGAAGAGTTTTGCAGTGTGGGCCAGAACAAAACTTGCCATGTTAGTACACATACATACATACATATATCTATGTATTTACACACATATTTTTTTAATATGTTCATTCTGTCGCGTACACCAAAAGAAAGCAAAGATAAAAAGAAAAACATCATAAATAAAAAATGTGTCTGCTTTCTGTACACTCAAGTGTACGCACAAGAGCTCCAGCCGTAGACCAATTACTCATCCTTTAATCCGCTGGAACACTTCTGTGCTTATGTATTTTTAGGTTTTGTTTCTTTTTGAAGCTAAGTTTTGCTTACATTCGCTCTTACTGCACTTAATTTTTTTGGTTAATTTTGATGAAACAAATGCTTTAAGAAATTAATGCTTTAAAATGGCTTTTTGAATTGTTTTCAAAACACTCGTCTGGGAAGAAAAATTCTTTTAAGTTTTTGTGAAAAACAAAACTCGATGATACGATAATATTTTCTTAAAACTGTAGTTTACTTTTTAATAGTATTAGTATATATTTCCGACTGAATCAACCGTTTTAGCCAAGTGACCGGGATTAACCCGAGCAGGTCGGGAATTTTATGTCAAGGCCGAAAGTCTTGTAGGAACTTCAAAATTTCTTAAATAGGCGCGAATTGAACGATTTTTATGACATACAGAGTCCTCATCTGATATCTGGTGTTAACGAGGTCGGTTTTGATGTTGCAGTTTTCCTAACCTAATTTTATACCTGCAACTCTACTCAAGTTCTTTCGCTAAAAAGAAATGCTATAATTACCTATATGCACACAGATCCGTCCAAATGGAAACACTTTCTATTTTGTTTGGCATCGTTATAGACCTTGATGTATTAATTCTTCGATTATGAAGATATTTGTTAATGTAGGTGGCGCATCTGTCAACTACTAAAGTTTTGTTAAACAAAAAAAGAAATACTAAAAAAAAAACTAGAAAATTGAATAAAAAACACGTTCCAAAAAAATGCTCAACATTTTTAGAATTTCTTCACATTAGAGCGTAAATGTGTTGTTTTTTTATTTTGTGTTTTAGGGAAACATTTTAAAGAAGTAAAAAAATACGACATGTACACGTGGGCCTACAAGCGATAAGTCGAATGTCAAAACTTTTGTGACAGTTTATCGCTATTGCTCTTAATTTTCCACAGACACAATTCGTGTTCTTTTTTCAAGGTTTTGTTATTATTTTTTCAGTTTGACACGTCAGTAAAATGTCACAAATACAAATTTTGAGTAATTTTTTTATATTTTTAAAAATACAAAAAAATTCAAAAAATATGTAACACTAGACCACGAAATCTTTTTCTTCATGTGCAATAGATAAATAAGGATTTATTAAGAGCAAGTAACTTTTGGTTATCGTTATTGGTGGAAAATATATAAATGTATGTGCTCCTAAGAATGCAAATTTAGTTACAGTCGAACATCTGTATGTCGAACTTCAAGGGAAACGCCAAAATATTCAAGTTATAGAGTTTTCGTCTTATGGAGAACTTTGACTTAAGCGAATTTTGTTAGGAAATGTTCGAATTGTAGAGGTTAAGATTTATTCCAACTAATGATGTACATTGTCGGCATATTCTTAAAGTCGGTATCTTATTTTTCTTCGAGCTATAGAGGTAATTCGTTTCAAAAAATCGAGTTGTAAAGGTTGTAAAATCAAACATTGCTATGTTCGAGATGCAGAGGTCAAATTTATTTTTTCGAGTTATAGATGGAAAATATGTACTGAATTTATTTGTAGGGGGACTCACTAATTATTTCGATTTATAGAGGAGTCAGATTTCGAGCAATGGAGGTTTTGGGGCTTGAAGGGAAGGGAACACAACATTTTTTTTTAGTTTGGTAGGTTTTCGACTTATCGAGGTTCTACTGTACAATAATTTATATCAAAATGAACCCTTCTTACTAATTATATTTATTTCAATATATTTTAATTAAAAGTTTGATATAAATATATGTACGGAAACGTACCATACACAAGTTATGTTCATCAGAAAAAAAAGCGTCACCAAAAACTGCTACAAGTTGAGAACTTCTAAGCTGATTTTAACAAAGTGAATGTCAATCAAATGTATAAAAAGCTTAAAACAAATATGAAATAGTTGAATTGAACTGAATTAACCTCAGCTTAAATAAAGCCTTTTTCATTAACTTTATTATGGTATGTCATATAATACACTTTTTACACAAATAACTTAATAGATATATGTACATATGTATATGAAAAAAATTTATTGAAAAATGTAGCAAAACTTATCGTTAGTCCGAAAACTGTTTTCTTGATTTTTTGGCTAAGGCCAGAAACATTGTCCCAAGGTCGATATTCCCATGAACGGTCCCATATGTATGTCTATCATCATTGTGATACAACTCTTTTCTAACTCAACTCTCTTGTGTGTGATCACTTAAATCGTAAATATTCACCACAAACGACACTAATTCCCATTGACTTAATGCCTTCGGTTAGCTTAACTATTGGAAAATTATTCCCATATGTCAAACTGCTGCTTTGGCAAACTCTAACCCAAAACCAAATGACTCGTATGTTCCCTCTCTAAATGCAATTCTGGATGCAATCAAAATCAACCCATAAATCGAGCAAAACCAACAATGATAATCACATGCTTTGAAGGTTGTACTGGTTGTTTGTTATATTCAACCCCAAAAAAAAAGCAAACCACCAGTCACCACAAATACAAAACATTAACGAAACCAACAACAAATGTGCTGATTTCTCTACCATACTGATGCGCTTGTAAACGTAATGTTCCTTAATTTCCTAACAAAACGGCATAGACGTGCGCAATACATCTTCGTCTGTTAGCCGCCTTGGTAAGGGCATATATCACTTCTACAGAGCCACAACTACTAAGATTTCACCATCAACTCAACAACAGAAGCAGCAGCCTCTGATTTGGGAAAATAAATTATAATGTCATTATATGCTGGAGCAATGGAAACAAACAAGCTTTTCCAGATATTTTGGTATAACTGACTGATATGTAATGTCCATTGGCGTTTTGTTTTTAGGTTTCCCAACTGGCCTTTTTTGTTCCTTTTTTTCATTGAAAACGTCGACGTCGCAACAATTTTCTAAAAATGTCGTTTTAGAGATTATCTCTGTGCAAACATTGAGCAAACTGGACAACTCGAGACAACAACAGCAATTGCTGCTACTTCTTCTTCTTCTTCTACTGCTGCTTAAATTGTCAGACTTCGTTCTATGCACTTTACTTGATGGTCCATTCTGTACCATGTGTCTTGGCTATGGAGCATTTGAAATGTCAAACAAGAAAATTACTTTGGGGGAAAAAAATAATTTGGGACAAAAAAAAAAGAAAACTAAATGGTAGTCCACAAATGTGAAATGTGAAAGAAAGAGAGAAAACCAAATAAACGAGAGAGTCGGAAAAACATTTACGAACTAAACTGTTATCACAAACGTTGAAATTAATGAGCTCCTTAATGCAATTTGGCATTTGAGCCACCAGCCACCCGTCAACGACCCAACTTACCACATTGTCTGGTAAGTTGGCCCCTCAGTTTCCTCCGAAGGTACGGTATGTTGGTATGTGTGCTTGTTCCGCACTGACAGTGATTTCTTTTTTCGCTTACGCTTTTTCTTACTTATTTCGTCTGTTGACCACAGATTCCTGGATACCTCATTATATTGCAATATAGCAAAGTAGTTTTCTGTTTTGGGGTCGTTTTATCAACATTTTACTTAAGTTTCACAGTTGAGGGTTGTTTGAGTTTAGTTAAAATTGCTGCTAAAGGATTAACTTTGCTGCTCATGATGATTATCTCGTTTTCGTAGTCGTTGCTTTTTGCTCTATTGAAGGGGAAAAATTGACTTTCATGTTTTTTTTTGATAATTTTGGGAATTTTCCTAATTTTGTATCCCTATTAATTGCAGCATATGGTGAGATTTCTGTATGCTCATAAGCAAAAACTAAATGTTATGTTGGCCATTGAAACAAATTTTTATTACTACAATAGTTGATGTATAAGCAACGTAGAGATGTAATATTTCAGACATCAATAAAATGCGCATTAATTGAAAGATCTCATTTAGTATTTCAAATTATTTTAACTAATTAGGATTTGGGATCGTTCACGGAGGGCTTCAGAGACTCGAATACCACCATCTTTTAAATGGAGATTATTTTATAGGGACGGAATCAGGCCCGTATTTTGAAGTGACATCAATTTTATGACGAGATAACATATCTGAAAGGACAGTGCAGTCAGAACAGACGTCTAGTGACGACGATAGTTTTCAACATAAGAAAAAATTGATTTGATTTTTTGAGTAAAACGCTCTGAAGTACATACTTTGAGAACTGTTCTGTGTCATTTTATTGCATAAAAATGTAGAGACAAATAGACTTCAAGAGCGTCCCAGAACGTGTCTTTCGAAAACGCTATACGTTACATTAGATATGTTTCAAAAAACCAAATGTTCTAGAATTCTTCGGAAACGCTTAAAATCCGTTCAAATATATTCTCATTTAAAAAAAAAAAACTCCTCGGGTTGCTACCAGAGCTTAAAAATTACATTTTTCGGAATTTGAGCTAAAAAAATTTCGAATATTGCACTTTTTTCTTATATAGTCTTGTTTTTTCTTTTTTTTCCCCCATTTTACTAATGTAGACATAAATGAGAAATGAGGCGTCCAGTTGCAAAACTGGCCAAGTCCAAAAAAATAAAATTTTGACCATGGATCATGCTTTATCGTTCTACTATGTTTTTGGATTGAAAAAAAAAAATTTTTTGACAGATATATAAAATTTATTAAATTTATTTTGATGCATAGATTTCAAAACCGGCCAAGTTCATGAACTTGCATGAACTCCATTTTTTTTGTAAATTCTGTTCAATTGATCTAAAACTTTGTCACAATTAGAATGGGTATATGGGTATTTCCACAGAAAGGTCCACCGTGCGTATTATTTCAATTGAATTGTATTCAAAATCAGTCAAGTACAACGACTTGATATCAAAACCGGCCAAGCCCACTTTTGTTCAAATAAAATTTGTTGAATACTGTGTCAAGACCGGCCAAGTCCATGTTCAATGGATCAAAACCCGCCAAGTTCAAAATTTTTTCCTCAAAAACATCGGCAGATGAAACTCGAAAAGTCTGATCTGACGTGTTTTGGGTAAGAAATTTTATAAGCTATCAATACGTTTTATTTTTTCAATGAACATAGATGAAGATGAACGTTTTTCGTTGTTTTTCCAAAAGTATAATAAAGGCACTTGGCCGGTTTTGAAACTGGATGCTTCAAATATCGAAAAAAATTTACCGCGGTCTTTTAAGTCTACATATAAGGAAAAAATCCATGATCTCTACTCAAGAAGAGCTTTAATTTTTCTTGTTCATATCCTTTAATACTTTCACTATATTCACCTTAATACACTATAATTTGAAACTGTCAATAAATAAATATCGCTTAAGAAAATAAATTTTATTTTTGGTCCAAAAAGGCGGCTAATAATATAATTTTTGTTCGCAAAAGATGTAGTCTTAAAAAGACATTTCAAATGAGACACATATTACTGCTCTGAAGCAAAATACTTAATTTTTTTTCTTGTGGGCATCTGAATGACGTTAATAAGCGTAAGAAACTCTATAAAAACTTAATAAACACTCATAACATACCTATGTTTTTTAAGTGGAATCAATTTTGCTTTATACCGAAATAAAATTCAACTTAAGGACAACCCTATGTAGTAGATATTTACACGCTCGTATTTGAAAATAGTATTTATACTCTTATAGGTAGTGATAATATTTGATTTCAAATCGTCTGTTGCAAATCGACTACAATAGCCACCTACAGGTTAAACAACAAAAACAAACTCAGTACTTAAGCCCAAACAAACAGCAGAAGAGCAACTGAAATCTCAGTCATGACTCTGATAATGAAAATTTTTTATTTCTAACACGTTGCACTGCAAACAGATTTATCTTATGTTTATCGCCATCAATCTAGCTGCATTTACGTACATAGAGATACATATGTAGATACTCGCGCCGACAGCGTCGGGCTCAAATGCGCGCAAAAACAACACGAACAGGACAAATATTAAAATTTGACTATTTGTATTTCCGTAAAAAATCGTAACACGAAAAAATGCTCTAATTTTTAATGTTTTTTCCAAAATGGATTTTTCTCCTTAGACATTCTTTGGAAAAACTTTTACTGTAACGCGTGTTTTCAAATACCCAAATAAAATGTAAATGCAGCTGATAACAGCATTTTTGTTGTCTCTGTTTGTTTGTTTTTATGTTTGTCTCTATTTGCATTCCATTAATGTGGTCGCGCGCGCTGTGGCTAGGTGTCTTCCCTTGGTGCCAACTGTTGTGGATTTCACTTTAGATATGCACCATTATAGCCATGCAGTTTGAAGAGCTTCGGAAATGATAGATACTTTCTTAATATGCAACTTGTTTTCCATATAAGGTAAACATACACACGTGAAAGTGTTGCGCTGACAGAAATGTTTCTAAAGGAATCCACCTAAACGATTGAAACAACACATAATGGCATCCGGACAATCCTTTCATTTGTTTTATTGTGCGAACATCCAAAAAGACACCTAGCCCGGTTATTGCAAACCTGCCATCCATTTGTGGCTTTGTTGTTCGTTTAGCAGCATGACAAGTTTTGACATTTAAACAAATTTACATACGTGATATTCTGTGTTCTTCGCACAAAATTACTCTGGAAAATCTTCATCGTGTCACGTATTCTTTACTCCTTTCATTGTACACCTACATATTTGCATAAATGATAGTATGACAACAACTAAATGTCATAGTTATTGTCACCGTCATTTGTGTGTTTATGGCTGTGTCAACAACTGGGTGCTCCATAGACTTATCCCCCAACTGCTTAAATTTAAAAGAATATCATTTTGAAATGATATCAATGAATGAATTTCATTTTTGAGACAAGGCATGACAAGGTACACAGGTGCCTTTGGTATAAGGTTTTGGTCTAAAATGATTTTGCGTCACTGAATCTAGAATCTAGCCTCTATATCAGGGGTCGGCAGAGCAATAATACTTTCTCTTTCTCTCTTGTTGTATACGTGTACAAGAAAATTAGCTCTGCTACTCATGAGTAGCAGCGCGCCGATAGAGTCTATATCCTCACTTAGCTTTGGTTCTCGGAATGCATGAAGTTAAGCATAACGGATCTCCCAGTTTTGGTACACCTTATGCATTTATTAGCGGTTATGTCTTTCTTAGATGATTTGCGGTCCTTACGGCACCCAAGACTCTGAGAAACGAAAATTAGCTCAACAAATCTTTTTTGTTTTTATACTATGTATTACATTTCTTTGAATTTCCCCTTTTGGTGAAAAGAATTGCAAATAAGATCATTTAAAAATAAAACATTGAAAACAATATAAAATACACATTGGCATATTAACGGCAATTCTTCCAATAAAAATATAATGTTCGATAATAAATCTTAAATAAATGTTTTTATGTCATATTTTTATACAAAAAAAAAACATAAAATTATAAAAGAGTTTAACAACAGTAATAAAAAACTCGCATGATGTAGTCCACACATTTCCCAAGTTAAAAAAAAAACGCAAATTTTTCATGACATTTTTCCAAACAGCTGCTGACAACATAATTCAAACGCATCACTGAACGCGCTCGACTCACTTACACGCACGACGATGACAAAAGGCATTAAATGCAGCTCCCGCCAAAAAAAGAAAACAAGCGACACTTTTACATTTGGTAGAGAAATTAACAAAAAAAAAAAAAACTTTTTAAAAAGAGTTGATTAAATGTGGAATTAAAACATTAGTGAAGCATAATAAAATCATATGCAATGAAAAATTTTTATTTAAAACATTAAAAACGAATTAAAGTTAGGCCACAGTGCTGCTTCAGCATCGAAATTATTAAAAGCAATAAAATATCGCTATGATTTGTGCCTTTTTTTTCGAAAATAAAAATAAATCGGCAGTCATAAAATTCATCAGAAGCCATTGGAACAGGTGTAAAACAACCATGCTATGGTGTCTGTGCTGAACGACAATTTCTTTCATCCGCGAGACACTGCTTACATATGGTACATATATCGGATGTCACATGACAAAATGGCAGGAACAATGCGGTGAGTGCAACGGAATCAAATGTGCGGACCTCTTATTCAAACTGTAGTTACATAGTTATGGCATTCTTTTCTCGCTGGGATCAGAATTGATGACTGTATTTTAAACTTAACAGCTAACCGATATCAATAATTTTATTTCATCATATTTATTTCTCCGTTGACGGAGTTTGAATTTATGTATCTTAAAAGTTATATCTATTACCGGAACCCCTATGTGGTTCTATCCTCCAGTGCAATTAAACGCTTACTGCTTCTCTATAGAAGTGCCATTATACTTTTTTTTTCAAAAAATTTTAATGCTTTCTTCTGGACAACTAAGAGAGGTAACACAGTTTCGGAAATCAACGTGGTTAAAAGATTTTTGTAAACATAATAAAGCTAATAGAACAAACATAAAAATCATCGAGCAAAAAAACAGATATATTTAAATCCCAGCATACCATTAAATTGCCAATAATTGAAATCCCGAATGCACACATGTTGAACACGTTGCAAAGCTATTATTTTAAACAACAACAACAACTATGAGAACAGCAGCAACAATAAAAACAACAAATATGACAACAAGAGCAACGACAGGAACAGTAGCAACAACATAACGAGCAACAAATTTGTTGCTGCCAACATTTGCAGTCGTCCTGCGAAATTGTGCACCTGAAGCTTACGAACTTAAACCCAAACAGATAAACAAACGACCGAACAAACAACCAAACAAAGGACAATAACATAACGTAACGCACGTTACGTAAATGCAATTTGTGTGCTGACACATACACATGTATGTGAGTATGTTTGCTCCTGTCTGTGGCGAAAATAAAAAAAAGGACACATTTTGCTAAATTGTTTTTATACGCAAATAAATAAAATGAAATAAAAGTTGCAAAAGTTTAACGGCAGCAGCATCAAGTTGCACATAGAGTGCACCAATTCAGCAGCTACATATATGCATTTCGAAGGATGAAAGGATAACCTCTTAGGGTAAAAGATTCAGATCTGGAGGGCATACATTTTTATGTGTTCCATTCTCCAGTGTTTATTAATTTTGTTATATCCTTTTAACCCTCTAGTTCCCAAGAAGTCCTGTACACATCTTGCATTTAAAATAATTCTTTAATTCGCAGACTATGATTTTTTTCGGCTGATTTTCTGTACATAACTAGGGAAATCCCCATTTTGTTAAATAAATGTAGTCAATAAACCGTGCAAGGAGTATAGAAGCAGTCAATCGTAAGTCAAAGTTGAGAAAACTTTTATACTTTAATTTATGATAACGCCAAACGATGGAAATCCACATACCATACTTGATAATTTTTATATGTCACTCCCACTTTTGGCATACTTAGGAGACTTGAGGAGTTTTTTTGAAATTTCGGACCCCCCTCCCATTGGTGAGATTTGGTGAGATCTGAACCCGCCCCCCCCTCCCTCCCGTGAGATTTAAATTGTAATTTTTAATTTAAATTCTATACACTAAAAAGTTGACATGAGGTTTTCCTTGACCCCCTCCCCCCTTGGTGATATCTGGTGAGATTTTGTCGGACCCCCTCCCCCCTATTTTAGCTCACGTAATTAATGGATATCCCCTTACAATCTCGAGACATATACTCTCTAGGAACCATACCTTCCAACAGAATTTCTAACTGATTTGAAACAAAAAATTTTATTTTATTTTAATTGAATTCTTTACAGAACTTTGTGATGCCGCTTATGGAGCAGATACATATATAGTATCTACGGTATGTTGGGGAGATAAATTTCTGTAATGATCGAAATTTCAATACGAAAGTTTCTCGTTATAATCGCGCTTTCAATTCTTACGAAGAGTTTTCAACCCTATGAAAAAAAATTACTGCGCCATACGATGGGAAACTATAGGTCATCCTAGAGTAGTATTTTGGACCCATTCTCCGATAGTCAATTGATGGAAAAAGCTCGTAAAGAATTTTGGAAATTAAACAAGCAAAGTATTACACCAATAGATGTTAAATGTTGAAATGGGTTCTCAGAAGTCCCCGAGGAGTCTCCGACCACCCTAATATGTACCCAAAGAACAATTTTTTTTGCTGCAATCATTGTTAAAATATCGAAAATGGATTTTTGATATAATCAAGGCGAACTTTCGAGAAAAAAACTGACTTCACATATATTGATTAAGGGGGCTCGAGAATCCCTTTTCAAATGGTTGGTGCAATGAAATTTTGTATAGGTATCAAATAAAAGTCAAAAAGGGAGACACACAACAGTTTGGATTTTTGCCTTATTTGAAATTCATCGAAGCGAATAGAAGAACTTAAATTGGTTCAATTTTCCTGACACTGGCTCATAACTTTCTTTTATAATGCCGGAGGATGAAACTGATCATGCTCAGTCAATGCCCACTGGAGAGAGAAAGCGTAGAAGTCAAAAAATGAATGCCTGAGCTAATTAGTATTTTCAGAATTTGAAAGTTAAAATTCATCCCTGTTAAAACTAGCCCCGTGATCCTCTAATAAAACTATTTTATTCAAAGGGCAGGACGAGGAAAAGTTAGTAGCACCACAGGCGAATATTTTTTATCTAACGACATTTTATAAAAATTTTAGCTGTTGGTAGAGATTTTTGGCTTGCAAGAAGTGGTGCAAGTTGTCATTAAGATCAAAGCCTTAATGAAAAATTCAATATTTTCATATATAATTTGTAAGCCGAGGATCCTAAGAAATTAATTAAAACAAACTTTACTGCGCACGCGTAGGTACTGCAAGCTTATAGCGCAATAGGCAGACACACTAACCACTACACTCGCCCTCTATTGTAATTCGATTCAATTGCATTATGCCGTATGAGAGATTGACCAAAAATATTGGCCAATATAATAAAATATATATTTATTCACTGATTTCCCGAGGCCTCCAATATTTTAATGAATAATTTTCCAAAAAAAATTAATTTAAAGTTAAGATGGAAGTAAGGACGCATGCCGTTTTTGAAGTTGTTTAAGCTGTTTGGGTTTTTGTAAATTTTACTTTCTTTAACAAGCAACAACGAATAAAAATCAACATTAATATTAATCTCACAAGTGATATTATACTAGGCACAATGGTATTTACATACAGTTACGATTTAAATAAAACATCAAAAATAATATGAAATATTGTTTTTGTAATCCGATACACAATCTGACATTATCTATGTTTACAACACTATTATGTTATCATTATAATTATTAAACTAATCGTCGACAAACTAAATTTCACTATTCAAACAAGGGTACAGGACTTCCGTCAATTGGAATTTGAATTTCCTTTACGACCGTCAGCCAATTCCCATAACAATTTCCCCATTGAACACTTGACTCATGCATATCGGATTACAGAAAACAAAAAAACAAAATTACAAAAACAACGTGACACCAATGTCGAACAACATTGAAGGGTATAACCCTCGAATTGGTCCAGATATGAGTGCAACAAAACAACAAAAGAACTCTCTATATAAAAACGCACAAGTGTCAAAAGAACAAACAGACGCAGATACCCATGGACAATTTTTTTAAAAGCCGCTTATAACATCAGCGCCGGAATTCATAGACAGCGATGAAGAAGCAGAAGCTACGGCAGAAGGGTGCTCAATTAGGCGGAACATTTGGAACATGAAAAATTTGTATTTTAGTACGCTAATGATTGTGCAATGATTAGAGGTATCCAGAAACAACAACAATAGAAGAATTATTCGGGGTATTCCAAGTATGAACAAGTGCTGAGCACAAGACGAAGCAAAGCAGAGTTGTAGTGGGAAAGGGCATTGTGAAAGAAAACGTGCATTTGAATATGGTTTGCGGAATTATGAGGCAAAAATTGCGTTGTTGGTCCACGATGATGATGCCGTGCTGCGCTGCCGTATGTGATGAATTTATGGAAAATTGAACGGCTGATGTTGACACTTTTGTGTTTGTTCTGTGAAAATATCTTATAATTTTGTTTAATATTTACTTTTCTATGAGCACTAGAAGGTGGGAGTGAGAGTGACAACACTTGTTGACAAGGCGAAATTGTAATGAATATTTCATATAATTTTTGTTATACATTTAAAAAATATAAAAAAAATTCTTGAAATAAATAGTTTAAAGCATGGATTTTATTAATGATTTAACACCCGCTTCAGAACTGTTTTATAGCCAATAAAAATTTCAGCAATTTGATTGGGTTCAAACGTTTCTAGGTAAAACGGACCTCTTATAGATCCGTTTTCATAAATTCATTCCTTGATATTTGACTTA
Organism: Meiosimyza platycephala; assembly: GCA_963662105.1. Taxonomy (NCBI): domain Eukaryota; kingdom Metazoa; phylum Arthropoda; class Insecta; order Diptera; family Lauxaniidae; genus Meiosimyza; species Meiosimyza platycephala. The sequence goes on along the minus strand of OY759209.1, from coordinate 100,283,298 downwards.
AAAATTAAAATAATGTCTTTTTCTGTGGAATATCTTATCAATGAAATCTTTGACCATTAACCATCATCACATTTTGTCTATTGGATTTAGGCCATATGGAATGCTTTTTAAGTAAAATTTCTTAGCCAATGCAACAAAAATTATTACAACATAGGCTTGAGGCAATTACAATCTCGATTTGAGAGGTTTTGAGGTCAGAAAGCATTTTTCAAATTTAGATATTTGTTATTGATGCATCTTCAAAATGAACACTAAAATACCAAGCAAACTAAACTCGTTGAGCTGACGGGATTATTTATATCAAAAGGTACTTTTATCTAAAATCACCGCCTTCACAAGGAAACAGTCAATGTCATGACATTCAGATAGGGTGAAAGTTTTTTTATTAACACAATTTTTTATTCCAGAAGTAGTACAAATTGTCGGGCCCTTTAAGGGTTATTGCTAGCAATTGCAAAAAAAAAATGTCTTGTCTCAGTTTTATAGGATATTCTATTAGGTACAGCTGTTGACTACACAACTTCTTCGTGAAACATACGTTTAAAAAAAAAAAAAATTTCGATGAACCAAAAGACATTTTTTGTTACGAATTAATACGCCATTTCCCAAAAGCATGAGTTATCACCATTTTTCCACGCATTATTCTGAGCCTTTTATTTTTAAAATTTTTCTTATATTCGAAGTTAATTGAACTTATTTCGGCACGGTTGCATTTCAGTATGAATTCAAAGGGCTCATTACTTAACTGACTGCAAGAAACTGCATATTAGATGTCAGATGTTTTGTGTTTGAATGGTATCATAGTCGAATGAAAATTCACGGAAAATTCAAAAACGGTTTTCCAAAAAGTTGACCCTTACAATGTTTTATACGGGTGACTTTGAGGAGGAGACAAGTTTTAAACATTTTCTCGCCAACTCAGGGCAACAGAAAACGCGACCACTCTAAACCATTGTAGAAATGATCGCTAGAGCAGGAAATACGTGAATCGGAGATATGTTGAAGGCACTCGCTACAAATCGTGCACGTTGGAAGAGTGTTATGGAAGCTCTATGCTCCGTGAGGAGATAAAGGACACATGAAGAACACTTTCGGCATTTTTTGTTGGTTCTAAAAGAAGTATTAGATGCAGGGACCGTAACGAATATGAATTTTATGCATAATCGTTATTCTGGATCTAAATTTTTTTCGGTCATAAATAATCGATATTTTTAATTTCTATTAGAATAGAAATTTATAATATAATTCCAAAATAACGAATATTTCTGATCGAAATGAATAGAAGTTCAAAATAACGATTATTTTTCATCGAAAAGAATGGAAATCTAATGTAACGACTATTTTTGATCGAAAAAATAAAAATCCAATATAACGATTATTTTTGATCGAAAAAATAGATATCCGAAATAACGATTATTTATGATCTACAAAATAGAAATCCGATATAACAATTATTTTTGATTTTTAAAATAAAACTCGCAGAATTAAAAATCATCATATATCTAGGCTTCTCGTCAAAAGAAATCCATCGGTATACTCAAACTCACATTTCGACTTTTTCTTCATTGTGATTTTTTTGACTTTAATTATAGAAAATAACGATTATTTACGGTCCCTGATTAGACGAATTATCGCGAACTATTACAATAAACCACTAACTGGTGTAAGTCAGTCAGTTCTTAGAAAATTTGCCACCCTAATCATACCTAGTATAAATAAGGTTTTGAAGGCAAAGCTTTTTCAGCTCATTTATTTCAGAGAAAATTTTTTTCAGTGCAAACTACCTGATGAGTAAAGGGAAACTCTATTACCCACGCCGGGATTTAGAAATTTGATGCCCATAGGCCGTTCAGAAATTGCCGCCCCTCTTCACTGGTGAATATGGAAAAAACAAATTTTATTATTTATTTATTTATTTTTTTGCTTGTCAACATTTTGTTAGGTATATTCAAACTTTTTTTCCTCTGTGTAACTCTCAAAATCACCAATGCATTACCACTTAAAAAAATTTTTCAAAGTTCCCAATATTTGCCGCCCTAGGCACTGACCTAGTGTGCCTCTAAGGTAAATCCGGGCCTGCTATTATCCGTTAGGAAAAAAAGAGAACTAGAAAAAAGGAAATTAATTGAAAGAACCCTTTGTGTCTCAGGTCGATTTTGGATAAGAAAATATTTTAATTTACTGCAGAGATTTTGAATTATTGCAAAAATTAACTTATTAACTTTCTGTAAATTAAAACGCCCACGCAGGTTTACATCGTCCACATAATATCTTGTGATAAGTGAAATATTTGTTATTTCATTTTTGTTTTTCATAAATGACTAATTATAAAAACATCACTGAATCGACAAGAAAAACAAAAGACAAGCAATAAAACTGCCTGTTCACACCATTTTGACGTCTGCACCGTCGCCTATTTGTACTCGCAATCGAACTCGAACAAGGCGAGGGCCGCGTGAGTTATGAGCTCATTAATTATTTGTTAATTTGTCACATTTGGTGGTGGCGATGAAGGCGACAAGTTGCTTCCTTTCAGACACCAAGAGATGATACACCAAGTAATGGTGGCAGATCGCGATCGTGTTTATCGTAACATATGAAGCGTAACGAGGACAACAATTTTAGCTGCTTTAAGAACGAATAAATTTCAACATTAATTGGCCGCAAAATTGCACACTACTTAACAAATTGAAAAACAAAAAACTCTTAATTTTATAGGCACTGGAATTGGTTCGAATGTTCGAATGAAAAGAAATTGAATTTAATTTTAGGTCGGTTATGTTAAAAATATTTTTGGAGTGAACTTATGATTAGAAAATTAAAGAAAAATTGAAAATACCGTTTAGAAGCTATTTTTAAGTGCTAGCTAAAAATAGAGGAATTATTCAAAGTTTCATTGTTCGATTTCTCATATAATATTTATACCTACATGGTTTATTATATTCCTCAAAAAAAAAAAATTATGTTCTGTGATAATTATTTTTGAAATATTTGAATTTGATTCAAGAACCCGTTAAATTTCTTGCTAAGCAAAAAATTTCGAGCAAACCATAGACTTTTTCAAAAGTATATTTTTATAAAGATAGTTAAAAATAACCCAACTGAATCCTTGAAAATAACATATTTTGGATATTTCTTGAAAAAAATTTATTTGTGCTATAAATTTTTCACAGAAAGTTATGTCTAATGCCTAACACAGGAGGCCCTAGATGACGAAATATGTAAAAGCAAAGTTTTCATTTCATGAGAAGAATATGTTCATATCTAGAAATATGTAGTAAAGGATTCAAGAGGAGAGATACAGCTAAAGCTCACATGGTCACCAATTTTATTTTAGATGGTATGATGAAACATGGTTATGGCGAAAGTCTTTCCATTATGAAATATCAAACCCTACTTAGTATATTTGACGTCGCGTTGCCAATTTCGATGATCACTTTGACGTTAAATCTTTATCGGTAACTAAGACACTCTAAAAAAACACCCCTTATATAATAAATGTTTCTGTTACAAGCATAAGACGATCGATTTGTAAATTTACATGATTTACGAATGACTGTGTGTTCAATTAAAAAAATATAATATTTTCAGTAGGTCATATAATATTCTGTTTACTACAGTTTTAGTACTTACTTCTGAGCTTCTCTAACGGTTCGTGCTTTGGCGTATGTGGTGGCACTACCGAATGATGAGGATGCTGTGCATAACTATTGACTAGGTCCTGTCCGGCACTGTGATGCAAATGACTTAAGCTACCGATGGGCATCAGACCCGATATGGCTGGTGATATGCTAACCGATGAACTGGAATCATGTAAACTATGATGATTGTGCAAATGATCGGCCGACGATGTGCTGCCACCGTTCACTGTGGAGCTGCCAGTGCTGCCACTGCTCATGGCGGTGCTTGTGGTGCCACCGCTTTCTGCGGAGCCAGCTGAGCCAGCACCGGCTGCAGAGCCCGCACTTACAAGATCCTGCAGGCAGAGTCCCGTCGACTCCGCTGACATGGCTTCTAGGCCATTCAAAGCACCACCATTTGCCGAGCTGGTGACGACCCCGAGGCCGCCGCCCGCTCGCTCCATGCCTAAATACGTGGGAAAAATGGTGGAGAAGCTTTGGGCCACAGCCTGATGCGGCTGATGGTGATGCAGCGCGGCTTGCTGATGATGATGATGGGCGTGTAGAGGTGGCAGATGATGATCTCTGCCAGAGAACTTCGTCGTGACGACGTCCTTGATATGTTGCAAAAACGTAGTCGTCGTCTTGAGGCCGGTATCTTACAACGGGGGCAAGAGAATTTACTGACTCACTGAATTTCAAGTTGATTCCAATGAACTTTGATAGTGCAAAATGGAGCTGCAAAGAAAAAGAGAGAAGTCACTAAATTATTCGAGTACTTGACGTAATTATGTAGTTTACTGCAGATGTCAGATGAACTTCTTTTGACAACAAAAAAAGAGCTGCAATCTTATTGTTGATGCTATAAAAATTAAAAAAATTCCTTATCTCAGTTTTTATCTTAAAACGGTTTACTCAACAAATTTACAAATAAAACAACAGGCTTAACCCCAACACCACACAAGTTAACACCATTGAAACTCCAGCAGGGTTAAGTGTTTTTTTTTCTTTTGTTTTCAGCCAGTTACCATTTACCTGAGACATATTTACAAAGAAAGTTATCGTCGCACCGAAATTTGGAAATGCTGCAAATTTAACACATACGTGGTCTTAAGTTGCCAACACGCGATGGATGGACAGACAGTCAGACGGACAGATAAGCTGAATAACAGATAACTTTACTGCATGGTAGCGCCTCGTACTAGAATACTTCTTCAGATTCATTTCCCCTTTTAAGTTTCTTCATCATTTTAACCCCACCGCCCCCTTAACAGCCACTGATATGAGGCTATTGTAAGAGATAGCGCAGATAGAATACTCGTATCAGATAAGGTTTTCGTTATCTATGTAAAAATATTTACACTTCTGTGAATTTTTATAGCTCTGCTTGTGCCTTATCTGCGCATTGGGCTGCAATCTCTCTTTCGCACTTGGTCCGCTTGGAAGCTTCTTTTTTGTTGCTTATTTTGAAATTTTTATTATATTGACCCAACGAAGAACATTACTATAAGTTTTATGGATGGTGCTATAAAAGCTATGTGTAGGTTCATATTTATGCAGTGGCTTCTAAATAGAAACATATGTTACGAGGCCGAATGCTTTCAATGAAAATATTTAACAAGAACTTCATGAAATATTCAATAATTTTAGGCCCATTTTGAACGTTGAACTGCAATCTTCACCTGATCCCGAAATACATAATTGCTAGCATTTCTCAGACATACAACATTAATATTTTAGAAATAAACTTTAATTTCCAAATAAACGAAGCCTTTGGAGCTCTTGTACTTGGCAAAGATGGTGATGTTGATAAAATTTTCAATTTTTATAAAGATAATTTCAAAAAAGATAATTTACCTAGTGATCGAAATATGTTTGGTGAGCAGAAATGAAACTAAATTGAAAAGTTTAGGAGATATAGTAGATTTTTTACAGAAACATCTATGGTATAAGGACCTTATTCCAGAATTCGTTTGATTCGTTAAATTTTTTATGACTATATCTGCATAATTTTGCACTAATGAGAGGAGTTTTTCGACTCTTAAGAGGCTGAAATTGTATGTGCGTTCAACGATTGATTGTTGATTTATCTTTTAAAAGATATAAATCCATTTTGTGGGTGGCATAAGTACTTTGACAATTCCTATGGCATAAGTTTACTTTGGGAGTGCCTCTAATTTTTTTAAAAAATTCTATTTTTCTTAAGAGTCTTTCAATACTGAACACGAATATGGAATCAAAAGTTGGGTGACGCTTCTAGTTTCGGAGATATAGCCATCGGAAGTCGGGAATATAGCTTTTAATAAAATTGTTGTCATAATTTGGGAACCACTGTAACGACTTTCAAAAATGGATGTCATATGAAAGATAATTTAATAAACTATAATATAAGCTCATAAAAGTTTGAAATTTCAGCTATAGTTTTTGAAAGTTTTCGAGATATCATAATTAATCTCAATTTCTGGTCAACTTTTTTTTTAAAAAACCGTTATTTTTTTGGAAAAATTTTTATTTTACAAACATTCTAATTAATACATAAGAAAGCGCATTTTATGTCCTTTCAAATGGTGTGCTATTCTAGGTTGGTTTTTTTTTGGGTAACCGGATATTTTAAGGAAGGAAAGATAGTAAGCTCAAGAAATTTACTTGAAATTTTGGGATTTGTTGAAAAAGCATGAGTAAGATCACCAACGATAAGCACTATAACCAGGCCCGGATTTACCTTACAGGCGCACTAGGCCAGTGCCTAGGGAGGCAAGAGTTTAGGGGCGGCAAATATTGGGAACTTTGAAAATTTTTTTAAGTGTGGTAATTGGTTAGAGTTACACAGGGGCAAAAAAGTGGGAATATTTTGAATGGTGTCCCCTAAACTACCTAAAAAATGTTGAGAAGCATAAAAAAAAATTTAAATTTATTCTCTTGATAGGCGATAAATCTTTTCCTTGTGTCCTTTATCTCCTCACGGAGCCAGGGTCTCCACAAAACTCTTCCAATGTGCACGATCAGCAGCAAGTGCCATGAACTCTCTCTAACACTTTCCCAAACCACGTATTTCCTATTCTAGCGATATGTAGGAGTGGTGTATTTATAATTTGATATGAGAGTTTCGGTCCAAAGTCAATTTTAGTTTTAGGTTTTCTTCCAGCTGTGCTCATACAGATAATCCTCTGTGTGCTGACTCGAATCGATATCAAACGAGCAATATATTTGAAAATAGAACTAGAATCAGTCCGTTAAAAAAGGGTGAGACCGAAGAAACTTTGATTCAGAGGCTTATCTAGTAAAATCTGGCTTTCGATAGAATATTGGCATAAAATTTTGAATAATGATGAATAATTGTTGGCCTTCTTTCTTTTAGGCAAAATCGATAAAAGTGAATAATGTAGCTGAGTAATGCATACCAAATTTTAAAAAAATCTAAAAATAATGATGTCATAGTCACGTCAGACACGTCATAGGTGCTTCTTATCACTTATGTGTTACTATGTAGAAGAGAGAAAAACATTTTTTAAATAAAATACAAAACAACATAAATTAAAAAAAGTCATAAACCAACTAACGATTATTAATAAATCAATGATTGCTTTTAAGCTCTCTTCAACACTCAGCTGCCACGGTAAGGGGTTTCCCAATTAAAATTGGTATTATGTGATGACTTCTTTTTGAGTTTTTACTATTTATTTAATTGAAATTGGAGCAATTTACCAAACTTATTTTACTGATTACCGCCAACAAGCCCTCTGGTTCCGTCAGGTTTTTGCTAAAAGCGATTTTGTCATTGTTATGCCCAGCACTACCATTTTTTCCTATTGAATTCAGGCAAGAATGGTAATAATAAATTTATCTAATCGTATCAATAATAAAATCACATTTATAAGAATTCATAGTTCTTAAAGTTGTATCGTATTTTATTTTATTACTAGACAGAATTGTCGATTTATTTTTAATAAAATTAAAAATTCCCACAAATATCTGCGTTTCAATAATATAACATTTTTTTTTTTCTTTTGATAATTGTTCACATTCATTCATTAAAACTTGTTGTAGACTTTTGAAATTTATGTTATAAAAATCCTCTTTTAATCTCAACTTGATTCTTTTTTGATCCCCAAGTGGATTATAGATGGCGCTCCAAGTTTTTTCTAATCTTTCATTAGGTTTTTAATTTGTCAGATACTTTAATTCCATGAGATTAAAATAGGTGGTATTGATAATATTTTAAAAGATATGCACAAGTTGCTATATATTTTTATTTATGAAATTTACAAATTTTTTAATTTGAATATTTGCGATCGAAATATTTAGCAAGGTAGTTATTTATTTTAGAATTAATACTCGGAGATTTCCTTACGAATGCTACATTTTAAGCATTTAATTTATTGTTTTGATTTCGTTAATAAGCCCCACCTTCATATTGTTATTTAGTTAAATGATTTGCTTTTTATTAACAATTCAAAAATTATATAAATTAAGAGGATTTTTTTATTCCTAATCTTTAGAGCATACAAAAAGAAGTAGAATTCTGAGTTATCTACTCGTGAAAATAAATATGAACACTTTGAATTTAATCCGCAGCTTTAGTAGCAGAACCAAAATCATAAAAAAAATAGAAGCCAACAAAATTTGGTTCTTTAAACAAAAAAAGAAATGGGACAATAATTTATTAAACTACAAATAAATTTACACACTTTTTTCTTAAAAAACAAAAATAGTCAAATCAAAAAAAGAAAAATAAAGATTTCTTTTGTTATCTTAAATAAAAAATACTGCTATAATAAATATTTGTACTTGTCAGTGTTGAATTCAAAAGCAAAAATTTGTAAATGTGAATGATTTGTGTGCGGTTTCAACCGTTTCTTATACGCAAAAAACATTCATAATTTTGATGTTTTCATGTCTAAATTCAGGGAAACGTTCACAGTCAAATACACTCGTTCGCATTGGATGTGCTGAGTTTCCGACGTCAATAACTTTTTTTTTCAAAAAAATTTATTTCAGCTGTCTGAACTAACAATTCGTTTTTTTCCAAGCAAAATGTTTTTAGTATTTTCAATTACTTCAAGTCCCAACGCATAACCCTACAATCGAAACCTCAAAAATACATCATATTTTCGAAATATTAACGAAAACCTTTTTCTTTCAAATTACTACATGCTATATCCTTTCCTAAACAACTAACGAGTTAGGTTTTTGAGCCGTAGGCTGAATCAATACTTGCAGTCGGATATCATGAAATCGAGTTTAAAGCTAATGCTGTCCGTAAAGTACTGACACATAGGGGCAAAATGGAAAAATATTGCGCGTAATTATAGTCGAAATAAAGTACACTTTAAGATCAGTCAAGTATGATCTTAAATAGAGTTAAAGCATACTAAATGCTTAAAGCAAGCTTTAACTGTGCACAGGCCCTGATTTACCATACAGGCAGAGTCGGCACGTGCCTAGGGCGGCAAGAATTAAAGGGCGGCAAATATTGGCGGAAACTTTGAAAAAATTTTTTATTTGTATATATTGGCGTCTTATCAAAATGATCATCAATTTATAATAAAAAATATATATTGCATTGAAATATAAATCTAGCTTTTACGCAGAAATCATTAAAAAAATCTCAAAAATACCAGAAATATTGTATTGTGCTCTAGAAACATAAGTAGGATCTCAATAAATTTATTGATTGAAAAAGTTTTCGAACTTTTGAAACTTTAAATACATTTTTCTCAAAACTATGTTTTTGAAATCGGTGATGAATATATCTTGAGAACAACCTTACCAATCAGGCTCAAGTTTTAACACAAGCTTTAAATCTTAAAGTCCTTCATCATACATTTTGTCGATCTTATTAATTTTATAAGCAATTTAAAACTAAAGGTCGAAAATCAAAAATTTTTTTGTAAATCCGTCATTTTGTTAATTAAATATTTTACTTAATCTGACGATTAAGGATTAGATTTTACTATACATTAACTCTATCTTCAACATTTTTTGATTTCATATAACTAGTTCAGATATATTGTGATTACCGCAAAACACTTTTCTGTTTTGGAGATGCTCTCGGAGATCGGCTGCAGCAACTTCATAAGTCAATATTTTTGTGAAAAAAAATATGAATGTGAACTAGAATATTAGTTAATCAATTGCAAAGGGATTTTTTCAAAAAAGTTTTAGCGCCTTTCCAAAGAAAAATTCTTAAGAAAATGCATTTTTTGGCCAATCTAACTGGACATAACCCCTTAACAACTAAAAGTATGCAATGGGATTTCTGTTTTCTTCTTATGTTTACTTTGTTTTGTCTTATTTTCTTTCTTCTTTTCTCATACGCAAATTTTCTAACACCGAAAACTATTTTATATATGTAAGTAATAAAAACCTATAGCCTAACTAATGAATGTGTATGTAACAAAAAGTTCTACTTCTACGTAGAGAGTCAGTCAGGCCGCTTTAAAAGCCATTAAATCGAATCACTTTAAATCAAGAACTTAGGAATATTTTAATGCATTTCGTACACTGAGTAAGGAGAATACAGTATTCCTTCAATGGGTACATGGGCATTCCGAAATTATAGGAAATGAAAAGGCAGATCTATTAGCAAAGCAAGGTGCTCTGTCTCTTAAACACTACTATTAAGAGATAGAGAGGTAGGTACTCTCAGCATCAGAAAAGATGTGCATTTCCATTAGTAACATTACCAAACATTTTTGGCCACGCTTACATAAAATAGATATTTATATTTATTATCCTCAACTCGAAGTGAATGCAGGCTATTGACCAGAATTTTGACTGGCCACTGCCCTATTGGGCATGAAGCTTTCAAGTTGAGCATAGTATCTAATAGCTGGTGTAGAATTTATTATGAGCCCCATGAAGAGCAAACCACCTTCTTTGCTCTTGCCCCGCTTTGGCAAGAAATAGATTAAAATATTTCGTGCAGCCACTCTTCGTACCCTTGAAGGAACTACCAAAAGTAAACCTGAATGAAACCATAAGTTTCGCTATAACAACATGCACCTTCATGTTGGACGAGCACTACAATGAAAGCACCAGAATTTATTAATAAGACTGTAGAATATAGTTTGCGGTAACACTATGGATCCTTGAGATGTAGGGGAGGCATCGCGGCAGCCACTCAAATCTAACCTAACCTAGAGTCCCCAACTTATAATTTTACATTCGTTATCATTATTGAACGGCGCGAAAAAAAACAGGATTTCAGAATAAAAAAGGAAGGCATATGAAGTGTACTTATACAAAACAACAAATAAATATTTGCGCAAACAGGAAGAAATTTTTCATTCATATGATAAACTTATTGAGCTAAAAAAAGTATCTAACCGTCAATTAAAACACTTCCTTATATGAAATTGACAAATACTGTAAGAAGAAGTAAATATAGAAATGTATTCTGAGCTGAATTTTGAAAGGGAATTCGTAATGCGAGCTTCGCAAAGTTTTTCTTTTATAAAATATAATATTTTTATGAAAAACTAAACAATTTAAAGTGAAGATTGGTATACTTCATAAGAAATTGTTGTGCATGATAAGGTCACAAATTATAATATCAAGCAAATCAATTCCCTGATTTACGCGGCAATGAAACTATACGAGCACTTTTGAGTTCTTAATTTTCCATACGTAACAAACAATTGAAGAATTTCGAGAGCTCGGTATTCCTATTATTTTAAAACATATCTGTGGCAAAAAGGAATAATAACTTAAGTCAACTTAAGACAAATTAAGTTGAGGCCAATTTTTTATTTGTTTTTGGTGAAATTTGCAACAAAATAAGCAGGTACAGTAGACATCCAATATAACGCATAACGATATAATGAATTTTCGTTTTAACGAACAGTTTTTGAAATTGGAATTTTTCCATTGATGTCTCTAAATTAGAAACGCTAAAAATTTTCGCTATTCCAAATAACGAACATTGTTTAATTCAACGATAACTGTTGAACTGAAATTACTTTTTTTAACAGGATAGGTGATCGCAAGTGAATATAGCATTCCAAAATCTAACTTAACTTTTATACGAGTAAATATATGTATGTGTTAACAAAAGCCAGTTTCTTTAATAAAAAACACTTCGATATAACGAATTTTACGATATTACGACTGACCCGTGGATTAATTAGTTCGTTATATTGGACGTCTACTGTACTTACAAATTGCCTAAAAACGAAAGAAAAATTTCATTCGAAACTAATGAAAAACTGGCATTAATTCTATTTGTCATAAGTTGACTTAAGCTGTTATTCCTTTTTGCCATAGATATATTGATATTGTCTTATTTAAAATATTTCAGTTTTCATCGGGAAATTTTCATACATTTAGCACTGTATGATTTTAGTGACACAAACACTAATGACAGCACCCATTGTAGACATCGCCCTCCTTACGGAAAGAAACTGTATTATCCCCCAACAAATGAGATCTAAAGTTGGGAATGATGACACCGGAAGTACTATAGAATATCTAGAAAGTATGGCTAACTCGCACATATGCAGTTATGCCTATAGGTTCCGTCGCTAATGCACAGGGTCAGTGGCAGTGCAGTACACAATGGCAAGCTGAGCCTGCACTAGAGAGTTTTGAGCCTGTCCTCGCCACTAGCTTGAGCTTGCCAAGGATTTAGAAATTTCTACTCAAAAAGTAGTCGCAACTAAAAAACTACCCCGAAGAGAAAATCCAGCGCTTAAATTCGGTGTGTAATTCGGATAATTTTAGATTTTCACAAGATCCACAAAAGTCGATTTTTGCAGACGTTTGCACTTTTTTATGGACTCTCATCGTGAATGATATCGGCAATGCTGATGTTCCGTGGATTAGCATTTTAGAGGATGGCACACACGATAAAAATAATCGAGAAAACATTTCAATTCCACTTATATCTCTAGAAGAAAGTCCACAGATTTCTTCAAACACAGGAGAGAGAGATCCCTGATTTAGCTAAAATCGTTGAAACGCATGTGATATAGGTAACTGCCAGAGCTTTTGGTTACAGCACAGCGACTTGCGAATCTCTTTCTCTGTTTTGTCAAGGATTAACCGTCCACAGCGACTCTTTATGTGCCATCAGCAAATGTCAAATTTGACCCTTCTTGCATACGAACAAAATCGTATAAGAACTCAAAACCTTGAGTTATTTTCTGAAAATTTAATCAGCAGAAGAACCGACACAAAATTCTAATTTGAAATCTACAGTCAAAAATCAATAGCTCCAAATTTATGAATACAGTTTAAATAAAGCCTTGCGATTGTATTATGTCTTAGGGTGCTAGAGTTATGTAAAAATAGAGGTAATTTGGTCGAAAGACTTACACTCTTTTGTATGTAGAAAAATTCGCTCAGTTTTTGGGGAATTGTGCGACACAACATTTTTGACATTTTCCATTAATATGATTTTTGAGCCTATTTGGAAACCTGACTCAGATTTTTGGGTCCTATGGATTATTAGCATATTGTATGCATTCATGAAACGATTACTTCAATTTGAAGCGACTATATTATGAGCTATATCTGACCAATTTACTAGAAAAGCTATGCTATGGCTTGCAAAAACTACATTATTAAATTTAATTTTAAAAACCTAATTAAGCATCCTGTGGGAAAGCTTGAAGTCAACATGTACCATAGGCTTTTATTTGTACTATGCTGATAGGATCGTATAACTATAATCCCGCCCTTAATGATTGACTAATGACCAAATATTTTCAAGATGCTTTCAAAAAAAAAGTTAACCAGTCTTAAATTTATACCAACCATGACAGTGTTAACAAATTGAGCCTTGGTGAAGCTTAGAATTATAAAAATCTTAATCCACTGATGTACAGCGACCAAAGACACGCTGTGTGCAGTTTTATAATTACATATGTATTAACAAATTATAATTTATCTGAGTTTTTCGAAATATAAATCGGATTCCAAAATGATAACTGTAGCAGGTGAAAGAATGAACAAATCTTATACAAATCAGTCCTCATTGCTGTTCCCAAGTGAAACAGTTACTGAGCCTAAAGATCTGGCGATCAACAAGTCATTCATCGATTTATACAATTTACCAAACACGATTTCTTAGTGAAGATCCGACGAAGGGTTTCCGAGGTACTCAAGTAATATTCTTGCCAGAGAAAGCTCAAAGTGTGGACTGGCAGCTGTTGCAGCTCTATAGGTAAGCGCTACAAGTGCAAATAATGTTACTTGGGATCAGGCCCTTAGGCCGTTCATAAATTGCCGCCCTTCTTCACTGGTGAATATGGGAAAAAAAATTTTTATTATGAAAAGTGAGGACCTTTTTCTTTTCTTGCTTCTCAACATTTTTTAGGTAGCTTAGGGGGTAACATTCCCAATATTTGCCGCCCCTAAATACTTGTGTGTGCCTGGAAGGTAAATCCGGGCCTGCTTGGGATCTAATCCAACAAGACCAATATCAAACACTTTACCATGATCTTCAGCTTCAACAAACTAAACACAATTATTTTGAGGCGTAGGTGGTGAAAAAATAAGATTCAAAATATATTACTTTTTCTTTATTTAGGATATGTAGGTGATTTTCGATTCTCAAAAAGTAACCTAATCTATATAATATATCTAGGACTTTCGAAAATATTGCAATCGAAACTACAAAACAATAAATGGAATCGCTTCTTACGGGGTCGAATGGTAGAAAATAAACAAAGTTACGGAACAGGTCCTTTAGCGTTCTTTGAAAGATAAGTTTTCCATTTGCCTTGAATGCGGGAATGACATGTGTAGAAAAGTAGATTGGAAGCTTACAAAAATTATCATCAGTTAAAGGATAGAAAATTTTTAACGAATATCTGAAGACTTACACATTTAAAAAGCGATTCGATTTCAATCAATGTGAAGGCAATGATGCTTCAAGTATTTTATTGGCTGTTGAGACCATCCTTGTACACTTGGTGCAGAACTGAAAGGCTTTTAATTTATTGACGTGTAAAGGATTGTTGTTGAATCAAAAAATGACCCAAAAAATTATGTTTAAAATGCGATTTTGTATTGGTTTCTTGAACTTATGTAGTACATATGTTTATTAGAAAAAGATTTTGACAACTGGACAAGTTGGAGTCTCTGGCTTAACATTTAAAAAGTATCAAAACAATGAAGGAGTTCATCACGCATTGTTTTGTATTGCAAGAAAAGTCTACTCAAATCAGATATCCATAAGATTTTTTGTGTGACGAATTTCGGGTCTGTAATATTACCTAATGGACAGTCAGGTAACGTTTGGACTTTGTCAAAAATCACAATCTTCGCTGCGTATTTGTTAATAAATTTTCCAAGCTCATCAAAAACTCATCAAACTCATTTTTGTAAGTTTATAGTGATGAAAGAAATTCACTTTGTGCTCATGTTGCTAGCGTTTTGGAAATAGAAAATTGAATGAGTTCTTTCTTTTATTGAAACAGGTAGGATTAGGAAGAGCATTTTAAGAAAAAAAAATAGTTGAAAAAGGAGAAAAATTTTTGATATCAGCATAGTTTGAAGACCTGCAATTCATATCCTACCACGGGGCCACCAAGCCACTAGTTAATGCACAGTGAAGGATATTTATTGTCCCCGGCGTATAGACGTTGATAACCAAATAAGAGGTCCTCACTAGTCATATCGAAATACCTTACGATATGAATGGCAGTATCATTACATTAACCACAGTACCTTAAAGCACTAGATCTTGCTGATAGTGCAAACTTGGTCCGTTGATATATTTATAGCTTGTAAGCTAATTATTCAATAAAAATGCAGAATAGATTAAAGTTCAATTGGACTAACATATATGCTGCGCTATCACTATTAGAGAGCGTTATAAAATTCAAATAAGTCCTTGATTTGAAGTATCGCCGTTGAAGTGGATTTCTCAAACTTCCCCAGTTTTTGTAAAAAAAAACTCATCAAATGAGCACTCATGGGAGTCTTTAAAAGTCGGCTGTCGAAAGCCCAATAATGAATATAAAGATCAACATAAATTTTCATTTGTGAACACTTGATTCATGTCGAGTATAATTTCGATATAAAACTTTTAAAAATACATTCTTTAAGATAAAAATGAATGAACACTTTTAATTTATATTCAAAACTCACCTTAACAGAGTTCAAGTTTAATCCACTTTTAGTAAATGTCGCACATTAAGTTGAATGGTCGAAATATATCTTGCAGATACACGAGATGATTTTATAACACTGAAATTATTATTTATTTCTCTTTTTTTGTTGTTGTTGTTGTTGTTTCTATCTTTCTGTTTTGTATTTTTTGCTTTATTTAAATTTGTATTAGGATTAAATAGATCGTTATTAGAAATAAAACATCAGACACACTCACACACATTTACCGCAATTTATACGTACGTGTAATAAATTAACAATATTTGATAAATCAGAACGTGTCACTAGATGGCGTGTGCAGTGCAATAAATCAACGCAGCGCACGGATTATAAGGATCACGGCAAAAAAATCTGGGTTAATGCGCGATTTAATCTCGAGTAGGAGGGCAATGACAAAAACAAAAAGTGAAAGTTGCTACTTTTTTTCACCCGTTTCGTTGTTGTTGTTGTTGTTAGTTTAAAAATTAAGTTATTTCATTAGATTTGCCAACAGAAAATTGTTTTGCTTTGTTTTTATTTTTTATTTGACGATTTTAAAGATTCGCTTTTTCCAAGTTGTCTTAAAGATACATATGTATCTATGTGTATATATATTTTGTTTTTGGTTTTGTGATTTAATTTTTGATTTTATTGGCACATATAAATTTCGTCGAAATCCCCGCCGGCTTACGTCTTTTAATAATTTAATCCGCAGCGTAATTAAGTTGAATATCCAGTGAGTTCGAGTTGGCTCTTCGAAATGAAACAATGGCTGCGTAGATACGCGGATACAAATACCTAGGTACGAATTCAAACGGAGATGCGACTGGGCGTATGAGTGGCGTTTCGCTTTGCTTTTGATTTCTTTGGTTGGCAAACGGAAATAACGCGTCTGAACCAGCGACAAGACTTGTCGCTATTGAAATCGTATCGAATGGCAAATGGAAATGTATCTGCTGGATGCACGTTAGTAAAATTGCACACACAAACACATGAAAATGCGCAGCACTAGCGTTGGCAGAACCGAGAGCAAATGCGAATGCGTTTTCAAAAACAACAACGATGAAAAATATCCACTATTGTTTCACAAAGTACGAGTATCTGCAGTTGCGGACACTTGTATCTGCAAGTACGCAGTATATTGACAGTCAGCACCGAACGGGCGCGTGCAAACATACAGACGAGCGAGAGAACGAACGAACGAGCGACGGCTATGAGACGATAACAACAAAATACAGTCCAACACGGGAAACGAGCGTTCGAAAAGTGAAAAGCGTTTTTCCTCAACACTTTGGACGAGCTACCGCTCTGCTGGTTGCTTGCATTGTTTGCGCGGCGTACCGATGTCGCATGTTGCTCATTACTGATAAGGAATCAACGTACGTGTGAAAAAGAGCGCTCTGATGCCGAAACGAGCAGGACAAACGGTTTTAGCTGCTAAAATAACGAGCAGCGAGTTTTAAGTAGCGAGTAGCATGCTCGTTTGCTGGGCTAAGACACACCCTTGGTTTCCCGTTAGTGCAACGTGTGCAAATGAGATAGCTGAAATCTGTCGCTCTCATATTTTATTCTTGTCGCTACAGCGGTACTGAAGGAGGGTTCAAAGCCCATTGTCTTTATTTGTGTTGTCGTCGTTGTTGTAGCTGCTATTGTGCTTGTCGCCATTCTGTTCGCTTTTTCCCATTTGCCTTGTTTTGTTGCTGTGCTATGTTGTCGATTCAATTCCATTTTTTATTTTTGATTTGCGTTACAAGCCTTCCTACTTCTTGGCTCCCCTTTTCCAGGAACTATTTAGCACTCTGTCAAGTTTTGCCATTCTGTTGGAGCATTTCATATGATAAAATTTATGCGAAATTTGGAGTCGACATAAATCTCTATATAAAAATGTCCGACCGTATTCGTTTAAATTCAAATCGCTGAGTCGCTGAGCTTGAATCTGCCATCAGATTTTGGCCGACTCGTCAACTCTTCGAGACAACGGCAATTGACACGGAAACAAGTGCTCTTCTTCTACGTTTTTATTTCAAGTCTGCGAGGTTCGGTGCCTGAGGCAAAGTTGTTCCTCGTGAAAAGACAAAAATTCCTCCTTTCGCTTTGGAGAAGTTTTGCCAAATTTTCTGAGAAAAACTACATTGGTACGGCCTTAGGTAGAAAAATCCCTAGTAAAAAATTAAGTGGGGTTGTCAAACAACAAACTTCCCAAGACTCTTCATATTTCTATTCGCTTACATGTGAACAAAAAGATCCGATTTTAAGAGATACAGTCGTTGGAATTTGTAGCTTTTCTTAGAATCATAATAAGTTGAAAATGATTATCGTAAGGATATCATTCAAAAGGTAATTACGAACGGGACATTATTGTCGTATAATACATATCTCTTCAAAATTGGTTTAAAAAATAGATCGAGTTTCCGAAAGTTTGGCATTTGTTCTGAAAGAAACCTAATCTAATTTTTGCCAAAACAACCTACATCATTTCCGTTAAAACTATGTGTTATTGCAAAGTCGTCAATTCGGTAGGGCTGGGAAGGTCATTGCCACCCTCCCCCCAAGGATCTGAGACTAGTTATTATTCAATACATCAATTCAATAAGACCATCTAATAGTGGAGGAATTATAATTATCGCCCCCCCGAGGTTTTGGTGAAGTAACCCCATTGTATTATTGGTACATTTTTGTATGGAAAATACTTAAAAATAAAAAATTCAGTGATCAAATACAAATTGTTCATACTTCAAATAACACTGACCCACAGAGAACAGTTTTTTGACATACCTGTACTGCCCTCAGAACCGAAATGGGCGTATCTCAATAAAATTCATATTCGTGATTTTTATGGCATCGAATAGCTTAAGAAATTACACGTCTAATGAACTACGCCAAATGTTGGTATCTTAGTTCAAACCTATAAAAAATCTCCGAAGAGAATTTCCTCTATCTCTATTTTACATGTATTTCAACAAATTGACATAAACAAAACATCAATTATCTCGAAACGCGTTTTTTTGAGATACGCCCAGGCCCGGATTTAGAAATCTTCCGCCCTTAGGCCAGTCAGAAATTGTCGGCCCCCTTCACTAGTAAATATAGAAAAAAAATTTCACCGTACTTTTATATTAGGTTCGCTTTTTTAAACTTTTTTAAATAATTAAATTAGTTTTCTCAATTTTTTGATACCACTAGGATAGTAGAGAGTTTTAGAGAGCTTGATGATGAAATAACAAAACGTTAATTGTTGAGTATCGCGAGTTAAAATTATTAAATCGACCAATAAAATTACCAATTCCTCTTGAACATTTTCTTATTTGAGAAATCGAGGAACACATAATGATAAATTCAGTTCCAAAGATTGAAGTAAAACTTAACCAGATTTAATAGAAATACTTGAATGTGAAAAATATTTTCGAACTTCTATAGAGACTTTGACCATTGGAAAGATGTTCACAATATCATAACTTTTCTTCTGTGTATGTGATTCAACACTTCCCAGATTCCCTTTTTTTTAGATCTTCTAAACATGATATTATGCCTTCCAATGGAATGCTTATTATTATGGCTTCCTTCAGATCTTCAAAACATGCTATTATGCCTTCTAATTGCAGGATCTCATTTCTTTTAAAGATTTTTGGTCTTATGATTCATTATCGACGACATCAAGTGTATGTACATAAATGGAGACAAAGAACTGAATAAATGTTGCCAGCGTGGATAGCTTTCTGAACTACAAGCTAGTCAGACATTATCTTGTCCCTTGTTTTAAGAAGCGAGCGAAGCAGACCTTATTTTCTTTCTTCTTTTGAGAAGCCAGCATCCCAGGCCTTGACACCCACTGACAGCGTGTGTAAAAGAGAAACAATGAAAGAATTGAGAGCGGCATGGTTACTGGCGTTCGGAGAAGGCATAAAAGCAGGATATACTTATGTATATCTTTTTCTGGGTTGTTAAGCAGATGTTTTGTTGGAATAAATGAGCTGACAAATACAGATCTGATTTGCTGTTTTCAAGACACAACTAAATGGGTAGTAGTTACATACTAAATAAATCCTGCCGCAAGTCCTGCCATAAGAGCATAACTTTTCACTGTGCAAAATCCCTTCATTGTTTTACCGTTTTACAGTTGCTACTTCGCTATCGTTGTTGTTGTTGTTGTTGATATTGCTGTCATATTGTTTGGGTTTGTGTTTGTATTTGCGTCAGTTGTGTTATTTTTTTTATTGTTTTTTGCTTTGTATGTGAGCTTGCGTTGATTTCGATTGTATTGTCTTTTTTGTATCTTCTTTTTTTTTATTTTTATTATTATTTTTTTCTGTTTGGTTTGGTACGTGCGTTCTAAAATGTTGCATTCGTTGGCTTTATCTTCTCTCAACCACCCCGCCCATTTTAATTTATAATAAACTACTCCTTTTGGTTCTTTGTTGGGTGTCAAGGGCGTTTCGTTATCCTGCGAGTTGCTCTCGGATATTTTTTTTTTGTTATTATTGTTGTTGTAGAAGTTGTTGTTGTTGTTGTTGTTCGTATCCTTTGTTTATTCATTGTGCAGCATCTTGAAACGTACTCATGTTGCTGTAGTGGTTTTGTAGTTGTTGTTGTTGCTGTTGTTGCTGTTTTTGCCATTTTTATTTTTTGGCTAAAATGTGTACTGCGTACAAATAAATAAATTACCGTTATTTTTGACGCATTTTTTACAATTTTGACTTTTTTGTGTTGTGTTGTTTTTGTATTGCAAAGGACGAGAATATGCGCGCAAACGAATACGAATTGTCATTCAAACAACACGAAAACCGAAGGAGGTACAGAGCGCTCTGGAAACAAGAAAAACGGTTGGGGTATGGGAACACAAAAAAAGGAATTATTTAAAATGCACGACAACATCAGAGGGAGTTCATATTTTGTTAAGGACTTATATTTCTTTTTGTACTTTTTTTGCCATATTTTATTACCATTGTTATTTCATTGTTTTTTCCATATGAAATGAATAACGATTTAAGTAGAGACAGTAGAAAAACAAGTGGGTCAAAATGTACTAGAATGATTTCATCATTGGTGGACTTAAAGATTGGAGACTCTAGGTCCATGATATAATATCCCCTATTTATGAAAAATCATTGAATTTGATTGAGTAGTGGAAAATTTGTTTGATTATTATTATATAATGAAAACAAAACTTAGGACAAGACTCCCAATCTGACCAAAAAAATAGAACAGGATAAGTTCCCAAGACAGAACTTTCAGCCCACCGTGCAGAATTCGGACATTATCCTAACTTTGACGATGTAAAGGATTTACAACTTAGAGTACCAATATGACCAACGATCAATGTTAAAGATGCTTCATATTATTAATACTCTCACTGCTCTGAGAACTTTAAGAGTGACACCGAAAATTTGGCTCACATACATATACACATGTATGTATATGTAGATATGTATAGGTTAGGTTAGGTGGAGAAGCCAGAAGAGTCTACTCTAAAGACCCAGAAATCTCTCAATGTTTTCATTTACTTGATTCAGCAAGCGTTTTCTAGTCTGAAGTTCTTGTCATTCTTGTAGCCTGCAGATTAGTGGGCTGTATTAATTCAGAGAAGAAGATAGCAATTCTCTCCGATATAAAATCAAAGCTAGTAAACCAATGCAAAGAAGAACTTGTCAGGCTAGGACATCGATTTGATATAACTTTCATATGGGTTCCAGGCCACAGAAACATTGAGGGAAATAAAACGACTGATGAACTATCAAGGCGTGGAACGTGTTTTCACTCCTCTCAGTTTAGTTAAGAAGTGGTTTTTTCGCTTTTTCTATCTGTAGCAGGAAACAACAGTCACATTTGTACCTCACTAACATACTCTAAGATTATTCAAAAAGATCAACATTATTGCAAAAAGGGTGAAGGATCAAAATTGGTTTTTGCAAATTTCTCTGCAGCCATTTGTTTTACAGAAAAGTTTAAGTATTAAGAGATTTCCCATGGGAAAAAGCTCAGCAAAGCAATTTTTGTTCGGACACAATTGTCATTAGTGATAATCAGAGAATCCAAAACTTGAAATTACTGCATTACATAATAAGTGTATACCGTAGCATATTTTGACATTTGGAGCCAACCGTGTTTAAATTTTCACCAATAAGTCTGAACAAAAATTGTTGTAAATGTAAATAAGTGAAAATAATACCGAAACCGACTTTTGAAACTTAACCATTTTTTAGGATCAAACACATTATAAGGAACACATTGGCGTAAATTTCAATTCTGACAGCTTTGGTTCAAAAACGACCAATCTCCTTTGACTACAAATTATAATAGTTCCCAAATATACATAGGTGCAGCTGGCTACTAAAACTCTGCTATTAACTACCAGTTCCATCGATAGGTTACAACCTATTGTATGGCAAAAATATTCTTTTTAACAACCATGGATTCAAAAACAATATAAATTTTCCAAGTGATGCCATTGCGGTAAGTCCATCTGCTACGCACATAAGATTTGGATAGAAATAGAATCCGTAATGAAAACCAACTCAGTATGCAGCTTAAAAATAAGGATTTTGGAGGTATAAGCTGTTTTATTTGAAATGTTATACTTTCCAAAAAGGATGACACATTTAACTTTTCATCAAATCTGGAAACATTGTTTCATTTATGAAAAGGTTGACAACGCAACTACGCTTGGAAATTTACTAAATTCAATAAAATTTCAACTTTAAATTCACTCAAAATTCACATGATTACTTGCGATTATAAAATCAGTTAGACACCAAGATGGGAAAAGTAAATTCTATGGTTTATGCAGATAAGTCCAGGGCCGCAATACGCTTTTTACCGCCTCTACGGCTACCACATTTTATCCGCCCCAAGTATTGTGCGATGCACTGGAAGAACTTATAATGTTTAGATTTTTTTTATTGTTTGGATTATTTTATTATATTATATATTCAATATTAAAAGTAGTATGAATTAATTACTACGCAGTTGTAATTGCCTTGCCGTGCAGTGAAAATAGTTTTTGATATTTTTTTTTCGCAAGCCCTTTTCATAATACCCTGGATAAGCCAGCGATGGCTTAGTATGTGGTAACATAGTAGTCAACGGCATGTGGAGACACTTGCATACGGCGGACGCTAACGGAGTTGTTAATTTCGGAAGTTAATCCTTACACCATTATATTTACTACATTAAGGGTTTATGAGCGATCTTAAGCTGATATGGTTAAGTTAAAATTAAGGATAGAAAGAGACTTAAAATATCAAATATTTTATCTATGAATTTTCACAATTTTTTCACCCAAAAAATTTATTTTTCAGATAGCAGTTTCACTTTATTTTTATGAAACTTCAGTCAAACTGCATTAACATTTTCGAGCTTGTAATCCCGGCTTCGCACACACACACATACTCGCGCTCCAGCTCGCGTATTACACCAATAATGTGCTAATTCGAAAATGTGCGTTACGCACACATGCACGATGATATCCTAAAAATGCCTTCAATTGGATTGTGAAATCCTTCGATTACCTGTGCTCCATCGATTGGAAAAGAGAACGCATATCTACGAGATGCAGACAAAATTTTCAGATGCGAATATGCGATAGCAACAACATTAATAAACAACAACAATACCAGTCACAGGATCATCAACAATGCGGTACAACAGCAGTGGCAAACAGATATAACGCAGAGACAATTCGCTATCAACTCCTACTATAACACTTTCAGATTCCAGTAGCGAAGTCATTGGCGTAGGCATAAAAATAAATGCACTAATGAAAACAAAATTTTATTTAGAAAGCAGCCCAAAGCCTTAACAACAACCGAAGGACCTCGAGCATGGTAGACCATCGAAAACGATTTTAATTTAAATTGTTTTTTTTTTTAAATTTTTTTATTTTTTTTTTTCCACCTTTAATTTGTTTATCAACTACATAATCAGATTTCATTTTGCTAGTGTTTTCGGATAGGCCGAAAATCAACTATATACAAAATTTTAGCCTTGTGCGAGTATGTTTCTCAAAGTGGCTGCCAGCTCTCCTACTAAAAGTATAAATATCTACGCAATGAGGCAATTTATTTCTATTGTTGTATTTCAAAATCACAGTCATGGTTTTTTAACCAAATGGACTCAAAATATTACGGACTGATAAAACTGCAAACTATAAGTATCTGAAAGTTACAAGTATGCATGGATAGATATGGATACAATATTGCACATAGGCACATTTACAAAGTAAATAGATTTTTGAGAAAAAATTTTAGAATTATAATCTTAACCTGACGACGCACATTTTTCACTTTACGTCCGGTCCGGTTATATTGCGCCTATAACAGAGAAGTTATAAAACAGAAATTTTTGATATGACACTTGAGCAACTAACCCCCGCTATACGAATTCTAGATCCGCTACTGAGTATACCTACAAGAACATCATATACCAATTTAGTCACCATTTGTTTTTGTTATTCAATTGAAGTACTTTACTTTTCCGTCTGCTTTGTTTGTTACGCTTGAGTTAGCACTTAAATGACACGAGTCTAATGAGCAGCCTAGCAACCACTCATCATTTTGTTATCTTTTAATTGAAAATTATTGCAAAATGGCCTCGCCCACTAAAATTAAGTAAGTGAAATTAGTTAACATACAAAAGAAAAATCAACTAACAATAAGTTAAAAGAATTGAAGCATTATTTTTGTAATACCTATAGATAGGTATTTTTTTTTTTTTTGCCTTTAAGTCTTTAGGGCAAAAGTCCGTCATATGCCGAGTTCATATTACAGATTTTGTCTATCACTTGCAGTGAGAAAGACACCGTCAGTATTTTGATCTATAAGTCCTAATCCTTTTGTTGGTTTCAGCATTTAAAATTTTGCACGGATGCACAACAGTAGCGTACCTAGGGTGGGACCGACGGGGGCAGCCGTCCCGGGCGCAAGGCTAGGGTTTTTGAAAGCCAAAAATGAGGACTTTTTTTTTAGAGAATGAAATTAAGTCGATGTAGTAAATTTGAATGTGTAAGTGGAAATTTTCATAATATTAGTGAAATATATCTCATTTTGCTAGAGTTTTTGAATATGCAAAGTTCTAAATTTGCAATTTAGAATTTTAAACATTACAAACATAAGAAAAGCTCATTGAAGGGCATAGCTCGGCTTTCAATAATTTTAATACGAATAATAACATAACTTGAGAATATATTATTTGAGAAACTTTAATAAAATTTGGTGACATGAATATCGAAAATATGTGGAAGAGATAATCTAACTTTCGAAATGTTAAACCCTTCTTTTGAAATTTATTCCGTTAAGCTGTTACGAAAGGTATCAAATAGGCCTCCATTATTACAAGGTATAGAGCAGTTTCTGTTTTTGAGCATTCCCAAATGATTGAGGGAAAAAATATTTCAAAAGATAATAATTTGTCTGGCGATAGACTGACGACGATAATTCAATTAATCTCATGGATTTTGTTTTACCCCGAAATTATGGCAAAAGATAAATCACTTTTTGAAAAGTTACCAGCTGAAAAAGATAAAGAGTATAAATATGAAGAACTAGTAAGGAAATTCGGTCAAATCTGGGCCAGGGAGTAACCATGCACGGGCTCCTCCTCCCCCTCGCTCCAACAATCGTAAAATTAAAAATCATGTGGGATGGTAAAAGTAACATTTACGTACAAACGACCGGAGTTAAAAATGTAGACACATGCTCAATTGAAGTGCTTATCTGTAGTACCAGTTTGGTTTCCAGATTATATTAAGAGATTGAGGTTATATTGATATTCGGTAAAATACCGTGACCGTGATCATTTATTTTCAAGAATGATTTATTTTAATAGCGATTTTATGAATTTTACAGGCTTCTTCGAAGAACTGCGGGTCCGGGGGAAATCCATCCATAACCCCTCCCCCCCTGTCATCGACGCTGTGTAAGAATTTGGGTTTTTTTTCTATTAATTACTTATGTGCTACGCCCATTTTTTCAATTTGGGCCACTCTTATTCCAATACTTGCTGGGTTCATTTAACGTTTTCATAATGAATTTGGAAACATTAACAGAAATGCCACGCTCAGTCAGTAAACTTTTGCTTGTACGGGAGATACTCTTATCAAAATCTTCTTTTTTCGGCCCGGAGCTATAGTCTTCCTAAGCGTTATCTTAATCTGGCGCAGGTATACAGTCCACGTCATTGGGAACAGATAATTTTTGACTAACTTCCACTTCAAGGGGATTTTTGAAAAAGCTTATAATATAAAGCTTGATCGCAGGTTATATTATTTATGATATTATAGTATATCCGCATTATTTAGGAAAAATGGGACCGTATTCTATGTTCGTTTTCCAAACCTAACGAAAAGAAGAAAATTTTAAAATCTATGCCATATGCATATGTATATTGCAGCCCCTCGTAAATATCAATGCATTGATCTTTAAAATAAAAAAGTAGTGCATTTTCTTGTTCTTCTTCATATCAAATATAATAAAAAGTCTTCCCAACTATTATTTGACGATTTATGCCGTCGCAATTTCTGGCTACAAAGACTTAAATTTAAAATCCTTTAAAGACTTGCTAAGCACACAAAAAGGTTATAGTTTGAAAGCAACTTCCCATGCTCCGACCGACCAGCAACATTGGCTGCCAATTTAAAGAAAGATGCTTGACACGTTTTCCAAAGGTCCCTGATGGTGCCTCTGCTTTATTGCGCAGAGCTATACAAAAACAAACAAAATGTAACATATACATGGAATCTTATTTAGAAGAGAAGAAATTCTTAACTGAAATATTCGCACACATGGATTTGGGAGTCGCTTATGTGTACTTTGTTAACTGAACCACTGCGAAATTGACGAAGAAGATTCAACTGAGCCAACCAACGGTACAGAGACCACCACCGCACAATCACAGACACAATTTGGCATGGGCGGCCAGCAGTCGCCGTCGACGCGAAACAGGCAAAATCGTTACGTTATTTCACTTTGACTTCAACGAATGAAAAATGTAATGAAGAAAATGAGAAAACACTGAAAGCGTAAGAAAAAAACACACGACAAACAGCGAAAGTAGGGGATTTTCTTTCTATACTTCAAATGAATTGAGTTCCTTTTTCATGTCTTGGCCTGGGCGCCATTTTGGCTCGTAAGCAGGCTAAGAGAAAGAAGACATCAACAAGGACACTAACAACAATGGGAAATAACATAGCGACATGGTTTATTGACTGCTGCTTGGAAGTGGTTTTCTCAGAGATTTTCTACACTCAAAATGAAGACGAGGCTGTGAACGAAGAAAAGAACATTCGAACGCCGACCGATCTCTGGCGAAAGCCGATTGCAAATCCTGAAAATTGACTTCGTTGTGGATTGTGGGATAAGCAACATGCACACACACACACACACACAACTACACCACTCCATTTACAATTTGCGCAAATATCCACATGAGATTTATACATAATTTCTTAAGGAAAACAATGAATGGGGGTTTGGTAAAGAAATCCATTTACATATGTAATATACATTTCAAATAATTCCGTTTCAAATAAATTATAATTAGAATAAATTCTTTTTTTTTTCTTTTTAATTCTTAAAAATATTATTGCCGCATTGATATTGATGTACTCACTTACACATAAATTGTTTCGAAAGTACATACTTATGTACATATTTAAATTTCACAATATATCACTATTAGTAGAAGCTCCGGCTGCAAGATTTCGAATATGGGCCGAAAAAGGGTTTAAAGCCATCATTAATTACCTAAAGGGCACTATAAGGAATAATTAAGGACGTTACTACTTGAAAAGGTGTCAACTTAAAGGTTTCGTTTGAGTGAATGGATCAGTATTTTCACTAAGCCTGGCAAAGGCCGGGAATTATTTAAAAAGGTGTACGATAAATTTTACTATTCCTTTAATGATATGCTGGAGCCTCATTCCGGGTCTAAAAAGTAAAAATGGGCCCCCCTGAAACAAAAATGTTATGATTACAATAGGGGACAACTTATATTTGCAACAAATGTATGAAAAATAAATAAAGTTACATATTGGTGAGCAAAACAAGGGACCCCGAGCAGGCTCTCTTTATGTGTATCAATGGTTTGATCAAAAACAGAAGGTCCTCTTCTTAGATTTCTCCTAAAAACACCACAAGACCCTTTTGCTATCTTAAGCCCCTAACAAATACCCCTAATAATACCGTTACTTGGGGGCCTCCTTGAGCTCGGTGCTATAACCCTCTCCGCCGTTGCGGAGCTTTAGAGATTTCTGTTGGCCCATAAGCCATTTCTCGGCAGCTACTTTCAAGATGCTTCCAGATTCAGCAGCCTTACAGCTAACTTTATTCGAAAAAATATATATATCTCTGCTGCTGCGGTTATTGTGTTTCACAGTATGAAAGAATTTATCATATCATTTGAGTTCTAATTTAAAATTTTATACAATTTACTAAATAATGATGTGTAATAATGTCATTGTAATCAAAACTCCATATGGGCACAAGACACCCCATGGTCCATTGTTGGAGACACAAATGCACAAATTTTGTGTCAGTATGGTCTCAAAAGCCCAATGAGACCGGAAAATGTTATTTCCCTTTGAAGAGGTTGTTGAGGCAAAATATACTTAAGAAAATTTGGATGATTTTTGAAAAAAACGTTGTTCTAATGCATATATTTCTTTGCGAACTAAACGTTCATTTTGCTTGATGTTCGGGTCAAAATCAAACTTTTCAATTGATAACATCAAATTGCATTATTCATATGTATGTCTGCTATATACACTGGATGTGAACAATACCATGACTCTGAATTGTGACTTTGGATATCTCTAAAATTAGTTAGAGATTTCAATTCCAAAAATAACTCATTAATACTCGTACACACTGGCGAACACAATCATGCAGGCGGCAGGCACTAACAAACACTCGCATGACACTTGGAAACATCTTGAGATACACTCGCCCTATTCAAATATTCACCGTCGTATTTCATTTCGTCATGTTCGGGGATTACGTGGATTAGTGGAGGAGACTCAACGGCGCACAGACTGTAAAAGTGGAGACTCACTCGCTCATCCAACAACCATCCTTCCGGCGTAGGCCGTGTGGCAAGGCAAGTACCTACGAGTTTTGCCCTTCCATTTGATACGGATGCGGCGGCGGCGACGGTGGCTGTAATGCGCTGGAGGAGGCATCATCTTCGCGTTGTAGTCAACGTCTGTGTATTTTATAAATTCGTTTTAAGTGAATGAGTTCATTACAGAATTATATCGTTTCGTTTTTTTTTGTGTTTTGTTTTGCTATTTTAAGGAAGTGGATAGAGGCATTTCTTTTTTATTTTTCTCGTTGTGATTTTTATCATGTGTTCGTGTATGTAAATTTGGCGTTGGTACGTGCGACTTCTGGAATGTCGGGAATTATGAGGGATTCAAAGGATGTTGTGCGTGTAATGGTGAGAGCAACGCGTGGACCCGTACTTGACATTTGTGTAACAAATATAGAATATTAAATTTTAAAAGTCTCAAATAGTTTACGTATGATAGTTGGAGCAGTGACACCTAAGAGTTGTTTTTTTTTATATTTGAATTCTATAAAATAAAAAGTTTTAATGGTCATGTAGTTATCGTTTGGTTAATATGTAGATGGATTACATGTTTGTAATTATACTTTCTTAACCCTAGAAAAAACACCTTAAGTGTACACCTCGATGATCCAGGGTCAATATAATAGTTTTCAGAGAACAGCTGGAAGCAAGTACGTTGTTTGATTTCGTTATGACAGTGATTTAAAAAGCTTTCCGAAAATTAATTTGTTTGCTGCTTCTTTTGGTTCGCAAGATGTGACCACTTAAAGAGGCCAAAAGGGAATTTTTGCCTAATAACTGGAAGTCCAAAGTTGTAGAGGAGATGAAAACTTTCTATTCAAAAGACTTGTCTCACCAGAAAAATAGTTAATTAAGTTAGTTATTTGTTAAAAAAAAATTTAATGTAGCTTGTCACATAGGAGTCATTTGCTTAAATACTATATATATTAAGGTTAAATTACTTAAACTCGTCGCAACTATTTTTCATATTTAAATGCCATTAAACTGTGAAATTCGTTTCCGTGCCACTATATACACACCTGCTCAAAATAATAGTTACACCCTAGAGTTCAAAATTCAACTCAATGGAAATACTTTTTTTTCGGAAAAACTTTTTATTCAAAATATTTAAGAAAACACAAATGCAGATATCTTAGTAGCCTTTATATATATAAAGAAAGTAGAAATTTATTAAGAATTACCATAAGATACGAAATTTCAGGTCAATGAATGCTATTTGTTCAATATTTGCCTGCTCAAAGAAATAGGTACACCGGAAAGATATACAGAAAAACAAAAGAAAATGTTAAAGATAAGAAATTTTTTATTTACACTTTCATTATTTATTTTATCCATCTTAATTTTGGATAACTTTCGCAACTCTTCTTGGGATAATTTTGATTAGAGCCTAGCATGTTTCTTTGGGTATCTCATACCACATTTCTTGGACACACTCCCACAATCGCTCCGTGTTCGTGAAAATTTTTTTTTCTTATTTAAGGCTCCCCACAGGTTTTCTATCTGCTCTAAATCCTGTGACTGACTGGGCCAGCTAAGCGTGTTGGTTTTATTGTCCTCAAAAAATATTTTCACAAACTAAGAGGTGTGTTTTGGGTTATTATCTTGCTGATAGATCCAAAGCAAGGGCATGTTTAGCTCAGAATAGGGAAAATACCTTTGTATGTAGGACCTATTCCATGTTACTGAAAGCACTCGAACACCATAATATTTCCGCATCCGTGTGTATGTTTTTTGTGAATTTAACGTGAAATTCTTTGCCTTAAGGCCGTCGCACATTCCTTTCTGAATCATTTGAAAAAAAGTAATTTCAGAACTTTTTTTTATAATTTTTACAGACAAAGTTCAAATGACGATAATTTTGAAAATTGGGGCATTTCAGCGAAATAAACAAATATGGTTCCCCTAAAATTGAACGTAGAATGATGACTGTAAATTTCAAGCAAATCGATGACATGATTTGAGATTTTTTTCGATTTGAAAAATAATGTTCCATAGATACATAAAATAATTATACAGATTCGTTAAGTTCGTACCCGATTAATGTTTTTTTAAATCCCACCAGGTCATGTCCACATAAAAAATAAATTGATATGTAAAGGGTCTTGAAATGATGTGATACATTTTTCTCCCACTATCCTAATATGCCCAGGGCCTCAATTAGTTTAAAGACGGCCCTCAGTGTAGATCGAAATACTTTTCATTATTTAAAAAATTTAATGATTAAATGTTAGCAAACACCCTCAGAACTGGAAAATATATTATTGTAGATATGTATGTTATGACTATATTTCTATACATTCTTACGAACGATATTTTTTCCTTGTTCGATTACACTGTATACTGCCGTCGGAGGCGAAATAGGCGGGGGTGATACCGTAACGTTTAAGGAGTGGGGGGGGTCAAAAATCTTCAAAAATTGCGTTACGTAATACTTGAACGGCCCCTTAAGACATTAGCATCTAATGAGCTGCGCCAAATGCCGGCATCTTAGTTCAAAGCTATAAAAAATCTCCTAAGAAAATGTCCTCTATCCCAATTTTACATGTTGTATTTCAACAAATTGACATAAACAAAACATCAATTATCTCGAAACGCGTTTTTTCTCTTTTCGCTTCTGAGGGCAGCATAGATCATTCGACCAAATTTAGCGAGGTCCTTTTGTTTGTACTCATCAATTTGTAGATATTAATATTTTAAGTTGAACAATCTTCAACATTTTCTTCAAAATTCAAATCTAGCGAGAGAGTTGCTCTAGCATTTAAGGATTTTGAGACATGTATACTTATCTTAATAAGCACCTAAATAAATTCATGGCTAATTTCCATGATGTGTAGCCACTGGATGAAACTATTATTTAAAGTAATTTTTTTGATGCTATATCTGAATTTAATTGCAGAAGAAAAATTAAAATCGTATTACTTTTGTAAGCAATTTTAAAAAAATTATTGTTAATGACTTCGATTCAACAACCATTGAAAATTACCGATGCCACCGTTGCCTTTCACAGTTGAAGCTAAACCGTTTAAAAGCTTTAATTATAAGTAGATATTTTAAAGCTACACGCATTGAAGATACTGCTTATCAATGACTAAAAAGTAAATAGCAGAAATAGAAGAGTGTGTAGGTTATAAGTACATACATAGTTTGATCCTTAAGGCGCACAGCACAGCATATCAGTTCAGTATTTACTCAAATTTAAGAAATCTTTTTTTTTTTCATGAATTTTCTCCTCCATCAGCCTCCACTAACAAGCCCACAATGAGCGATGCCGCCAAACATATTAATTAATAAATTGTAACGACTCGACAGCAAGGAAGAAAAAATCGCTTATGCTAAATAGAAAAGGACGAAAACGAAAGAAAATGCACGATATCGATTTAAATTAATTTTTGTCAGAGAGATGCTCAAGCGAAAAGCTCCCCATTAGGGCAAAGTACTCGCTACAACAACAGCAACAGCAAAAACAAATGGAAAAAAAAGATACCAATAATAAGAGTAACCACGACCCAAGTGTCATGATGTCGCATGCATGTGCAGGACTCAGGTCGAGCAACATTAACAGCTTAAAAAGAGCAAAATAAAATAAAAAGGAAAAAAAAATGCTGAAAAAGGACATACTGCAGAAAATACTATGGACTTTTACAAGGTAAACAAATCTGAAATCCGCGACGCAACTTGGGAAAAATTCAACGTAGCTACCGACGCTAAGTCTACATTTTTTGCCATTTGAACGCAGCGCTCGAAAGAAATAAAAACTCGACACTGAAAAAGAAAGAAAAAAAAAACAACAAAATAAAATGGAGGAATGAAACAGCAAAAAGTGGCACCACCACCACAACTTGCTGCTAGGAAGGATGGCATCTGTTTGTCGCCCGGCAGCAGCTTCGAATTATTCAGCGCACGTGGCCAGCATTGTGCTGCGGCGCAACTTTATTAGAGCATCCGAGAGATAGAAACCAACAACAAAAAAAAAAACACCTTCCGTTATATGAAAAGTTCTTGAAGTTGTGAAATTTCTTTTTTTCATTTCTTTTCTTTGCACCAACCATTCGCGCGTTTAGTTATCGACAACACAAGCCACACCCACTTCGTCACAGAGATGGGTGTGGCTTAGCAAATTTCACTGGCTCATTTACTTTCCCTACTGCGCAACTGTTATTCACCGGCGATACTCTCTCTTTCTCATTAATATTTTCTGTTCTCTCTTGTGGGTCACAAGGGTGCGTTTATTTATAATTTGAAAAAATATTGCAGTTTTTGTTGTTGTCGTGGCTTTGCAGGATATTCGAATTTGTTATGCTGCAAATAGCAACACCGCTGCAACTACTGCAATTGGGACAGTATTTCTGTCCCAAAAAAACAGCTGATTTCAATAAGAGCCTGTGTTTCTTTCATTCGAGTGTTCTCGATTGTCATATGTTAAAGAAAAGTAGTTGATTTTACTATCAAGACTCAATTTGGCTAATAGTAGTAACTTAAAGTTAACCGTATCGGCTATTGCATTTATTAAGGATTTTAATTTATACAGAATAGGGATCCTCAAGCTTTTACAGGTCGCGGCAAGGCCGTATCGTGGCGAGAGATAACTTGTCCCAACCTCCGCGTTTTACAAAAGATATCGAACTTTTGAAGAGACCCCGGGATTCGTGAGCGAAAGGTGCTCCACTTTGTGGGTCTGTCGTTTAGATATTGCAAATATTTGTGCCTTCTCACTTCTTTTTATGAACATGTTGGTCATCAATCAATTCTTGTAAATACATAGTAAGTATATACTTAAATATTTTTAATTGGAATTTGAAAAGTGAGTACTTTTTTTCTCATTAATCCAAGTGAGAAAAAAAAACATTTCACTTTCACGGTATGGCACTGGTATTGATCCCTTGTATATCACGCAGACTCAGTGGCGTGCAATTTGCCGGCCCTAACCAACAAAATTTTAAATTTTTGCCGTAAAAAATTTATATTTACTAAAAAAGATAAAACGGTCGTCAGCTTTTGCATTCAAAAAACCCTATCAAAATGAGATATTTCTTTTTTGACATTACCAATGGGGCCCTGCACATGGAAACTCACCATTTTCATTTACTATAAAACAGTTAATGCCTGAAAACTAATTAACGTAAAGCTCGGCCACTTATAGTGAAAACCTTTCGGTATTTAATAATTGACATGAAAAATAACATCTTTCCCAAAAATAAGAATCATGGTATTATGTTACCCTGTCCTTATCTCTATCACTTCCTTAGCTCCATTAGTTTAGCTGTGAAAACATATTTTTCGGTTTGGACCATGGAACCACACACTTAAAAGAAAATAGCTTTACTCAGGGTTCAATCTATCTCCATACCAAATTTCTTGAGAATCGGTCCATTAGTTTAGCAGTGAAAGCATCTTTTTAGTAATTTTTGACACTTTTCAGCCCATTTATCTCTAAAAACAGAATTCATACAAAAAAATTCAATTGAGCTTCAAAACTTAAATAGGAAATGATAAAAAATTATAAAATTCATGTTTCAAGCAAGTTCAATTTTAATCACTACTTAGTAACAACTTAGCAAACGTCTATAGCGCCTATAAATTTATCCAATGTTTGTTAGATGATAACAGTAAATACTAACTAATAAGGGCCAAACAAATAATTTTAATATAATTTTATTTATATTTTTACTGAGGACAATGTACAATGGTGCCAACTGAAGAATTTTTATGTTAATTGTTCTTCTTCTTTTTATTTCCTGGAGAGTGTAAGAGTGTTTAATCAAAGTTTTGTCAATAAATGATAACCGGTACATTGGAAGTTGGTTATGCTTCGTCACCATCTTTCTTATCAATTTAATTCAAAAATTCGACAACGATAATGACGATTGCATTACCAAAGCAACCGTTCAATTCAGTTGGTAGCCATTAAACAAGCTCCCACAGCATTTATGTATCTACAACCAGGACCGGACGAAGGCATTTGGGCGCGCAGTGCATATCTGCCACTTTCTGCTCTCATTGGTGATGCAAGAAATTATCGAGTTGCCAACATGTCGTATGAGTAACGTGCGATGGTAAAAGATTGAAAATTCAAGGTTTAATGATGAGAAAAATCAAAACTTGAATAAAAACCCGCACGATTTTTAATAAAAATTTTTAAAGCTTCAATTGTTATCTATGTACTGTACATATATTTAAATTGGAAATACCTAATATGTTGCCCCAGCGGTACATATTTTGGCCATGTGATTAGGGGGCGTTCAAGTATTACGTAACGCAATTAGGGGGGAGAGGGGTCTTGTAAAATGTTACGATGCGTTACAGGGGCGGGAGGGAGATAAAAACAATGCGTTACATAACATTGTTTTTGAAGTGAAACTTCTATTATGTATATAAATAAGAGATTAGTAGTAAAAGTTAATAAGGACAAGTTTGAACTCATTTTAACATATTTTAAGCATAAGCAAATGTTTATTACATTATTTGTGAGTGTTTATTAAATAACAATGTGTAATTGCACCACAAATTGAAACGTGCTGATTTGCTTTAATAATGCTCTAATATCTGTACGATTATATTCGGTTAGGAAAAAATTATCAACCACAGCGCAACATTTCTAAAAATATAATTCAAAAATCTACTGAATTAGCAGCGTCTCTCTAAATGTGGCGCTCTGGGCATTTACCTCCTTTGCCGGCCCTGATCAGCACGTCTGAATGTATTCCGCTTAGGTTTATTAGTATATACTCATATGTTTGTATCTATATTTGTAATCCATCAATTACTGAAATAAAATAAAAAGTTGTACCGACATGAAAGTGTGCCGCGCGATTGTCGAAAATTTTTGATTTTCAGTTTTTATTCGAGTGTATTAACTCGGGATTACAATATCAAAATGTTTGCTTATGATTTATGTGGACTTGAACAAAAAAACAAGAAAAAACATCAAAAAAAATTTAATATACCGAACGTGCGAATGGGATGCACGGAAGCTATGATAAAATAATTTCAAAGATAAGAGACAGTGGCGGAGCAAGGCATTAGAGAATTGTGCGACCACAACTAGGCCTTTGTTATTGGTCTTACTATTAGTAAAAGGACAAGAGTGTACATCAGCAATGATTTTAAAATTTAAAAACTAAATTGTAGTAAATGAGTTTTCGCTCAATAACTCCAAAAGTAAACCTCTAATTGAAAAACTTTTCTCTGACATCCCTTTTACTGAAGACTTTTCCGATCAACTGATTCGCTATAAAAGACACAAATAAAAATTGCATAAAAATTAATATAAAAGGCAACCTATTAAGGGCAGATGTAGACTTTTAAAAAAAAACACTGTTTTTGAAAAAAATTGCTAAAAATTTCAAAAAATATTTTAATTTACATGCTTAGTAAAAAAAAAAATAGTCAATTTTGTTCATCAATCATCATTCATCAAAATCAATTCAAGAGTTCCGAATTAATATAAATTTTTGGAGTAATACACATGATATACGACCAAGTAAAATTAAAAAATCGAGAGTGATGTTGACTTTCTGTAGTATTACCCCACTTAATACCGAAAATTAAAATTTTACCACCTTTTTCTCATCATTATGACAGGTGTTCTATTGAAGGGGTGAGGGGGGAGGGTTTCAACGAAGGAGCTGGGGACCTTTAATTTTGCTCTTCACATGAAGATGGCTGCAAGGAATATATGTTACAGTTTTCTTTTTTCCAAAAAGAAAAAGTTAAAACATTTCCAGCCCTGTGAAAATTATCTCGCTCACCAACAAATTTCGTCTTGCTCCGCCTCTGATCAGAGACCACAAAATCAGATCTAGCTGTGGGAAATTAAGAAAATGCAATGTCATATAAATATGTATATTGAGGGGTTTTTGAAAATCTATGCGGCGTCAAATGTTCAACTTGATTTTTATATGATGTTGAACTTTTTTTTTATATATTTTTATTGAATAAATATTTTCGCCAAAGATCAAATAAAAGAGTGAAGAGGGGAGTTATGAAAACGAATTTATTATGTTAACAATATAATGCACTATTGACAGTATCTTCTAAGGCAGTCGCTACCTTCAAATATTTTCTAAGCTACAGGGCTTTTGAAGCATTACACATCTGATTTGTTGAACTTTGATTGGATAAAATACGTTAGGAAATTATTGTTTTATTTTCAGTAGATAAACAGATACAGATGTTATAAATATGTGGGTGACAAGTTGAAGTTTTTAAATTTTTGAAAATTGTTAATAACTGAAAGTCAACATTTTGATTAGTTCAACAAAAAAATATTTGTTCTTAGATCAGACCAGAAACTTTGAGCCCATACAAAATCTGCTAAAGAATAGAATAAGTCACCCGATCTTCATAAAATTTGGCTGATTCCATAATTTTAACCTAGACCTTTTATTTCTCTCAGTAATCAGAATGGAATTTAAAATTTTTATCAATTTTATAGAATGATAAAAATATATAGAATCACATTTTCAGAAATTTTAATTTCGCTGAAATACTTCAATTTGAAAGGCTTAAAAATATGTTTGCCTACATTTTTTTTTTTTGTAAACGAATGCTATGAAAATACAGGCTATCCGCCTGGAAGACGTCCAGTACACATATTACAGACATCATTTTCAAGGGAATAAATTGAGCTTTTTGATATGTTAATAAAACTATCTGTCAAAATTTTAGAAAAGTTCTAATATCTCGAAAGCTATTTATATATCAATATTGTAGCTTATTGAATTCGATTTCATATGGCCTATATTGTGGAAATCAACATAGGCGAGTTAAAATATCCTTTAAATTTACTTTCTTTTCATATGAACAAGCCTTTTGTACTCCCTTCTTAGTGGAAGGGAAAGGAGTAGGTCTTAACATGAAGAAAAAAAAGTAAGGACTTCCATAGAGGGGATTAAATTATGTCTGCTCCGTTCCCTTCTAAATAGAAAAGAGGAAATTAGGGATATTATGATGATTTTCGAAGGAAATCAGAAGAATGATAAGTTCTTGAATTTTCATGAAATATTGATGTATCGACAACTTCAAAATTGATATTTAAAAATACCGTCATAGTCGAATTGTGATATTTTCCAATATGTCATATCATGTATCGGATAAGGATATCCAGACATTTTTCATTGCAAAGCAAATCTTAAAGCCCAACAGCCCGCTGTAGAAAGTCAAGGGTATAAGATTTTAGGATAAGATGTTCGTGAAAGATAGTAATGTATTTTGGTAAAACCAACTAACCAGGGTTGCCTTGCCAAAGCCTGTTCCGATGGCCGAAAATGCTCGACTTTTGGCCGAAGTTTTTTTTAGTCGAAAGTATTTAAAATTTCCGCTTGAAATGTATGTCAAATGATAGCGCTCGAAAAGCCTTAAAAAGTATAATATATAGGTTTGCCTTGTTAAGCCCCGTCTCAAACATGGGTTACCACCTATTTTATGGGCTAACTTTTTTTTTTAGAAAAATGTGTCAAGATCCCAGCTTGGAATAAAGCTCGAAGAGCTTAAATATAATATATAGCCTTGCCGAGTCCTGTCCCAAACATGGGCTGCCGTCCGTTTTTTGGGTCAACTTTTTTTAGTAAAAAGCGTATGGTATAAGATTCCAAATAAAATAAAATTTAAATTGCTACTTATTTGGTGGTACTTTGCTGAATTGGCAAAAGTTAACGTTGTAGTAAAATCAGCGGAAATTTAAACATGAGTGAGAGAAAAAGCAACAAAAATTCTTCGGGGCAAATTCAAAACTGATTTATAAAAAAGAATATACCGCGTCGTGTCGTATTATCTAAAATGGAAATGCTTATGCGGAGGGAACTTCTCTGATTTAAATTTTCATAACGCATATGTCAAAAATGTGCAATTCCTCATAAAAATCTGATTTCCCACTACTAAAAATTCAGTTCAGTTCAGTTTTGTAATGCATAATTTTATTTATTTAATTAAGACCCTTGTTATTCCTCACGATGAAATCCGCAACACGCGTCTATATAAAATACAAAATAAATATTTTCTTTTGCTACGCTACGCTCTTGAGACATTTCACGTTACCCCTGCAAAATTGTGGAAATGAAATGCAAGACATAAGTTTTTGTTTCAACACAAAGCAGTGTTTTTATTTTTGAAACATTTTTTTGTATTTGTATTTTTAAACAAACAAAGCTTTGTTGGAAGTGTGTAAAGTTGAAATTTCTCAAAGAATACAAAAGTGAATATGGAAATTCACATGAATTGCAATTTGAAGTTTAAAATATGGCAAGATTCGATTCTATTGGCCTTAAGCTTCAACTATAAATTGGTAATTGGCCATTGTTATTTATACTTAATAAAACTTGCATTATCCGTATTAAGCGCTTTTAGCCAACGTTTATTTGAAACAATAAATTTTGTAGCTACTGTTTTAGTTTGGCTCAAACTTCAATTACAACAATTTGCTTCCCATTCTTATCATCCCATCTGCAATACCCTTTACGTTTCTTCTTGTCAATGTGTAAATTTATGGCGTTTTATTATCATTTAATATTTTGTTATTATCTTTATTGTTATTTTTACTGTTGCTGGTCCGTTAAAGTCAATGAAAAGTGCAATCAAATGAAGAAAATAATAAAAAAAAAGAATCTCACATGGTTCTTCTGTCAGGCCACCTTCAAACTGCAAACTTCACCTCCTCAACGATACGTCTACAACTTTGTTATTCGTCACAACAACTGACTGGCTCCAGCACAACTTCAATGAGGTATAAATTGATATCACCCGAAGAGGGTCATAAAAGCTTCTGTTTGCTGTTGTTAGTTAGCACTGATAGTACTCGTAACATACGTACATATGTCATAAAATTTAGCACAAACTCGTACTAGTGAAGTCATTACAAAACGAGCCAATTTTTTTGACTCTCCTCCTCCTTCTCAACTTATAACAATTCGAATAAGAACTTTTTTCCAATTTTGTGCCTGATATTTCGTATTTATAAAATTTATTGCACTTTAATATTTATGGTGTTCAATGTTTACAAAACTACAACTGCGAATTCTTCTCGTACTACGACCATGGAATATCGCAAATGATAATAAATATTGCTAAAAATTGTTGTCATGTGATCAGTCTTTTGAAAGTGCATATACTTGAATATGACAGGGATATTCCCCACACGTCAAATTGTGTCCTGTTGCCCTAGTAGGAATTCTTTATTAGAGGCGCAATATTTGATTCCTGATACTAAAACGATTTGTATTTGTGGTGACGTGGTGATCTTTGTTTCACAACATCATTCAAACATTTAATTATAGAATGCAACATTATTCAAATGTCCATGCGCGAGTGAATATATATATTCGCTTATCCTTGCACTGCCTGATTAAGGTAGAGGCTGAGGTGTGCTATAATCTCGATCACCGAACTTAAGGGAACCCATCAGCAAAACCCTCATGGTAAGTTAAATGAAAGTTTTGGTAAAAACATACAAAAATTTTTTTCGGTAGAGGCTGCTAATAAATTCTTTTCCCCAGACGCCTGATGTGCACGGTACGCCTCTGCTGCAACCCTACGTTTGTATGACTTAAAAAACATCTTAATATAAACGCGCAATATCTCGATAAAGAAGTATAGTATTGAGTATGAGTACTATCCATGTTAAATGCTTACTTAATTACATGAGTTGAAATAGGGGGGGGGGGGAGGGGGTCAAGGAAAACCTCACGTCAACTTTTTAATGAATAGAATTTACATTAAAAATTATAATTTAAATCTCATGTGAGGGAGGTGGGAGGGGTCTTGCCAGATCTCCCCAAATCTCACCAAGGGGAGGAGGGGATCCGAATTTTCACAAAAAAAACTCACCTAATTAATGGACGTCCCCTCATGTGCTGACTAATTCTAACTTTCAAAAAATACATATATTGTTGCAAGCTATTTATGAGTCCCCAATTTATTGCGACTTTTTCACAATATCTCAAAAATGCAAATTTTACCTCTGTGATAAGCGAAATGGGCTAATATATGTATATATATGAGTCTCACAATAACGCTTCATCCGGAAAATATATAGGAAAAAACAAAGAGCGGCAAAAAAAGCTAATAAATATTTCTTAATAACTCTCAGAAAATATTATTTTTTTAATTCATACATTATGTGCATTGCATCTCGAAATAATGCTTTAGAATTACGTTTGTGATGACGATAGGCACTGGACAACAAAGCAAAGACAAAAACTGAAATGAAGTAGAAAAATTCAAAAGCAGCGGTTGCAGATTAAGAACCTTTTAAAAGCATTCCCTCTACTTTTTTTTCACTTTCTGTGTTCGTGGTATGCCTGCAAGTGATTTCATAGTCCTGCTTGCGACATAACAAAATATTCTGCATTTAGATTTTTTCTCCTTATTTTTCATTTATATTTTTTATTCTTTCGTTGAATAAACAAATTTTAGAAAATAAGAGCCACCCTTATAATAGTGTACACAGAATATAAGGGTCATTCTATTCTTGAATATCCAACTTCTCATATAAGCAATTAAGTAGAAATTTTTCAAATAGATCAGATATTTTGTTTGAAAAAAATCGGATGAGTGCATATAAGAATGTTCGAAAAAGTTGGTATATCTCGATTAATGTCCAAAAATCTCGACAAAATCGATAGGCATCGAATTATGTGTGACGAAAAAATCGATATGATACATATGGGGTTTTCTAATTTTCACTATTTAGAGATTTAATAGTGCCTCTGACCTAACCTAACCGTAAGAGTCCTTTTATACTCGAATTTAGCAATTTTTACGGGGTGGATCTCCTTCTGTAACATTGCTCATGTTACTGGTAAAATTTTGCACAATTCTGTATGACTTCTGTGAAAGTTTGTGTTACATTTTACACAATTTAATTTAGAGTCTACTTAACGAATTTAGCTAATTGAGGAAAACAAACCTCAGCTCAACTTTGCCGTCGTGTCGTTTTCACTTTTCTTTCTTTGTTTATCAATTTTCTGCATTATTACGTTTTATTTATTTAATTTTTTACTTGTTACCCACATCCTATCGGGTCACGTGGCGTGATGAGCAAGTGAAACATTTGTGATCTTGCACAGGATCACACCCCAATCATGCGCTGGAACTGGTGGCGACACGTGTCTTTTCCTTTACCGTTCAGTGGTGTCGAAGGCGCGTGCATTCATCAGCATCTGCAAATATTTTCATTTCGTTCATTCCACCAGGCCAGTGCAAAAGGAATGCGCCACCTTCATCTGTGATGAACTTTAAATGCGTTCGGGCATGGGGTGGGGGATGCTGTCGGGCTAAATTCTGTTTGCAAATCAATTCAGTCATCGCTCGCGTTAAATGGAAACGCATTTGACGTTTCATTTTGTTGCTTGTTTCCTTTAACAATTGCTGTTATTGTTGTTGTTTTTTAACATCCTTTGTGAATTTGTTTTAGGTCACGTGGCATGTCGTTCGTTTGCCTTTTCGTTTCGGCAACCAATCCATCACGTGAATCTCTTTTTATTTGCCGCTTGGCAGCGAAGAACGAGCAGTAGAGAGTAGGAAACGGAAGCATCAACAATGTTGCCACATCCTATTGTTTTTAAGTACATTTGCTTTACTTTGTTTGTATTGCAATTTTGTTGTGGGTTTGCATAGTGAGGCAACACCAAAACTGAAAGTTACCAGCTTTGTCTCGAAATTGAAAGGTAAACAACATACAAAAATATACCGTAAATGGAGTTGAATTTGATGGAAATATGAAATTGGGTCAATTTCAATATTGTTGATGATCCTGGGCGAAATGCTCTAAGAATATGTTGTGCCTGTAATAATCTCCGTTCTCGCAACTTGCAAATGTAAGATCTGATGATCATGTTGGATTCTCTGGGGACCTGTGGAAATTTTTTTTAAACCTTTTCAATTTACTTTTTATAGTTTTGAGCTTTCTATCTTTTACCCACGGAATGATGGTCTGGTGATGACTTTTTGTTGCTTTATTTATTCAGAAAAATATATAACGGCTCCACCAATAAATCATTAGGGGAACGCATAAGGTGAGATAAGTTTATGTTTGCTTCACATTCAATTTACAAAATATGAAAAAATTAATTTTTTGGGTCCAGGGCTAGTATTTGTATTTTGAAATTTGCATTTCACCAATCCGTTACGGTATAAATTTCACTGCTCCTGGTGGCAAAATAATTTTTGTCGTCAATCAAGTGAACGCTTTTGTTCACAGATCAAGTTATGACAGGGTGGTTGCGATTAGCTGAGGACGTGTTTTTCGGGGGATGATGAGAGTTTCAGTAAAAACGTCAACTATCAAGATATAAATGTAAATGAAATCTAATCAGATTTCGTCAACAAACAACAAGGAAGGACACGTAGTTTTGTCATCTGTAACATTTAGCAAATTTTGATTGTGTAATCGCATAATTATGAAAGTGTTTATCTTTGGACGTGTGGCAGATTCAACCAGAATGGTAATAACACAAAAAAATTCAATTGTTAAAATAAATATGGAACCAGGTCAATAATATTTGCAGCACGCAATGGTGGTCAATACATTAAAAGTTTTTAATTAAATTTAAAATATGTAGCAATCCACTATATACACAAAGAAATTATGTTGACAGCAAATATGACATTAAAAAAACTACGTCTTCATGATCTTTCAAGTTCATAGTTTCAGAAATTGTCTTCAGTATACGTGAACTGGTTCCATCAGTCCGGATTTTCTCTCGCAGCACTCGGGCATCTCGTCAGGCCCATCCCTTTTGCGTGGCGGCGGTGCTTAACAGGGTATCGCACTTTCTTGATAATTCTTTCTTTGGCCGCCCGTTTAACTTGTGGAACAGTTTACCTGTGAATGTTATCCCCGTCACCTGTAATATTGGCAAACCCCATGTTATGACCCTAAATTAAGCAAAAACTAAAATCGCTGATATCATTTCAAGAAGAATATAATGCAAAAGTTCTTCAAACGTGCAAAATTGATTATTTAATTTTGATGAATCAAAAGAATCAATCGACGCCAATATTTAGATTGGCCTAACTAGGAAAACTTCATATAACGCAAAACAGAAGAACAAATTCTCACGATCGATCGATCAATTGTTGTTTTTTGTATCATCGGATTTAGGTCATAAACGTAATGGAATAAAATAGAAATGACATCAAATTATTTGCAATTTGTACTTGACGTTGCACTTCCGCGCCCATGCCATGCATTTTCACCGAAGTGTTGCCACTGTTTTGTGTCTGCTTCTATTTGGTGTGGATTAATTTTAAGCCGCCTGCATTTTACTGGGATTTTAATTTGGCGTTTGATAGAGGCGTTGCATTCGTTTGTTAG